>OZ026620.1:67460133-67925723 GCA_964020975.1 Hermodice carunculata | reverse complement strand
CCAAGAAAAGCTGTTGACCTGGGATATTCTCTCTGGAACTATAGGCATACTGGTACTTGAATGAAAGGTCTTTTCATGAGAAATACGAATCTGGGATCGTAATGATAAGTCAGGTTAGTTTGACTTAAGTAGATTGACTTAAGTTGTAATTGGCACTGAAAGAGGTTAGATTTAGAGAAAGAGAAAAGAAAAGTGTCTGTTATGAGATGGTGTGGAGAGCCTCAATGTTTGGCAATGGGAGTGGATTTCTTACAGTTACGCTCACGTTCAAGTTAACAAACCCCAAACGCACCAACGTTTCCCAAACGTTTCCCAAACACTTTCAGTGAAAGTCAAACGTTTTGCAAACGCGTAGCAAACACTTTGCAAACACTTTCCAAACGCTTTACAAACACTTTGCCAAACGCTTTCAAACACTTTTCCAAACGCTTTCAAACACTTTGCCGCACGCGTTTGGTGAAAGCCGAACATTTTCAAACACTTTTCCGAACGCTTTCAAACACTTTACACTTTGCGCCAAATGTATGTGATACATGTACATGTACACTTGGTAATCTAATTCTAATGACAGGAATATTTTTTAACAAGTGTCTAAAAAGCTTATCAGCACCTAAAAATTCCAACAACATGTGCATGCCTTCATTTATGGATAAGCCAAAAAGCTCTAGCTTAAGAAATGAAGAAAAGAAAAACTGAGTCAGTGACAAATAATTCCTGTAAGTATGTATTTGTCACCTTTACCTGCCAATATTTATATTGTTACTGGTAATCAACAATATTATGACATGGTCATACCTAATTAAGCAAGAAAATAAGTAAAGGTAAAAGAAAACAAATAATATGCCTACATTAACAGGTTTAACACTTCATTTATTATGAAGTTACAGATCTTTCAGTAGCAAGTATACCCAGTCGCTATCATACTTTTTCTGAAAGTGAAGTTCTCAAAAAAAGGCTAACTTTTAAAATTTCGAATGGAAATACAGAAGCAGCTCAATTTAAGTATTGTCTGGCTTACTAAGCCGAGCAATAGAATGAGCTCCAGTGGACTAAGCCAGGCGATACTCCATTGGTCCTTGGAGTAACTATATATATTTTAATTGAAAATTAGGAACTATTTCGGAGTAAATTTATAGACAATATCATGATCAGATCATGAATTATGATCTGATCATGATATTGCCTATGGATTTACTCCAAAATAGTTTTTGAAAGATGAAGTATTCATGACATCTTAAATTAAGAATTAAGTCTTTAATTAATTTTAGTTGAATTAGACACTTGGGTAAACATATTTGGATCGTGTTTTATATAAATATATACAACCTATAATGCTGGGTAAGTGCACATTTACATGTAGGTACATCATATATTGCTGGACCTGTTGAAAATATGTTTGGAGATTCTTCATCATTTAAATAGAAGTGTTTGAATGCGTTTGTGAAAGTGTTTGAAATCGTTTGGGTAATTGTTCAACGCGTTTGGAAAGTGTTTGAACGCGTTTGGAGAAGTGTTCAGTAGCTTTGTGAAAGTGTTCAAACGTTTTGTAAAAGTGTTTGAGATTTTTCCCAAACGCTTTGCAAACGCTTTCCAAACACATTCCAAACACTTTCCAAACACATTCCAAATGTTTTCAAACGTTTCCAAACACAAGCCGGTTAACTTTTAGCCGGGCGTAACTGTATATAAGGTGTCTGCAGACCATGTATGCTTCTTCCATGTTCGAAATACCTGTTAATGTTTCCTTTTCACCTGGATACCATAGCCTGCACTTAATTTAATCTAATTGCTATTTTGACAGAGTTGACTATTTTAGGCAATGTCTCTGTAATTTAATGGACACATGAATTTACAGATTAAAAACTTCAGTGTTTACGACACTGTGTGCAGGCATGTGTTGTAGTATGTTTCAGTTCATGGCATGCCTGGCTGCAGTACATTGCACGAACTGACATTGTGTCAAAATGGAGTCAGGCTGAGTGACCCAGGGTGACTCTGCTAACTTAAACAGTAGGCTGAAAAGAGGTCCCTGTCTTGAAAGACCACTCCAATGAGAGACCACCTGCTTTGAAACATCACCTTTAAATTTTCCAAGACACAGTTACTATGCTTAGTACTTTCCTTATACCTCTCACATGAGACTGTCTGTCTTGATAGACCATAACATGGTCAAAGCGAGGGGTGGTCTTTAATGACAGGTTTCCCTGTATCCCAGAAAGGCTTTAATATTTTTGAAGAAGTTTCATTTACTCAAGTTTTAATTGTACACACTCCACAGTTAGCTGTATGTGACATTTCTCGCAATTTTAAATGAATGTATGCATGCTCAAGAACATCAGTTTTCTTGCTGCACACTGATGCTCTTTTGTTTCCAGAAACCGTTTCACAGGGATAACCCCAGATGTCACATTAACCTTCTTCTTATCTTGTTGGACAAAGTACAAGTCATTGGCCATTGCAATGCTTACCACATATCCTGCCACACACACCGTCCAGTGCATCCACTTCTCTCATCAGGTGACCTTTGCCAATTCCTCCAAAAGAAGGATTGCATGACATTTCCCCTGAAAATGAAAAAGGTTGGAAAGGACTAAAACACAAAACATCAAATTCTGGTGAAGCACTGTGTGCACTTTCTTTTATATAGGCAACTTTGAAATCTGTTGTGACAAAATTTCTAAAAATTATGACTGAATGAATGATTCTTCGCAATTTGAATATGTATGCTTTGGACCTTTAAAGTCAATAAATTCTACTACTACTACTACTACATGAATATATATATATATATATATATATATATATATATATATATATATATATATATAATTTATCTAAAAAAATCCTGCAACATCTGCATGTCCTCAATACCCAACATTCATTAGACAAGTTCTATACTCTAAATCTTTATTTTCCTTAAATACTACCAACCTAAAGTATAAATACAGAAACATTTTAGTACTATTTTTAATAAGACGTGCAAGCTTTAGACAGTACCTATTCATCATAACCATTCTTAATGTCACAGGTTGAAGAAGACCTCATCAGGAGTACATGTAAATTTCAGGGCCAGAATTTCTGCGAGAATCTGAGAATCCAGTCTCGTAAAGATTCTCCTAAAGTTGTTTTTCTTTAAAGAGAAAACTAATTGACAAAAAGCCAGATAAATTCTCGCAAACTTTTGCGAAATTCTGGCCCTGAATTTAATCAGTAAATCTTTTCCCCATCATAATTCTGTGTGCTAATTAAGTTGGAACTAAAATCTCTGAAAATTATTCTTGATACAAAGCACCAAGCAGTGTACCAAACATTTGCTTTCTTGTTGGTGAAAAAACACAGATATCTTATATTGATCTAATGACATTATGACCATGTCAAACAACCAGATAAGTCTAAATCTGAATCACTACAGGGCACCAATGGTCATAATAAATCACCTGATACTTTAAGCCACCTGTGATTGGTCAGAATAAGATGTGTCTTGATCAATGATGCCCTCTGGTGACAGGGTCCTAGCTGTGTGCCATCATGAAACAAAAAGACTCTACAGAAGAATATTGTCACCAGATGATAATTTCTATGGAGGCAAGAATTATTTCTCAGTGATGGGAGTGTTCAAGTCTTACCAATGGTTTCCAGTTTATGGGTAACCATCACAGTATTCATCCCCATCCTTGCAGCCGCACAGGCTGCCTCTGTACCAGCGTGACCACCACCCACCACAATGACATCATAGCCTTCACTGGCACCATCACACAGTGCCCTACTCAAGCTCAGTCTTTTATGACCCAGTCGCTCCTGTAGAGGGCGCTGACATAGGCACAAGTGTCGTATGTGCAAAAGCTGATAGCCTAGTTGGAAAGTCTTCTTCATGTTCATTCTGTAATTCTGAAAAATAATATACAAATATTGATTTTAATGTTTCAACACCTTTTTTCACCATGAAAGTTATGTTTTATTGTGATACATTGCACATGGACAAGATTCAGTTCCAAAAGAACGATCTGACATGTTAACTAGTACATATGTATACAATACATGTATCTGTGGATATGCTTGCCTGGCTATCCGTCCATCTGTCTGGTCATCCATATACATGTACATGTATATGCATGCACACAGGTTCATATGGACATACATATGTATAATGTCCTTTACTGTAAAACCTATCCTTGTGGACACCTCCATAATCTGGACACCTCTGTAATGTGGACAGATTTTCCCAGTCCCAAATATTTTTAAGTCATTTTCATCTAAGGGACACCTCCCTAATGAGGACGCCTATCTGATGTGTATTAAGGACACTTTTCATAGTCCCAAATAAAAAAATAACCTGCCTCATGATGACACAGCATATAACAAAAATGCCAGTCACCAAAAATTCCCTAGTTCTGAACTTTCAATAGCCAGTTGGACAGGTGTATACTATGGCAATGCCTAACAAACACATGCAGCTGAAATCTCAACCACAGGCCACTGACCTCAGCTTGTAATTGACTTGACTGAACTTTTTTACTCAGTGAACCAAGCGGGCTGTGGAGAATGTGTAAACAAACATTTGGTCTTAACGCATGGTCAAAAAGGGTTTCAATTCTTCATTGAGTCATTGAGTGGAGTTATCTCGGTCATTCAAAGAAACAAACCCAATCAATTAATAATAATCCTGAAGCAAAGCTTGGCACAGCCTGCTCACATTGCTCATTTTCTGTTTATTTTGTTTTTAATTGGTTTAAACATATTTATTCAGGAAAAAAAAGTGATGGGGAAAGAGGGTGCAGCCCTATATGTATCCCTTTCGCAAGACAGAGAGAAAGAGAAGTGGAGACAAGATACAACAATGAAACGCCATTATGAACACCGCTCTACGCAGACAGATATAACAGCAATACCACATAATAAGAACTGTTGACAGGACAAGACGTCACAGACAGGGAAAGATAATGGGGTATGTCATCATGAACAGGCAATACTTTACCACCTGTAATAACCACTATTTGTAAAAATCATGTAACAGCTCCAGGCCTACCTGTGGATTTGATGTACAGCGTAAAAAAATATTTGTTTTCTTGAAAAGTACAATTTTCAGAGCCAAATAATAAAGTTTACACGGTAAATGGAACAAATGGAATTACGCTATTTTGCAATCTATCTTGTTCCACTATAAAATTTCCACCTTCCAAAAAGTAATGAAAAACATCCTCATTTGCAGCACCACAGAAACACCTTGGTGAGTCAGTGAGACCATTTTTAAATAAATCTGCTTTGAGTATGCTACACTTCATACGTAAAGGGGCATGTAAAACCACTAGTTTTCTACACCCAATGTTAAAAAAAAGTGGACTAACTTTAGGCTTATCTTGATTTAATTTATTTTTGAATTGGTGTAGAAACTCAGCAACATGAGTGGCACATGGCAAATTGTTCCAGAGATGAACAGCTGAAGGAAAAACAGATGCACTGAATAAATTAGTTTGTGCCTGAATTAAAGACAAATTGTATCCAAATCTCACATTATACCTGTTTATCTTTCCTGATGAAAGTTGGCAATAAATATGTCATATATGGGGATGCATCACCCTTGAGGGTTTTGTAAAACATAATTTGTTTACTTTTGCTTCTTCTGTATAACAATTTTTCAAAACCAGATTCCTGATAAATTTGATCATGCCTCGTTCCAGCTACCACTCCTCTAATGACTATTGCAGCTGTTAGATTGACTTTTCCTAGATCCTTGCAGTCGCTACTTGTACACTCATCCCACACGACAGACCCGTACTCTAAATATGGTTGTATAGAGGAAAAATAAAGAGTTTCAAGAGACATTCTGCTTAAACGATACTGTAGATGCTTCAAAATGTTTACCATCTTCATGCCTTTGATGGTTAACTCATGAATATGACTGGTCCAGCTTAAGTCAGATCTTATCAATAATCCCAAGTGCTTATGTTCTGGTTCATTCTGTAAAGATTTGTCCATGAAAAAGAAGTCTGGATGAAGCAGTGGAAGTGGTTTCCTTGATAAAATCATACTACAGGTTTTAGAACCATTAAATGATGCTAACGATTTGTACGCCCAAGTTTCTACTTCACGTAAGTCAGTATTCAATGAATTTGTTGCAACTACAGGATCGTGGACAGTGATAAAAAGAACTGTCATCGGCAAATAATCAGATGGAGGAATTTACAATGTTAACAATATCATCAATATATATCAAGAATAAAACAGGACCAAGTACGGATCCCTGTGAGATACCTGCTTTGATTTGGCTCCAAGGTGACTTCCTGCCTTTCACAACCACACGTTGCTGTCTACCCTCTAGATAGACATCAAACCAACTTTTCCAATTTTTAAAATTTTTTCTAATTCATTTTTTATTTTTGGTAATATATCTGTATATTAAAACCTGTTATCAGTTTTTATTACGATGAATTACAGGGATAATTATCATGCACATGTATATGTTTACATGTACATAGAAACAGATGTATATGTTTATACATGTATATGTTCATTTTACCTAGAGGTCACACAAGTTCAGCCACTGCCTAATGTGGACACCTGTCAATTGTGGACACTTTTTCTCAGTCCCAATGGTGTCTGCAATTGACAGGTTTCATTGTATGTAGTGTTTGGAAGCAAAGATAGTTGCCAATACATGTACAAGTTGTGCTCAATTGCATGCACATGTATTGTGTTTGTTGAGAAGGTCTTTAAAAAAAATGTTTTCGGACCATTTACAGTTGTGGAACTTGATGTCAGTCTCATACCTCAGAACCCATACATACAAGTAGTTAGGTGATGGGGCTGTCTTATGGTTGCTGCCACAAACATGAATTATGGTACCAGCCATAGGCACTTATCTATAATCTTACATGTGTGTGCATCATTCCATGTAGGCTTGATGAATTTTTACTCTGCTACATGTATAATATACAAGTAAAGCAATAGCTTCTGTCAGGAGATAGACCGCTTGGCCACACAAGGCTCATAAAACCTACATGCAGTTGTTGATCAAGCCCCATTTCCACCATGTCATCACATCATAGTTTACATGTACTGGTAAGTAGTTTCATATTTAATACATTTAGCTCTAATCAAGTTTCATAAATTGCTCATAAAAATCAGGAAAATCTTATTGATCAGCTGATAAAAAATACATTATACACAATTTTACCTGAATTGCTGTCTATTTGAAGTTGACTCAAACTAATTTATCTGTCTATTGTTCCTTCAATTTTTAATGAACACCACCAACCACAAATATTTATTGGTTATAAAGACACATATATTGTATTAAAGTCAAGGGCTTTCAACCTTGCTTGTTTTGTGATTCATCAGTGCCATCTATAATTGATCCCGTGTACTGGTAAGTAGTTGCGTGGCTGTCCTTGCATCTGAGGCTTTTGCAATTTCTCGTCGCATCGACCTAGAGCTTCCCGACATCAAACTTTTGTGGACCGAAATTAGAGTTCACAATAATAAATACTTACTTGGAGTAGTCTATAGACCTCCTAACTCACTTATCTCTTTTTGGGACAAACTACAAGAGAGTTTCGATTTAGCCATTTCTTGTAACATCCAAAATGTTATTCTAACTGGTGATTTAAATTCTGACTTCAACACCACGTCGGGTGCAAAGTTGCAGCAATTCTGCAACACAAATTTTCTTAATTTGTACATTCACGAACCTACTCGAATAACAGCAACAACCTCTACTTGTTTAGACCAAATAATTTCTAATATACCAAATTTTATTAAAGAACCACGTGTCCTATCACCAATCTCTAATTGCGATCATTCAGTCGTTGCTACCAATGTACTTTTTCGTCGCAACAAGGAACCTTCTTTTACTAGACATATTTGGGAATACAAGAGAGCGGATTTCGATAAGTTTAGGGATTTCCTTTATGG
The DNA here is from genome assembly GCA_964020975.1 of Hermodice carunculata. Classification (NCBI taxonomy): domain Eukaryota; kingdom Metazoa; phylum Annelida; class Polychaeta; order Eunicida; family Amphinomidae; genus Hermodice; species Hermodice carunculata. The sequence continues at coordinate 67,917,812 of OZ026620.1, read as the reverse complement.
AACAAACTGGGACATTTGCTTCAAGTCTGGTAATGTCAAGTTGTGCAGTAAAATTTGGACAAGATTGTTCCTTGATGCGGCAAATCATACTATTCCAAACAAACAAATAATAGTTCGCCCCTCTGATCTTCCATGGTACAATTCTAGGCTTCGTTGCGAGAAGCGGAAGGTTTTGCGAGCGTATAAGAGGGCAAAAGATAAGAAACACGATCCACAAGCCTGGAGTGCTTATAATAATGTTCGTAATCAATACCAAGATCACCTGAAATGTGCCGAAGAAGCTCATAATAGTAAACTGAGCGCTTCTTTAAAAAGCGCAAAGCACAAAAATAAAGCTTGGTGGCGCACTGTCAAACAGTTTATGAATAGAAATCAATCTTTGTCTATTCCTTCTCTAATACATGAAAATCGCCATGTGATTGACAGCTTATCAGAAGCCAAAATATTCAATTCCTTTTTCTTAAGTCAGAGCAACCTTGATACTTCAAGGGCCCCAGTAATTCCAACTGTGGACCTACCCGCTGTCATACTTGACTCTATTCAAATTGATCATAGCAAAGTTTTTGACATTCTTAGGAGCTTAGATATCACTAAGGCCACTGGTCCAGATGGAATCAGCACTAGACTTCTGAAGGAAGGAGCACCATCAATTTGCGTATCGTTAACCAAACTCTTTAACCTTTCTCTTAATCAGGCAACTTTTCCCAGCTTATGGAAGCAAGCCAACGTCACCCCCTTGTACAAAAAGGGCGACTCATATCTATGCAACAACTATTGTCCTATTTCCCTCTTAAGCTGTGTTGGGAAAATTATGGAGAAAGCTATTTTTAAACACGTTTTCAACTTTTTTAGGGACAATTTACTTTTATCGGCAAATCAGTCGGGATTTATACCCGGCGATTCCACTGTTAACCAACTGCTATCTTTATCACGAATTGTGTCTTGCCATTGATCTTCAGAAGGAAGTGCGAACTGTCTTTCTCGACATTAGCAAGGCATTCGATCGTGTTTGGCATGCTGGTCTACTTTACAAATTGGAACGTAATGGGATATCTGGATCACTTTTAAACTGGATTCAAAACTATTTGTCTAACCGACAACAACGGGTAGTAATAAATGGTCAATCATCTGAATGGGGAACCCTAAATGTTGGTGTTCCCCAGGGCTCTGTTCTAGGGGCTTTATTGTTCTTGATATTTATTAACGATATAGTAGACATTGTGCGGTCGAATATAAAACTTTTTGCGGATGATACTTCTCTGTTCGTCTCGGTTGATAATCCAAATTTAACTGCAAATATGATTAATGGTGATCTCTTATCTATTGATTCTTGGTCTGATGACTGGATGGTGACATTTAATGCCCAGAAAACTGATGCTATGTTAATTTCTCGGAAAAGAGACCCAGTACATCACCCTCTGTTAGTATTTAAAGATCACCAGCTGGAACATGTGGATCAACATAAGCATTTAGGGCTTGTATTTCATAAGGACTTAAGATGGAACGATCACATTAATACTATCGTGGCAATGGCCACTAAACAACTAAATATTTTGAAAGCACTCCAATTTCATCTCGACAGGAAAACGTTAAAAATAATCTACACCTCCTTTATTGGACCTTTAATGGAATATGGTAATGTTGTCTGGGATGGCTGCACCCAATCAGATGCATTGAAACTGGAGAGTATTCAATTGGCTGCTACACGTCTTATTTCTGGTGCCATGCGCACCACATCTAATGCTAAACTATATGAAGAAACTGGTCTTTCTACATTGGCAAAACATAGGGAAGTTAGTAAACTAATTTTAATGTACAAAATTACAAATAATCTGGTTCCCAAATATCTTAGTAGTATAATTTCCAATGAACAAAATCTTAACAGAAGGTATATAACAAGACAGGCCCCAGACTTGCCTCAATTCAGAACCAGAACTGAATTATTTGAGAATTCTTTCTTTCCTTCTACGATAAAACTATAGAACCAATTACCTCTTGATGTGAGAAACTCTACTACTTTAAGTGAATTTGAAAACAAAATTTCTTCAAATTTGCCTCGGTCACTCAAGCAAACAGAATTGTACTATGTTGGCAACAGAATTGCCGCAGTTTTGCATACAAGACTGCGTTTGGGCCGCAGCCAATTGAATGCCCATCTATTTGATATTGGTGTTACTCAATCGCCAAATTGTGGTTGCGATCAAGGGATTGAAGACGTTTGGCATTTCTTCTTTGTTTGTCCTTATTATGCTGTTCCTCGTGATCGCCTTCATACGATAGTAACAAACTATGCCCTTTTCGGCCTTGAAACTGTTTTATATGGCGTCTCCGAATGCACTCTCGAAATTAATAAGAAAATATTCCTGGCAGTCCAAGATTACATTCTAAAAACCAAACGTTTTCAAACCGGTGTTGTTACATGATGAATTGATTTACAATTAATCCTGCATTTGTATTATACAACTGCACTACATAATTATGAATCTTCAATGAGATGGTCGTTAATTAGCGATTTCATTGCTTCTTTATAATGAATCACCCCACTATCTGTCTTGTGACTTGTGGTGTCTTTCTTTACTTTGTTGATCCAGGGCGGAGCTCTTCCTCCTGGTGGTGTCTTTTTAACTGCCAGCAGTTTGGAGCTTCGCTCTGGACCCTTGACGTCTCGTTTGTCCTGTGATATTGTCTTCTTCCGACAAGAGGGGTTAATATAGGGCCTTGCCCTTCTCCCCAATTGTTTTCTTTGGAATAAAATATGTTTAAACCAATTGATCCCGTGGCTCTCAATATGTGATGACCAGAGGTCATGGAGGTATGAATTCTCGACTCATTCAGGCCTGTTTTTTTTACCTATGACATAAGATGCAACGAACAGGGTAAACTTTGTAACACATCCAGTCAGACAACTACATCGTCACTGTACGAATACAAGGCTATATCAAGACAAGAGCTAGCTAAGAGCTACAAACCACATTGGATTACATGTATACATGAGTCACATGAGTGACAATGTGGTCACGTGACCAGTCAGACTTTTAAGGCATTGGTACAGTGTTCAATGGGTCACCCCAGACTTATTTAAGCACATTTACTAACTTCTACATTATAATTACATGTATACATAAAAAATCCACATACAATGCACATGCAGACAGTCACGTGTGATCATCCACCTACATGTAGCTGCTTTCTCATTGCTATTAAACATATAATAGTTAAAAGAGTCAAATTCCTCATGAAAATACCTTTCATTCAAAGACCAGGAAGCCTGGTCTGAAGCAAAAAGTAGTCTTAGTCAACAGCTTTCCTTGGGACACTTTGTGCGCAATGTGTCCCGAGGAAAACTGTTGACTCAATATTAAATTAGCACTTTAAGGGTTGAGATGCAATCACCAGTTACAGTGACCAATGGTGTCATTAGCCCACTGCTCATGTTTCATTTATTTAGCTAAAGAAATTTGTAAATGGCTAATTTATTTTCACATGAATTATATACCAGTTAGGTTAAATTCAGCAGTGATTTCTGTTTTATGACCTGATTTGGGTACACATTTTAAAGGCCCAGATCTGTCTTCACAGTTATAACTAATGGACCAGCCAAAGTTCCCCCATTACCAGCATATTTTAGTTATAATTGACATGACAACAGATACATGTCATAAGGGAACTTCCCAGGTACCATGGGTAGGAATACCAAACTCTAAACTGAAGACCCACTTTTAGGGTGACCTTGACCTAACAATGCGAAATTTGGCAATGTCCAAATTTTTTCCCCAAATACATTGTAGCTGACAAAATTGATTTAGACAAGGGGCATCATTCATATGGTTGAATATGTTAAAGGTAACCTGAAAGTGACATGCAGCAACATTAGATTTACAGTAGAGTGGTTCCTGTCTTGAGGGACCCCTCCAATGAGACCACCTGTCTTGAAAAGCCATTTCTACAGGATACTTTTCTTAGTTCTTTTAACCTCCTATGAGAGACCACCAGTCCTGGAACCACAATTTTATCATCCAAATGATGATCTTTCAAGACAGGTTTAACTATATATAGTCCTTCTTTGATGAGACCACTTAATTGAAAGACTACCTGCTATAAGACCACATTTACAAGGTCTATAAGTCTCTCTTTTCTATGCTATTTTACCCATAATGAGAACACTTGCATTATATGACCACTTTTAGACCTGCACTCAGGATGGTCTCTCAAAAGAGGGACTAATGTACTAACATTCCAGCCCTTTTGTTGAAACATGAACTTTGTCCATTAGTATTAGGTCACAAACAACATAAACAAACTTTTACAAGTTTTAGGAGCAAGACCTGCATATACCTTGTGTGCATCATAGTAGTACTTTCTTATTATAGGACAGAAATATGTAAGTATATGCACATGTACCCAGAAATATTCTGTGACAGTGGTACGGGAAACATCCTAAAAAAAAAAAAAGAGCGAAAGGATTGGCATCATACATCTACTTACAGAAGAAAGTTTATTGAATCCACTGTGCACTTTGGTAGTGATGAGACAGCCATATCCTTTTGTCCTTTGTTACAATATACAGTAGCATGAAAATTTAAATATACAATGAAAATTTTTTTTAAAAAGTTGAAATTTCAGATGAGAATGCCATTTGATAGCCTAAAAAACACTAACTTAATAAGAGTGTGTGCGTATAAATGTTAAACAGCCTTTACAGACTCTTTCACTGTACAGTGTAATAAATGGAGTATAATTGTGATTTTGATATGCAAAATTGGTACATGTTACAATTTCTTGGTCACTTGTCTTTATCTACAAACAGTGGTCTTCTTACCTTATGTATGGGGAGATTATAATTGGACTATAGTGCCTGGATATATATATATATATATATATATATATATATATATATATATATATATATATATATATATATATATATATATATATATATACATATATATGTATACATATATATGTATATGTATACATATACATATATATGTATATATATATATATATATATATATATATATATATATGTATGTATGTGTATATATATATATATATATATATATATATATATATATATATATATATATATATATGGTCATTCATTTCTGAGTCAGTAGTTTGTGCCGCATGCTAGTCATGTTAATGGAGTACATTTCAAATGAGGTTCATTCACATCTTAATGACAGTAATCACCAGCAGTTACAAAGTTGAAGCAAAAGCTCTGGGTGTTGATGGTGTCTTGCCCAGTATTCTGTCATTTTCGCCTCAGGAATGGTTGCTATTGACATGTATGATGTCCATTTTCAACAAAATTTTCATTGATTGCAACAAGTACTGAAAAATAAAATTAATTACATGATAGGGGTACACTTTTTCTCTACATCTAGTTCTATTATACTTTACACACACCATATTTCCGTCATCCCATTTTGTGGATCAGTCTGGTGTACCATGTATGTCTGTATTGATCATGGTCCACAAGCATTATGATCGACACATACATGTAGCTGAATGTCATCATTCAAGTTTGATTCTGCCCACAAGCCAGTGTATTACTACATGTCCTGAAAGTTGCATGCTACAATACAATTTGTACAATGGTCAAACCACGTGGTTTTAGTGGTTCTGAACACTTTTGGGGTTTCTCTTCAGAAACTGGGAATTTCAACCCCAATACAGTATTGTGTTTGTGCCTTTTTGTCCAAAACCACTTCCTAGTAGTCATTACCCTATTCCGCAGTCCAAACTCTCCACTCTCCATAAGCTAATCTGTCCCTGTCTAACCTATATATATAGCTATATACATATAGAAGTACTATTGTCCATATTGCATAAAATACTTCCTCAGTTATTTCTCAGAGGAAACACATCTTGTCTGTGATAGATGTATGTTCATACATGTGCACATAAATGTACACGCATATATTCTTGGTTGTGAATAAATCTTTGTCACTGAATGACATATGTAATGGGCTTGTCACCATTCATTTCGAGCTTGTGTTAGCTATGTGTACATGTAAAAAGATTGCATCTCCTGGCATGTCATACTGTCCCTGCCCTCCTTGTTTCTGCAGCATGACTAGCAATACAATGCAAGAGCTTCCACCGGGAGACATAAGTCAGAACTACAGACTTATATAATATAAGAGCCACATGCATACTGGTTGGGATCTTCCACTTTTTGTAAAGCATGTGGGTACACAATCTTAATTCATCTGAAATCTCGCTGAATATATGAAAAAGCCCACAGATGGTAAGGCATTAAATTCCCTCCTTCATTCACAAACATATTTATCTTGGAGCCCATTGCAGTCATTTGTTTTCAGTTTCATCCTAAGTTTGAAATGACCAGGAGGATCAAGCCACTGCATATGACTTTAAGACATGCTGAATATCACGATACTTATCTGGTACAGACTCCAGCAATCTATGGGTTAAAACATAAGTTAAACTCTTCAAAGTCAAATTTTAAAATGCTGTTGCAGTTGCTGGTGCAGTGCTTGTGTAAGCATGATGGTGTAATAACAGAACTGTCCCAGCGACATTGTTGTTGCATGCAGCATTCATTATTGTCATTAGTGACATCATTGCGAAATCTGCGCCCTCAACCAAGCTTACAGAGATCTTGGTTGTACCGCTAGATTAATTTCATACCTTCAATACCTGCATGATTTCCCCTATATTCCAAAATTCGCGACACAGACCGCATCATTACTACTCAGAAACAAAACGCTTCTCCTGTCGGTCACATTGGCACTTCGAGCGATAATACAGTATCAACAAGGTGAGAATAGATGAAAACGAGGCTGCCTCACTTTAACAGGTACGATAGCAGAAGGCAAAACATGGGCTGCGGAGGTTGACATCTCCAGCTGAATGAGACGACTGTCATTCAAGATTTCTTTAGAAACAGACGACGGATTGTTGGAAAAGAGACGTCAATGAATGGACAAGAAACTGCAGAATATACACTATCTGAAAAGAAGTGAAAATGTGACATTGTGGAGGTGAGTACAGCGTGTGTTTTTTGACAGGTCGTGGTTTCCATTCAGTCCGACAGTCGTGACTATCACCGACAGCGGGCACACGATCAAAATGGTTCCGTATTTCCCGCGGCTGATTCAGATTCTGTGATTGCAGTTTTGTTATCATGTTCATGTTTTTATTTTTGGTCCTTAATGTAATTATTCATGTTAACCTATATTTACCAGATGAAATCTAGATCAATTATTCGTCCACATTTCCAGCTAGTTGAGCTGATGCACGCTAGCCTATACGCAAGGATGGTCCGGCGGCGGAGTCCGGGAGAAATAAATAAAACAAACAAATACGTGCTCAAATGAGGATGGTCGACTCACCTAGGCTATTTCCGATATGTTCCTATCTCCGATAATCAATCCAAGCCTTTACTAAATCACACTCGTAAGCAAAATTTTCGTCACAAATGTAAAGAAGTTGCTAAATGGACGATCATCACAATACCCCACAGATACTGTTTCATGAATCATGATTTGTTATAACTAAGGATAATAATCAATAAAATGACTGATTTTTCGTTTTTTGATCTTTAGACTTCAGTTGCAAAGTTTTGCAGAGCTTTCCTACGATTTTGTGCAAATTTCAAACAAAAATCAGATTTCATTCAAGAGGAGTTTTAAAATACATGAAAGGTATACAACTTAGGTCAAAGTCTCTTAGTTATACCATACCAGTGTCCCACTGGCGAGATTTGGTCTGCGACAAGGTGTGAATGAAAATATCGTAGCTCCTCATAACAGTTCTTATAGTCTGTCAACCCTGAGTTACGGAAGGAAATTTTTCGAATATTTCGTAAACAGCGGGCAAAATGACCATGTATTTCATACATAACCAAATCTGAGCAGTTTACCTAACTCTTGAAAGAAATTTGTTTGCAGTATGGTTTGTATTTATTTCTGTAACCAGCAATTTTAGCGTTTTTGCGGTCTTCTCACGGACGGTGCCGGCAGTTTAAAAGGATCTGTTAATCACGTGCGCACGCGCACTTATCATTTCTCGGACGATATGGATTGCGCTAACTTTTGCTTGCGACCGCAGAAATGCCCCAAAATGCGGCTGAAAAGAAATACAAAGTGCATATAGCTACCACATATGCCTCAAAAGTAGGGTATATTGATGAAAAAAGGTTATGCATTAGATATGTCGGCAAGTAATAATCCATTGTTGTAATATTCACAAAATCCGTTTCCGTAGAGCAAGGTTGATAGACTATAGACTGTCATTTATGTTCGCAGCTATTCTCTGCCTTGCAGAAAAAAGCAAAATGTTTAAAATTTGCCTACGACAAAATTTTAGTCAAAGTCAAAGTTATGTTGTATATAGTCACATCCATGTCGTACATGGTGGTATCAATTTGTACATGACCGTAGATCTTGGTTATGGGAGAATAACGAAATGCTATAATATCGCAGCTAAGATGTTGAGGCTGTATTGCTGATTTCAGATTTGCCCCATGTTTTGGGCCAAATTCGCCAGTGGGACACAGGCATTAAGAAAAAAAATTTTGAACAACCGCATTTCAAAAGTTTTGACTTTTTCAATATCTGAAAACAGGCCTTCAGAACGGAAAAAAAAGCAGGTTTTAAATTATTGTATTGCTATTATTGTGTCTGGGGTAGCTAATGAACTGATCGTCCATGTTGTGAAATAATGAAAAAGTTGGATCATTTTCTGTGTTAGATTTTATGAATTGATCCTATCTTTAAAATTATCACCATTAATTTTGATTTGCTTCATCTCATCATCCATTAGAATGGGTATGTGTTATCCAGTTTGCTTAGCCTATTGGAAATGGGGAGATCATGCATAAGTAACAAGAAGGGTTAGGGACACCTGACACTCTTCTCAACCAAATCAGCAGGGGTGGATCCATGAATGTTGAGGAGGGAGGGGCTATTGGTCAAAAGTTTTGAATTTGTGCTGTTGAAGGGGAAGGGAAGCCTCCCGCTTCCTGTATTATAATCTAGGTGTGAAGTGGTCAATTCTGAGCCATTTGGTGCCAAAACTACAAACAGGGTTCGCACAGGTCCTTGAAGTGCTTGAAAGTACTTGAATTTGCTACATTCATTTTCAAGGCCTTGAAAACCTTGAAAATCCAGAATTTTGGACAAAGGTCCTGGAAAAGTCATTGAATTTTATTTTTAAGCATCACCCAATGAGGCAAGTTGCCAAGGAATATGAATGTTTTCCACAAAATTTAGCATTTATGAACTTGAATCACATTAAGATGAACACATTCTGCTGTCATTTTCCTTTGAAGTGGCTGGCAAATTCCATTTATCAAAATGTAACACAGCAAATTACAAAGTATCTTTTTGCTTTTTAACCGCCTTTTAACCCATGTAGGTTTGACAGTTCTTATCAAATCAGGCCTAACCGATTATGTGAGCCTTATTTACATGTACAGCCTGCTTTCGGGGACAAATACACAGTATCAAACATACAGGTAACAAAGTACATCACTTTCCTAGAAAGGAAACTGGGGAATTGTTGTGAAAATGTGCATGGGGATAGGTACATTTTCAGGTCTAATTTTACCCATATGTAGTTGTAGCAATTATTATGTGGGTTGTCTTTGCTGAATATTTAGCTTAGGCAAGGAGCCGCTACTCAGAGAGACGTGTACGGGTAAAAGGCTCCGAAACATGTTGAGTAGTTACCCGCTGAAGACCCTTTAATTTATTTGGGCTGATACAGCCTAAGTCAAAATTTTACAGAGGAACGTGTGCAATATAGACAATAGTAATTCCATATATATACAGGTTAGACAGGGACAGGTTAGCTTATGGAGAGTAAAGAGTTCGAACTGCGGAATAGGATATTGACTACTAGGAAGTGGTTCTGGGCAAAAAGACACAAATACAATAGACTAGATAGAGTCAATCTCAGGAATACAACCCATACTGGCTGTAGGCCTACATAATTATAAGTTACAGTAAACTCATAAAATAATCCATATTGAATTTGTTAAAAAGGGCTTTCGGTAATATGATCCACATATAGGGTTCTTTGTAAGTTTGTGGAAAGTCTACTGTCTATTTCAAAAATTGAGTGTGATTCATACATGGTTGGAATAAATATCAAATGTAGAATAAGCTGCATTGGTCTTAGTAGAGGGTTGAAAAGTGATGATTTAAACAATTAGTTGTGTTCTATTGCTGGATCTGGTCCTTGAAAACTTGATTTAAGTGCTTGAAAAAGTCCTTGAAAGTCCTTGAATTTACTTTTCATGAGCCTGTATGAACCCTGTACAAAGAAATATATATCAACAGTTGCAAGGAAAAGCTGATGAAAAAACTTTTAAGTCACACAAAGAAAAACAAAAAATACAATTAGTTGGCAGATAGGCCTACGTACCATGGCCGAGACAAAATGTACAAAACTATGATGCAGAATTAGCTGAAGCACACATGGCTAGAATTTTGAAAAAAAAAATCCCGGAGAATGTTTGTTTTAGAGAATTCTCACTGGTTTGTGTGCACACGGGAATTTATCCATTAATTATAGCTGTATTAGCATCTAAAATTGGAAGACACAAAGATGAGAGTATTTGTTTCCATACATATGCACCCAGTACTGGTACAAATCCATATCCCCCCAGCAGAAACTTGAAACAACTGAAAGTGTATTCCTGTGGACTTAATATACTTCACACTGATATTTACTTTAAAAATATATAATAAAATCTGTTCACCAATGAATTTTTATAATTGATATTATTCCTTACTCAATTTATAAAATAATACAGCCATAATTTTTAATAAAGAAAAATAAAGCCAACCTCAAGAAGGATATGACTGTCCAGGAAAGGCCTCATTCCGGGTGGGCACATGTATTTACTATTTGTGCACTGCATGCACTCAGAATGATCCGCCTTCCATGAACTCAGCCTTTCCTGGGGAGCAGTATTCACCTCTCAGTTTTATGATCATACCTGACCTTAGGAGGATCTTTGCAAGAACAGATTTTCAGGTTCTCACTGAAATACTGGACCTGGTGCTGCCTCATCATTAGCTATGGATGGGCAGTCCCACAATGGTTGAATGTACAAATATGTATCTATATTAGTTTACCATTTAGAAGCAACTACTTAACAATGCCTATCATTTGGGACATGGGGAATAATTACATATACAAGTTACGACCCAGAAATATTATGTTTTCATTGTATACAAGTCAAACATGCACATTACTACACTTTTGAAGTGTAAAAATCTGTTGGTCCTATAGTCTTTCACTGGGCTACTCCGAAGAAATACAGATGTCATTAGAATAATGCTGATGATTGAGTTTAATTAAAAGTGGGTTGTTTGTAGCATTGCATCAAGTGCTCATTTATGAAAATCAACACACCATTCAACTGAAATTAAACTATTTTTATTTCTATCAAATTGCTTTCTTGAAAGTGTTTTCTTAATTGTGTATGGTATCTCTCAAAAATATAGGCTGCATGTTTGTCATGGCGTCAGCACTGTCTTTTTGAAAGTTGAAATATGATGTTGTTTATTGTTGTCACTTTTTACAAATAGCAATATATATCACTAAATTTTTCTGTATTGTGTAGAACAATAAGCATCATTATACATACATCAGAATCTTGGAATTGATAGGAGCCATTGTCCTGGATAAATTTGAGTTGGCAAAGTGACCAAAGTGTCTGTTGACATTGTAAATTAAGTTGTCACCCTCTCATAAGGCCACAAATGCAACCCAAAAGTGGCTTTTCAAGCAGTGTGGCCTCTGTAGAGGAGCACAATATAATGGGAATGTTGTGCTTTGCACATTGGAATGGTGGTCCTTTAAGAGAGGTGGCCCCTAGTGAGAGGGACTTTCCAAGAAAGGGGAGGGGGGCTGTATACATGTATTCTTTGCAGTAGTTACAGCCAGCTTTCTGCATAGACCTCCCAGTGTTGACAGAAAAGACTCTACAAAATTTACTTTTAATGCCCATGTTATAGCAAATAGTACAAGTAATGCAAGGCATCTCAGGTATGCATTTTCCCTTGCTGACACCATCTGCTAGGTGCATGGACTGCATGGAAGAACTGGGTGGCATTATAAATGCAACACATAATTATATGTATATAGTCTACGATGACGAAAGTGAAAGCGAATGCCTGAAAGATGTCTTCTGAGTTTGGTGGAAATTTGGGAATTTGATAATGATTTAAGCAGTTTTTGAATGTTTTATGCCTCAAGTCACTTTGAACTGATGACATTTTAGAACCTGTGGAATAGTTATTGTATTTGTGTCTTTTTGTCCAGAACCACATCCTATTAGTCATTACCCTATTCCGCAGTCCGAACTCTTCACTCTCCGTAAGCTAACCTGTCCCTGTCTGCCCGATATACATATGGAAGTACTATTATCCATATTGCACACGTTCCTCTGTCAAATTTTGACATAGGCTGTATACAGTGTATGTCAGTTTTACTATATATATAGGAAAACTGACATACACTGTATAAATTGATTAGAGACAAAATCACTGAAAGTGTCAGCCCACTTGATCACAACCCTGCAAAGGCAAACTCCTTAGAACACCTTGCAACACAGGCAGGTTCAGTTGCAACCAAAACAAAGTAATGTAATCAAATCCCATTGTGACCTTTCACAAATACGGCCATATCACAGAATTATGCAATGCAAGTTTAGGGCAAAACTACCTAGAAAAGAAGATTTGCTTCACAGCAAATCTGTGCGGGTGCCTTCATAATGAGAACAGTTTGAAATAGTACATTTTGCAATTGTTCAACATAATCTAAATTTTGTGTATTAGCCTAATTTGCATAAATTTAAATGCAACAACTTTGGTTCTTGGTTCCTTGGATGTGGCCATGTCACAAACTTATAAACTTAAGTTTGAATGACACCACCATCTATAATAGTTTTGAAGCTATTCAAAGATATTAATTTTGTGTATTTCCCCAATTTGCATAAGTTAAAAAAAAATTAAAAGCCTACAACTTTGGTTCATGGTTCATTGGGTGTGGCTTTATGAAAACCAACAAATTGAAGTTGGAATTACACCTCAACCCATAATAGTTACAGAGCTGTTCAAAATTTAAATTTTTCATTTTGAACTAATTTGCATAAAGGGTGGGGCAAAAAAAATGAAGCAAATGTGTGACTCGGGGGGCTGAAACATTTTTTTGGGAGATAATTGTGATGGAATCCTACTGTCAAAAGGTAACAAAAAAGAGCTTAAAATTTTTAGCTGCTTATTTCAGGATGAAAAATACATATGTTATATAAAAAAGGTAGCCATTCATCCAAAAAAGAGCTTATCATGGGGTGTGGGTAACGCTTGGGACATTCACTCCTGATTATACTTGTGATGATTTGCACATTGTTTTTAAACATATAGCAGTAACTATCAAGTGTATCGTGTTGATCAGATGTTTTCCAAAAAATGAGAGTCAATTTATATGTTGATGTTTTTTTTGTTTTTTTTTGATATGAGACAATATTTTCAATAGAATTTGAATACAGACCACATCTATTCATGCCCATTAGGCTGTACTAATCACCATGGGACACTTTAGTCAATAAACATCAACAGTATGGACAAGGAAAAAATATGTGCTGAAAGAGAAAACCAGTGAAGTAAAAAATTACTCTGTGGTTTGCTTTGAAAGGTACATCTTAGTATTGCAGGTAAGTAACGCTTGGGGCACTTTTTGAATTATGAAGAGAATAGTCCTTTATGCACATAATGCTCATATAACTAGTCTTGGAACTTGGTAAAAAGTTGGATGTCTCCTCCTTAAGCAACTATGTAACCTTTCTGAACAAGTATTTATTTATTAAACTGCTGATAATCCTTCCAGCTTATTTTAATTATTTTACTGATATTGTAAATAGTAGTAAGCTTGAATGCAACATAATTTTTATATCAAACTTTTTATATGGTTGAAAACAATCAACCACAGAGCCTACATGTAATGAACTTATTTCACTTTCATTTAGTAAATGGTCAATTTCAATTGATATGGACTTAATTATTTGCCCAACTCATGCCAAGGAAAGCTGTTGACCTGGGGCATGTGCTCTTGATAGGTCTCCTCTACAATTCTCTGTGAATTTTTTTTCTCTCTCTTTTTTTTTTTTTTTCATTACTGTTGAAATTAGTTGAAAACACTGAAGCAGACAACATTCGAACACCAGCCAGGTTTTACAGGTTTCAGGGGGAAAGGTTTAATAACGCTTGCATGTAGTTCATGATTTCCTTTCGGCTTGTCTTACTTGTTGACTTGACAGTGACTTGGCTTTGAAGTTATACCCAATGGTCTTTGTCCAGGTTTCTTGGCATTGGTACAAAAATATCTCTTGTGACACAGGTCCAGGAATTTGGCAAATATCTTAGTGTGATGTGTCAGATGTGTGAGAGGGCTCTTTGGTACAGTATGCCACACCTGAGATATGTTGTGTGAAACATACATGTATATACATGTACTGTTTAGCGGAAGGGTCTTGACATAATCTGCACATGGTCAAAATACATTTATGAGTACATACATACATGTGTCATCTTCACATTAAATTAAAGTCATTTGTCACACATCAAGAAGAAGAATAAAACAAAGCGTAAATAAAAAAAAAAAAAAAAAAAAAAAAGCAAGTTAAGTGCATGTGTAGCTGTCGAGCACTTAATTTGCCCCCAGTTTTGTTAAAATTAAAAACAAACTTACGATATTAATCCTTTGTAATTGCGCCTGCCCTAATGAGAGCTTCCTCTCCCCCTTTTTTTCTGGCACTAAACTTCTGAAATGGTGGAAAATTATATATATATTATGATGATTTATATGTTCATACAGCTAAATGTTCCAATATTAGGTCTAACGTTGGAGATTATTTCAATAACATTTCCTGTTAACACCCTATTCAAAGGGATTAATACGTTATTTTAATGTGATAAATTTACGCTTTATAAAGTGGTTGCTCTATACAGCCAGTTAAATTTTCTGAGGTTTTGGGACCAAACCTATTAGCATAATGTGTTTTATGTGCAGATCATAATTGTATGACTTCACAAAATGCCCTTAAGCATAAACATGTATTTGTTGAATGTCCGCATAGTAAGAATCATTCTGGAAACCTGCGGGAACAATAATTTTTTTGAGCAACGTTGGTTAGCATGACATGCCGCCATTAACTGGCAACAGCATGTACCAAGGAAGGCAGTATTTTGTGTCATTCCCCCCCCCCCCCCCCCCGCCCCCCAGCCCAAGACACATTGCAGTGCACCTGTAAAACTCCATTGTTATGTGGGCATTGTTTTGATGACTAGAAAAGAGAAGAGTGTTCTAAATTGGAACAAAAATTGTTTCAGCTCTAATATTCAGAGTGTGCATGGTGTTTTCATGTCATACAATATACGGGACACACATGTGCATACATAAATGTCCACTACCCACCATCAATATCTTCATGTGCATCGTGAGCACACTTGATGTACAGCAGCTCAACCCTTGCTCCCAAACAGCTGCCAGAAGTGGCTGGCTGGGGGTCAAATACCCTGTGCTTTTGAAATTAATCAAAAGCACTTATAAATTATATGAAAATGAGCAATTATAGCCGAGGCCTGTCAAGATAACAGTCCTGGACCAACTTTCCTTAGCACCCAATGCATGCTAAGGAAAACTGTTAACTCAGTCTCACTCAAAGGAGAAAGGGTTAAAGCACATGGAGTATGGTGATGGATGGTGCAACACATTACAGTGTCATGATAATTCATCTGTTTGAGAAAGGCCTGGCACAAATGGCACAAAACATTTTATATTCACAACTTGTAATTCTTGGCAGTTCACCGGACAAGGTCACAAGTGATATAAGATAGACTATGTTATGTGATAACAAAGTGTAGAAAATTTTATTACATATATTTACAGTATAATAAACAACCTGGTATTTTTGATTTCTCCAAAAACATCCATCAGACTAATTATCCTGAAAATAGATTGACATGTTCCTTGTGGAAAGGTCAGACAAACTTGTTTGCTAGGTAGCATCTCAGATTTTGTATAAGTATTTCATTATTTGAGTATTTTTTGGTAAATGCATACTTTCCTATTGACTACTAATAAAGTCAATGCAATTTAAAAAGTCACATTTTAAATATTTTTGTCCAAAAGTGGTTGTCAGATTTACTTCAATGTTGGTGGGGATATAAACTCATTGAGGTCTTGCTTCAGTAGGTGTTGAATTTTTTTAAATTTAAAAAAAAAAAAAATGGTCAAGATCTTCAAAAAGCTTATCTTTTCAAACTGCTTTACCAATAATACTTGCATAGAAGCACTTCTGGGTACCCCTAGACCTTAATAATATTTTTCAGCAGGTGCTGCTGCATTTTTTTTCTCAGTTTTCAGCTCAGCTGAGCTTATAGGATGGTCAGTTGATCATAAGCATACAAATTGGTTTTGATGTCCAGGCTGGCAGGCTAGTTTTTGGATCCACCAGTCCCACATTCACAGTTGTTGCTGTCCATGGAATCTTCACCATATCCATAGAATTTCAAATTGTGATGGTTTTTGGTGTCATATTAGTGTAAATTGCTTCAATTTTGCAGTACTCTAATTTTGCTAATGGCACGAAACTATGAAAAAAAAACCACAGTGAAATTGTATTTTAACATTGTTTGAATAGGAATAATATCCAAAACAGTGAAATCAAAACTACAGTGAAACATCAAAAATACTAAAACTGTGAAAATTTATACACACAAAAATAAAAAAAATTTACTGTATATTTTATGCCTATTGTAACATTTCATTTTTTCAAAGGTATATCAATCACATGCAGTCAGATATGAAACAATACTCACATTGAATAATAATAATAATAATAATAATAATAATAATAATAATAATAATAATAATAATAATAATAATAATAATAATAATAATAATAATAATAATAATAATAATAATAATAATAAATGAAAAACAAGTAAATAAAACCATTACTTTTCACAACACAAATTTTCACTGCAAATGAGCCAGAATGGAGAGTGACTGTTAATGAATCTGTGTGTGGCCTGAATAGCCATAAAAACCATTAAAGGAAATAAAAACCTTGAAATTTATATGATGTTTGTGCCCAACAAATCTATGACACAATGAACCACTTTTGTCAACCAGCAAAAATATCAGAAAAAAACAATACGATATAGGACTCAGATTTACCAGATTTATTGCACATATGAATATCATAACATAGTGCCCTACATCAAGATTGTATTGCCTCAGGCAGGCAGACAAGTACAGTCCAGCCCTGATATCTCATTAATTTCAGCTTAACAATTTGATTGTTCTATCCTAATGGTGTTATTATCTTGAAAGGGGAATGAGCTCAGTAAGGGATTTGTGAGTACTGATTTTTTCCGTCTCCCTTTCATAACACACACAAACAACCAACTCTACAAACTACAAGGGCAATTAACACTTAATGTATTTTGAACAGACTGAATCATAGAGCAGAAATTATGGAACAATGCATGTACATACGTGGATGACAAAATAAAGTTTTTACATTGAACATGAGTAATTGATGTATTGTTTCCACATATTTATCTTAAAATAGGAAATTTAAGCTACAATCAGCTTGGTCAGCTTTATTTTGGGTGTCTTAAATTTAATTTCTGGTGTGTAAGAGGAAATTCATTTCAGAGTAATGGATCATTGATTCTTTGGGGAATTTCTGCAGTGTTTGCATGGTTATGGACAGTTGTGCTTACCAGCCCATCACCATGGGTCATTGAACATACCTCTTTGTCATGAATTAATTTAAAGGATCTGATGCAAATTAAGAAGTAATAAAATCTAAACTCTTTTGCCGGCTTAGGTGCTGTATTGTAGGCTAACTTAATGGATCATCCGTGACATACCAAAAGAATTACAGTGAAATGTGACACAATTAACTTCACTCCATATACACATGTTATCATATAAATGGTGATTGCACACACACAGTAAACTTTTTCCTGCAAGTGTTCAAGATTGCTATAAGAAATTACATATTCATATATGTATTTATAGATGCAGTTTGTACAGTTAATTTATCAAGCAACCATCCAAGATCACTAATCAATTAAATGTAATGCCACTCTTTCTGTCTCATCCATGTGCCTATGAACTTCAGTATTGTTCCGTGCATCTGGTGGTGTCTTGTGTTTTTTGTCCTTTTCCCGGGAGAGGACTTTGTACAGAGTTGGGCCCTCTTTTCCAATGGCCATAAACAATTATTGTTTAGTGACAATTTGTATGTTTCTGAACAAATTATGTTTAAACCAAGAATTGCACAGTAGGTACTGCATGTACATGTAGTTGGATACTTGTGCAGGGTTTAGTTTGCGGTGGGTTCATGCGCATCATATGTTGAAAATTTAGTTTCAGATGTTTATAGAATGATTTACTGATATTCACATACACTGGCTGTGTATCTCATATATGTAAACAGTATTGTTTTATTCAGTATATTTACATGATGTATGATTACTGCATAGAATGTTACTGTATACATGTTACTTAGAACCAATACAGTTTGCAATCAATATTTTCAAATATGGATCAATCAGGCCACCATAAGCTCTTGTCTACAGATATTGTTTTTAGTGGTTCACAAGTCGATGAGATATAGCACAAGTATCAGATCTTTAGACTTCATTTACAGCCTCCCTGCATTCATATGAAGTACCAGGGTCATACCAGGTTTGATCCTCCTAATTATCCATAGCTTTCTTTTTAATCACTTCCCTTGAAGAAGTACTGAGCGTCAGATTCACTTTTATAACTTCCATCAGGGAAACTTATGAGCCATAAAACGTGAGACTGAAGTCTTTCTCTGCTGAGATTGATTAACGGCTTTAGTACAAGATACATGTATTATCATTTGTAATGGTGGTTCCAGGACCATCTGCTTTGAAAGATTGCATTTTCAGGTCAGTTTGCTTGGTACTCTTCATCCTTTTTTTTCGTTTTGAAATATCAAGGAATTGTTCAAGCAAAGGTATGTCGGTTGTTCATCGGAATTTATGGTAATCTTAAGTTGCTGCAGCTAAAAAAAAAAAAAAAAAATCAGAGTTCACTTCTTTATGATCTTTCTACTAGGGTGACATTTTAAGTGTCTTCACCTGAGGGAACATACCTGCTGTTGGTTCACACAGTTCGAATCACCTTCAGCAGGGCTTCAGTGAAACATTGGTCCCACTACTTTAACTTTCCTGTTTATAATGCTCACTGACCCCAACAGTGTGCTTCAAGTAACCTCATGCTTTGAGTTTTTTTTCTGATTCAAGTGTATCTTTGAAGGACACTTTACATTGATGATCATTATCATGATAAGCCTGGACCTTTGTGTTATGTAATCACAAGCTGTTTTATGTACAAGTGGTGAATTTACCCTCTGGTATATAAACAGATGGCGGCATTATTTTCTCCTCAGTTCCTTATGAGTTTCTGTTGAAATGAAACCAGCCAGATACATGCAGATTGCGGTTTACTGTTGCACTCGTCGATCGCCAAGTCAGGTTAACCAACTTTTCATCTTACTTATACCTCTCATGAAAGACTCCCTGTCTTGAGAGACTCCACTGCTGTGATCCCTTGGGGTAATCTTATAAGACAGGTTCCACTGTATGTGGTCCATGCTTATCTCAGATAGCATAATTTACTTTTGTCCTAATTATCCCATAGGGAATGATAATAAATGATTTATTGTGCAAATGGTATTTAGTTATGAAAACCCAGGAGAGCTTATACTTCTATTTAACACCTGCACAGAGCATGTGAAATTTCATCTTTTTGTTTTGGATTTAATCCCGACTGGCAGTCAGATCAGAGCAAACTGAACAACTGGTACTTAAAAAACTGTGTCTGTATATACATTCACAGTAAACCCATTTACTGTAGGATATACCATATGTTTCACCGAAGCAGAAAGTCTGAAGGAAAGAATCACAGCTGAAGATCCATGAAATCATAACCCTCACTGTCAATGGGTCTGGGCAGGGGAGGGTTAAAATTGATCCCGTAGCATCAATTACCGGCTATGGCGGTGCTTTCATTGCATCTTTAGAAGCTGCCACATGCCCTGAGGCCATAGACCTATGTTTACAGCATGCTGCACTGATGGGCCCGCAGTTTGGTTGGTGTGGCTAAGAGACTGGGTGGGCCAGGCGGCCTTGGTGTACACAAGACACACCTGATGCATGGGATTCCTAACGTCACCTGTGCGCTACATGCGCTTTTCCAGTAGGGAAAGAGTATCTGTGGCTTAATTTTTCTTGTCATTTTAGAAGAGTGTGTACGTGTATGTGTGCATGTCCAGCAAAACTTGCCATGTCAGAGAACTTATTTTCACTGGACAGTTCCTGAGCATCCTTTTTATCACTTCCCTCCAAATTTTAAACCAGAGTCAGAAGTTGGCCTGAAAGGTTAGTGCAGGAGATCACATATTGTGAAGTCTGGTGACAAAATTAGTGGGATTATTTGAAGCCAGAATAATATGTGCTTCTGGTACAGTACATGTAATGACTAACTTTTGTTTGACTGCCTCATCAAATTTTGCGTTTTCACGTACTCACACACACAAGCTCTGTAGTCCACATTATCATTAAGCTAAGATCATGACATACATTTCATAATATATGAACTCCAAGGGCATGATCAACAAGACCAGACACTGAAAAATATAAGTTGATACAGAGGGATCCTCCCCCCCCCCAACATGTTTTGACCCCATGGGCCTTTGCCAGAGGGGCAGGGAGGCTCTGTGGATGCTTTATTGAACCAATGTACATTTAAAATGAGGTGCTGCGTTATGTTATTTTAACTGCGTCATAGTGCATGGGATAACGTTGTGGTGACACTGTTCATAAGTCCAAGTTGTAAATGGTGCGTAAAAGAGAGAATGATAAGGTAAGTAATTAATGTAGGTGTTGCAGAATAAAGAGAGTATGATTAGAAGAGTAATTAATGTATTGCCGAATAAAGAGAGGATGATTAGAAGAGTAACTATTATAAAGTAGGTATAGCAGAATAAAGAGGGTATAAGAAAAGTAATTAATATAGGTATTGCAGAATAAAGAGAGTATAAGAAAAGTAATTAATGTAGGTATTGCAGAATAAAGAGAGTATAAGAAAAGTAATTATTGTAGGTATTGCAGAATAAAGAGAGTATGAGAAAAGTAATTAATGTAGGTATTGCAGAATAAAGAGAGTATAAGAAAAGTAATTATTGTGGGTATTGCAGAATAAAGAGAGTATAAGAAAAGTAATTAATGTAGGTATTGCAGAATAAAGAGAGTATAAGAAAAGTAATTATTGTAGGTATTGCAGAATAAAGAGAGTATAAGAAAAGTAATTATTGTAGGTATTGCTAGGGCCAGTACTTTTCCGCGATCGCGGAAAACGGACGGAATTCACGGAATCTATGATCTCAAACGGAATTTATGATTTGGAACGGAAATCGGCAAATGCCACGGAAATTAAGCGGAATTTGTGAATTTTGCCTCTCAAATAATTCAAAATCACCACATATGTCATCGCATAAAGCAAAACAGACGGACTTGGATCCAAATTTGACGAGTCGGCGGCGTTATCGATACCACGTGGAGCAAATTTAACGACAGGCCGGACACCTGCGCGCTGTAGACCCCATTGCTACCATATCCATTCATTTGCATGGCATATAGATATAACGCGCAACAGAGGTACAATGATAATAGCGCCGTCTGTAGGTGGAGGCTGTCAACGTACATAGTAAACAATATGGAGTCACTTTGCCGTTCGTCAATGGATCAACATTTTCCAGAGGCGATAAGATCAACTGTTTTTCCTTTTTTATTGACCAGAGCTAAAATCGTGCCCTAGAATTAGTGAAACGGAAATGAAACGGAATTTGTAGTTTCCCAAAACGGAAAAACACTCATTTTGAAACGGAAAAATACAGGCCCTATATTGCAGAATAAAGAGAGTATAAGAAAAGTAATTATTGTAGGTATTGCAGAATAAAGAGAGTATAAGAAAAGTAATTATTGTAGGTATTGCAGAATAAAAAGAGTATAAGAAAAGTAATTATTGTAGGTATCGCAGAATAAAGAGAGTATGATAAGAAGAGTAAATTCAGTAATTAATGTTGGTATTGCAGAATAAAGAGAGTATGATAAAAAAAGTAATTTTTGGTGTTGCAGAATAAAGAGAGTATGATAAGAAAAATAATTAATATAGGTATTGCAGAATCAAGTCTGAAGCAGAAACACGGTAAGAGAATTCTGATACCATTAATTGCTAGATTGAGATAAATGTATATAGTTGCGTGTTATCATAACTACATGTATAAACATATAAATCCACATGTAGAATGGAGTTCCATGGGGTACATTTTGCAAGGATAGCCTTGATCCTGCGGAGGGCTGAACTAATGTCCTTATTGACCTGCTTCGGTTTTTGTTTTAGCAGAAGTTGCTTCTGTAGAGGAATTTCACATGGAGTAAGTTCACCAAGATACAGGGTATCAGATTTAGAATGGAGCTCTTCATTCACAGGAGCAGGAATATGAGGGAACATCATCATGGACAGGTGCAGTTTCATCATTGGTGCTGGCATAGTAAAAGAGCATGATTGGTTTCACTTTCAGATTCGCCATGCTGTTGTTGGCAGACCTAGTTTGTTTCGCTTTGGCGATGATGGTCCTGACACAAATATTATACAGTCCTTTGTTGTCTTCACCGACAAGATCTTTTAGGCTTCCCATGATCCTTTTCACTGCTGGAGCTTCTGCAGATAAACAAGGCTTGAAACATATTGTCTTTATACATTTGTCGATATGTTTCATTTTAACATGTCTGCTAAAATTGTCACGTCTATCAAAATGGCCAAGGTATTCAGGCAGGTCAGTCAGGTGGGTCTGGGATGCTCCTTGTTGTGTGATCTTAAGTGACTTTGAAGTGACCAGGCCCTACAAAAAGGCTTGCTACGCATGCATTTCAGTAAATCTATAAAAAGAAAAAAAAAAACATAACAAAACAAAAACAAAGGAAAAGAGATATGATGCACATGTTCTGCTGCAGGCAGTGAAAGCTTGCGAGGAAAATTTGCAAATTATCTAAATTATCTGCTCAGAATAAAAGTTAATGTGTAACAGGGAGTCACCCAGATACATGTATGCTGGCAAGCAGCTGTCGCATAATCTGTCATACAGTCTTCTTTTTATGCAACCATTTGTGCACATCTGGTTATTTTCCTGGGTTGATATATTGTTTTTGAAATAATATCTGATCAAGTACTTGTAGATAGGATCTGAAAGATACAACGGTGTAATTCAATGCCATATACATATATGGGTATTTTTTATATACGTTTTACAGTGGGATCCTAACTGCATTAAGATCACCTCAGTAATGAACCCACCTCATAAGTAAGACCAGACATATTGAAACCATGTATATATTATCAGAAGGAAAACATCCAAATAAATACTACTTTTAGATGAAACCATAGTTAACTTAATACTGGGGCTCCACTATTTGTACAGTAGAAGCTATATGTTGTTGTCTTAACCCTTAAAGTGCCAAACACGGCTATAGTGGTTTTCTCATTACCGTTGAACATATAATGGTTAAAAGATTCAAATTCCTCATGAATATACCTTTCATTGGAATACCAGCAAGCTGACTCTAAAGCAGAAAGTAGTCTTAGTCAACAGCTTTCCTCGGGGCACTTTGTGTGCATTGCACGCAAAATGCCCCACTAAAGCTGTTGACTAAGGGTTAAATCGGCACTTTGAGGGTTAAGATATATCCGTTCAGGACTGTCTTGAAAGTAGTACCTCCCATTTAAGACTCACGGGGTGCTTTAAAGTAATCCAAGTGGTCCTTAAGACAGTCTTAAAGTGATTTAAGAGATTTTTTAAGACAACTATTTGTTTTCATCATGTACGTCACAAGTACCATTGAAATGATAGCGTCGCAGATGGAGAGGAGGGTTTGTTGTAAACTGATGTAAAAAGTGGGAGCCCAGTTTGTTTGTCATGGGGAGAAGTGTGTAAAAAGAGGGAGACAGGAAAATTCAGTTGGTTTTATGACCAAACATGCGGGAGATAACCCGCTTAAAAATAGGGAGACATAGAGTCTCTCCAGATATGGCAAATATATCTTGAAAGACATGACCAGCTGCCTGAGCTTTTCATCACTTTGAACTACACAATACTGTCTGTGACTTCCAGAGCCGAAGTGGCACGCAGTCTCTGAAGCCTGCTAAATGCTTAGTTTTGTCTGGCATGATCAGAAGTGCCATGCCAAGCATCAGCAGTCTGTGCGCATTTCACAGTTTAACCCTTTCCCCCTTGAATTAAGACTGAGTCAACAGCTTTCCTTGGCATGGGTTGGGCACTTAGTGCCCAACCCATGCCAAGGAAAGCAGTTGAACTGGGGCGTGTGATCTTGATAAGTCTTATGTACATTTCTCAGTCAAATTGTTTTTCATAACTGTTAGAATTAGTTGAAAACACTGAAGCAGACGACATTTGACCACCAGCTGGTTTTGGCCGGTTTAAGGGGGAAAGGGTTAAAGAACAAGATCTGCCATGATGCTTTTTTGTAGCCCCTGCAAACGAAGTTTGGGAGTACATGTATATTGTTTCCAGGTTGTCCAGCTGTACATCTGACTGTCTGGCCATCTGATTGTCTGTTTTTACCAGAATCCTTACAAGAAAAATATTTCGTGATTTGCAGGCCACATTAAAAATCAAATTTACCTCTTGTGTATCTTGGCAATGTTCTGTACTTGATGACATTTTGAAGACGTTGACTTCATTTTCAAGGTCACAGGCCACACGTGTGCAAAGTGGGGGTATCCAATCTATCCATGATGACTGTGTTAGTTATTTTCTGCAGACTTTCATTGTTTGATTTGTTTAGTCATGCATTTTACGAGTACTGAACAGTAATTTTGTCAAGGTATGGACATTCTGAATGCATTTGTGTGTAGCTGAACTATGTTTTGATGAGGAAACCATTATTGCGGTAACTCTTTATGCATTTTTCTTCCAGCAATAATTTGCCATTTAGCTCTTTATATTTTTTGTGCACCATAGTTATATCTGGAGCCTGCAGGGGGAAAAAAAGAATGAAAACACAAAACTGATATTAAGTTGCTATATGGAAGAAAAAGGCTTGGATACTTATAAATAAACATAAAGCAATTTAGGATTACTTTTGACTGACTTTTGTCTATGTACACATGACGCGTTGAGGGTTTGAGGATCCCACAGGTATGAGAAATGTCGAGCAGGCAAGGGGCAGAGGGCCATGTGCAAGCAAAGGTAATGAAATCAGAGTCAAATTAATAGACATGTATTCAGTCTCTCATCAGGATCTATAAACACAATTAAATGTTTAATATTTTTCAATTTACATTTTTTGTAAATAACAGCTGTGATCACATATAGTGGCAGTTATTCATTATATGGGATGTCACAGAATTTTATTTGGCCATACAGTAAAACCTGTTTTGAGAGACCCAATGGGACAGGCCAAAAAATGGTCACATAAGGCAGGTGGTCTCTCAATAGAGGAGCAATAACATGGACAGGATGGCAAAAGAGACATTGTAAACATGGTCTGAAAAGGCAGGTGGTCTTTCCTCACAGTGGTCTCTCAAAACAGGTATCAAAAATCTATGCCCATCCAAGGTCTTTACCAGATACCACCTTGTCCCACAGAAAGTGCATGCATGCACTCATTGTGTATTCTTCTTGTTTCCGTGTGAAATAAGAGAAAATTTAGATATAATCGCTGGTATTGGTGCCTCTTGCTCCTGCATTTAGTAGCATATCAGACATACAGATGATAATTCTGTTGAAATAAACTGAGGCATGTATGCATATTTTTGGTTTTGTTTTCTGATGTTTTAAAAACTTTCCTATCACGAGTGTCTGATCATAATATGGGCCCACATTTTTGTGACTAGTCGCGTCAGCTGTTTATTTATAATGCAGTGAGACCACAGTCACCTGTATGAACATTTTCCCGCAAAACAGAATGGGCAGCAATGACACTTTGGGGGCTTCATTTGAGGCCACATTTTTCTCAGATCAGTCACAATTTAGTCCCCTTTTTTTTCTGCTGAGGAAAAATGACAATTATAGTGTGACAGTGCCACAATTGGGACCAGAAAAGACGAATTCTGGTAGTTTACAGGAAGACTGCATATAATGCTACATGTCAATGTGCCCTATAGACATGTTAGCAGTTCACATACTGTCAGGTCCATGTGCTGCAGGCCTTCACTTGTTACATGGCCCATGGATCATTAAGTTTTTATGGATTATTAGCTCAGACTAGATATATGACGTAAAAGTCAACAAGTCATGATCTTGCAAACTAGAACAAAATCAATTTCAGGAATTTTCAGCTTGAAGACATTATGTCTCCTGGACAGCTTTTACTTTGAGTGTGGCACAGCTTCACCTATAACGGAAACAAGGAAATTGATGTGATTTTTAATAGGAAAAAAATTTAGGTCTCCATTTTCAAATGTCCGTCCATTTTATACACAAAAAGAGCAAAATGCTAATAATAAGATGAAGAATAATATATTTGGGATTAGGATTAATGTTTGTTAATTTTATGACCTAGAGACCCAGTGACATGTGTGACCTGCAGGTTTATGACTGACATCTCATATGTTAACTCTTTTCTGCTCAGTCAACAACTTTCCTTGGTATAGTTATGGCTATATCAGCACCAATTAAGTTAGTACCACAGAAAATTACTGATGCCGAGCATGCTGTTTTGATATGCTTTTTGTCCTTCTTTGGTTCAAAATGTTTTCGGTTAATGATGAAATTAAATGTGGGACAATGGAGATGACGCTTTCTGACATGTTGAGGGAAAATGGGTTAACTATTATATTATCAATTGGCTGACTGAATTGCATAATTGGTAGGATAGCCCATTGTGATCTGAATATTACTATAAAGTAATTGTACATGATACTTGTATGGTGGTAGATTCAAGCTCAGAAAAAAAATATTGTAGAAGAAAACGTAGAATGGAGACAGGTAAGTACAGATTTCATTAATCTGTGTCAGGATTTTACATACAGGTAAGATTAGGCAGAAGAGTATTTTCTACAAAACAAAGACAGTACTCGATTCATGCGTGACCCTTTTCAAAATGAAAATCCTGATAAGATGGATGGATTATGACATGCATCCAAGATCTATGTACAGTATAATAGATGGATTTCTATCTTCGAAGCTGTTGCGAAGTAGTGGACATATATTAGGAACCAGGCTGTGTTGACCATTTGTAACGTCCTTTGATATGGATTTCTGTCGAGTTAAGACCACGAGGTTTTCACTTTTCAACAATTTTCCACTGCACTCCACAGTGAGAATAGGGAGGCTACATATATGATGCAATACAATATGAAAAATTGATGCCACAAGGTCAGCTGAAAGGTGTCACCCAAGGAAAATCCGTGTCCATTTGAGTAACATGTATTGCCCAGAAATGTGGGGATCACAAGCATTTATCTCAATTTACATTCAGAGAATCAGAATGAATTTCCTGAAAGCTCTCTCAAATGTATGTGCACACAGCTTTGCTTTTCACTGCTTAAGCATCTGAATTGAGAAGCCGCTCATCCTGCTCACACCAAGCATCTTCATAAGCTTTAAGAACGCTGACCTCGCCAGGTTCGAATTCATGGCAAGCTGCAGATGAATCCTGAAGGCGTGAGTGCTAATTTATCCTGTGATTGTATTTTTAGTGCATTTAACTGACGGATAATTAATTTCTGCGGCATGAAATTTTCATCTCAATCTTTTATTTATCATTTGCAATTCATTGTAGACTTGTTACATCTGGAAGACTTAATTGGCTGCATGTGTGAGCTTCTTTCACCACATAGTGCTGCATTTGTCTGTGTTTAGAAATACAAGTGTTTTACAATAGAGCTTTTCTTGCTAGGTCAAAAAAAAGGTTAATTAAATTGCATGTTTGAATGCTGCTGTGTGTTGAATTGTTAATGAAAGCTGCTGTGATGTTTTTTGCTTGTGACTAATAATCAGTGAATTACTTAACTCCAGTAAACACGAGATGTATAGGAGCTCGTGTCTTGAAAGTGAGTGTACACGTGCAGTGGTCCTTGTCTTCAAAGAGAGACCATCTGTCTTCAAAGACCACAGACATATGAAACTTTGCTATATTGTATATTTATATTCGTACCTCCCGTGGCATAGGGCCTTGTTTGAGACAGCAAATGTGGTACAGTAAAACCTGTTTTGAGAGACCACTGTGAGGAAAGACCACCTGCCTTTTCAGACCATGTTTCCCATGCCCCTTTTGCCAAGTTGAACTTTCCCATGTTACTGCACCTCTATTGGGAGACTACCTGCTGTATGTGACCACTTTTTGGCCTGCTCTAGGGACGGTCTCTCAAAACAGGTTGTACTGTACTCACTAAGGGTATAGTCTTTTAACCCTCTCGTTTCTGGTCAGAGCAATCTCAGCAAAAAATGTTGTTCTGGTGATGATAAATATGAATGAAAACATTGAGGCAGACAATGGTTTACATTTTGGCACTTAATTAAAGGAGGTTTGAGCAGGCAAGGATTGAAGACAGGGACCACCATGGAATCCAGACCAATTCTATATGAAAACAGTAATTTCATATTAACCTTATAATATGAGACATGTATATTAATTTCCCGCCCCAACTGCATACCTGATTGACGAGTCTCGCTTGGGGAGATACGGCAAAATATGGGTCGGTGGGGACAAGCGGGGTATTGCTAATATTTTGGTAACACAGAATACTTATTAGAGGCAGATGGACATTTTTCTTATATATGGCTCAGGAAGTATTAGAAGAATACCAGTTTGGCATCTGTGAACTAAAATTCATCAAAAAAATGCTAATTTTGTGAGAAATGAGCATATGGCCTGTCTGTGAGAGTGATGTGACCTGCACATCCCCTATGATCGCAAGGCATCAAACCTGTGCTTTGTGGTGGGAAATTAATATGCATACTGCGTTTTGTACATATCTTTGGCCAGTATAAAGCTTGAGAATAAATTGAGGCTGTTTTTGGAAGTAAGATAGAATCAACAGGTAGTGTTTTTACCAGGGGTCTTTAGTTCAATTCCAGGGGGGCAGTAGGGCAGTAGGGCAGGTGTATGAAGTTGTTTTTCAGTGTGCAGTCAAACCTTTTCCTGTGTTATTCAGTTCCTGTCTACCATAATAGAAGCTTCATCTGTCCCAAGAGACCACCTCTGGGAATTAAGAAACGCTTTTCATGTGCCCCATGGGCAGTCCTAATCTCCTTTACATTTACCCTTTTCCCCCTGAACTATAATGACTGAGTTCATGCATGCACCAGGCTAGCAGATTCTCTTGCCATGGTTGGGGGCTAACACCCACCTCAGCCATTGAAAGCTGTTTACCTGGGGCATGTCATCCTGCTAGGCCCTATCTACAATAATTTTTCTCATTCAAATAGTTTTTAAAGGTCTGCCCCATGGGGGCACCCTTTATGTTTTCGGGTTGTCCGTCTGGATTTCTGTCTGTCTGGATGTGCGCATTCTCGCGATATCCACAGAATGTCTTCTTGTATTTTGCTCAAATGTGGCAACATTCTTATCTTACCTGGCAAGATGAACTGATTAGATTTTGGTGTCACCATGACCTAATTTGAGCAAATGGCAGCTTAATTACATGCTCGTCAGGGCTTGTTACCACAATATCTCCAGAATGCTCCAATGTTTTTTGACAGTATGCTTATCTATCTTGCCAAGATGACCCAATTTGAGCAAATGGCAGCATATTTCCTGGCGGACCCTTCAGTCAACGCTTTGTATTGAAATAATGTGTAGTTCATTGCTTAGTTGAATTTGATCAAAAAACATATATACATATATATATATTCTTTTTTTTAATTGCTGTAAATAAACTTTGATCTTGAAAGTGACGACATGTGGGTGAAGTTAGACATTGCAATGCATAGTTATTCCCAGTAAGAACATTAGCAAAGATATGCTGTAAATTGCTTTAATTGCCCTTGGGTCTTGTTTTTGCTTGTTTTGCTGGTGGCAAAAAATGTGAAATAGTGTTTTAAGATTATTTGAATTTGAATTTTGCTCAAAGTGGTGATATTAAAGCTATGTACAGTGAAATGTCACCCCCCCCCCCAAAAAAAAAGACATGAAAATTTAATCTCAGAAAATAAAGCAATTGTATATTAGTGTTTTAATGGTGTAAGAGCAAGCTGTCCCAGAGGTTGGCATGGACCCAGACATAGTGGTATAATTACATCTCTATGATATAGTGAAGTTTATTGTGTTTACATAATACGTGCATGTAATCTATTGTATAATGTGTAGTTTATGGCACAGTTTAATAGCAGCATGACTGACATTTCCTCGACAGTGTTGTACAAGAAAAAAAAAAGGGACATGTACAATGTGCATGTAATCATTTAGGGTACAGGTGTTCTGTACACCCACAGTGGAATACTAACAACAATAGTGGGATGTAAATTGGTTGTAAAGCCCAGAGGGAAATCAATGTGTTTACTGACAGATGTTCAATCAGTGAAACATAGTAGACTGAGTGTAGGTGTTTATTGCTTTGTTGTTTTTTTTTTTGATAAAAGAATAATTAGTCTGGGTCAATGACTGGGTCAAGGCCTATGACATTGCTGAAAGCCCGTGTCGTTCAGTCAGCAAATGTGGTATTCACACTTCAATTATAAGGTCATATTTGAAACTACCTATTGATAACTAATGTTTGAGCCTGTTAATTTAGGAATTGTTATGGGACCTTATGATTGGGAGTCCACATTCCTGTCACGTCTAAATGGCCATTGTGCAGGAATTGTCCCCTTTTTTCATAGCTTTTTGACTTTTCAGCAGAAATGCTGCCTACTTTGGGCAATCATCCCTATCAAAATATGGTTATTTCAGCCTTCGTTCTTCTTTGTTAAATGTAAAATCGCCATGCGAGGGGAAAAAGAAAAAAAAAATCCTTGTGTTTCTTGTTGGAGGCTGTTGCCATGCAGGTACATGTATATATGCATTTACACGTACACTAGCTGAAATGAAACAATGCTGATGCATTTGGGGTGGCTTTATAAGAGGGGGACCACTGTAATATATATATGTAAAGGAAGAAAACCTATTTGTCCAATAAACTCCAGCCTTAGTTTAACTCTAAATTATTTAATATTTTTGTCATGCTCTGTTCACAAATCTTGGAGAAAAAAATTGGTTCTTTCTCAGGTAATGGTGAAACACATTGAAAATGCACTTCATGTTTCACGATTCACGGGACAAGATCTTTGCTCCCACAATTCATGATTTATGATCAGGATTTATAATTTATGAATTTTGATAAATAATAACATGCCTTGCCAGTCACTAAAAACATAAAAAAGGCACAAGTGACACACACACCAGGATTATAGTGATGTTAGTTGACACGACTTGGATTATTAGTGACTTTGTGTCAGAACACTTATGGCTAATCATAAGTAAGGGGTCAAAGGTCATAAAAATGGGTGAAAGTGAAATACAGTGCAGGTCACTTTTTGCGTGTCCTATTGTCCAGATGGCTATAAATTTGTACAGTATGGCATAGGACTCAGTGGCACTACCGCGATATGGGAGTGCACATGTATACGCTAATACCTGAACATAACTGTTATGTGCCTGGGGTTACGTGGTTCTTTGTTTGAGAACATGTTGGTTTATGATATTGGAGGTGTGCTGTCCTGCATATGTATAACCCACATGATATGGAAAGAAATACATGGAAGTGTGAAAATCAGTTGAACATAATTGATGGGGACATAATCAAGATAGTTGAGGGTGGTGGTGGTGGGGCGGAGGGGGGGGGGCAGTACAATAGAAGAGATAATAATTTTGCCCAAGTACATACTTCGGATAATTAGAAATTTTAGCCAAAGTAAAAGTTGGTATATGGATCGATTACACAAAACTAAAGGGATTTTCATCATGCAAGTACAGGAAATAAAAATGCCCATTACACCAGTATGGAAAACCACTTTACTCCCTCATAGTTCTGCTGTGTCTTGAAACATATTCTAGTCATGTCAAAGATATTAGTTGCAACTTCTTCAGGTTATTCTGCAAGAAAATGTACTGATGTTCTCATTATGGAGTCAAGTTATGAGTACAACAGGAACTCCCCGAAGGAGAGGGCAGAATGATGTTATCATGCATTGATTACCCATAAATATCAATTAAAGAGAGAGTAATAGGACTTTTGATGTACATGTAAATTCTTAAAATCTGAAACATTCTCTTTTCACATTGTGACTGAGTTGATCAAAACAAATTTTTGTTAACCCTTTCCGTAAAGCCACAAAATAGGCTATAGTGTTTACATTGATAATAGGAATCAGCAGGTCTAAGTGGAAAGAAAAAAAGCTGAGCAACATTGATTGCTAGAGTTGAATATGCTGAGCTTTGATGGATTAATATCTGGGTTAGATATTACTTCAAGGAGGACAGGAGTAGAAAAAAAAAAAAAACGTTTTGATATTGCCCGAGATGGCAGCAAGACATCTATGCAGGATTCTAGGAAGGCAACATTATCCAGCAAAATTATGGGGTTTTGTATCTGGTTTATCACAAGTGTACATGTATTTGTCAAGAACATTATAGATTCCATGTTGTCATACAGTGCAGTGAAACCTTGTAATATAATGACTCACTAATATACAACATACTCACTCAACAACACAACTTTTGAGGGACAAAAAGTTCCTCTTTGTCATTGGATTCATTTATCTGACATTCAGGTATTGGCGCCGTTTCAGGGGAACAGGCAGTTCATTATAAAGAGGTTTCACTGTATTACATTGAGGGATTGCTGGACTGATTAGACGAATGTCCTGTGGGACTACTGCTAGGCTGAAACAATTACCTAATTGCTTAAGATTAGACTGCCATAGCTGGCATTCATCAATTTTAAAAGCAAGTTCTAGCATTTAACTGATGAATTTCACAACTAGAAGTACATGTAATGCATCAAAATATGCAGGATAGTCCATAGACAAATGTCACCATGCCAGGTTCACAGCATGTTCCACTCTACAAATATGTTGAGCAAAAACTATGTAAATTAACCCTTAAAGTGCCAAATTTTGGACTGAGTTAACAGATTTTCTCGGCATGCATTGGACCCAATGCATGCCGAAAAAAACTGTTGACCTGGGATATTCTCTAAAGAACTATAGGAATGCTGGTACTTGAATGAAAGGTATTTTTACAAGGAATGCAAATCTGGGATCCTTGTGATAATTAAGACTAATTTGACTTAAGTAGATCAGCTTTAGTTGTGCTTGGCACTGAAAGAGTTAAGAGAGGATTAAGATGTGCATAAGCGTAATTTCAGGTTTTTTAGACCCCTCCAATGAGAGACTGCATATCTTTTTAATACCGCTCTCTCAGAGCACTGTGCTATCTTTTCCATGTTATAATACCTCTAATGAGAGACCACCTGTTTTGAGAAACCACATTTTGACCTGTCCTAGGGGTGGTCTCTCAAGGCAGGGACCACTGTATATGTAGAGTGACTCCTTAACTCTTTCAGTCCCAAGTTCAATTAATTGAGATGAACTGCTCTTAATAGTAATAAGGGTAATGATTCATATTCCTTGTGAAAATACCATTCATTCAAGTACCAGCATGCCTGTCATTCCAGAAAATATAATGGCCTGGGTCAACAGCTTTCCTCAGCTTGCACAATGCACCCAAAGTGAGTCCAGGAAAACTGTTGACTCAGTTCAAAACTTGGCACTGAAAGAGCTGAAAGTGCTGAAAGTCATAACATTTATACAGTGGTCCCTGTCTTGAGGGACCACTCCAATGAGAGACTATGTTTCTTGAAAGACAGCTTGTCGTGGACCACGGAGGTGGTCTTTCTGGCCATGTTTCACTGTAATGTCAGTTACATATAAATTGACAGACATTTGCACAGATGGATTTTTAGCTCTGCCGACCTATATGGTTGCAGAGCTTTTGCAACTGCTTATGTCTGTCTGTCCACCCGTCTGTCTTTAAACTTTGGCTTGTTAGCATGATACCGTCCACAGTTTTGAAGTTAACCCAGTATAGCTTTCAGGACTGATGGGGTGTATGAAAATGTAGGTCAAGTTCGATATTGGTGGCACCACCAACATTATTAGGTAATATATGGGTCAAAATGTGAAAATCTTGTAAACGCTCTAGCATCTTTAAGTTTTGGTGGATCTTCATGAAATGTGGGGAGATTATGAGGGAGGTCAAAATGTCGATCAAGTTTGATAGTTGTGGTGCCACCTATAGTTGTACAGAAATTATTTTTCAAAATGTGTTTAAACTTATATGAATTCATTATTTCAGCAAATAATGCAGCTAGTCTTACCAAATTTATATGATGTATTATATATATATCTGTATTGGTACTACATGTAATTGGTACCAAAAAAAACAAAACGTTTACACAATTATTCTGCAGGCAAAAAGATGTGTGTAATTTGCTTCCTAAAAGTAAAGAGTAATATAGGAAATCATATCAAATAGTAAATAAATATATGATTGTTTTGGTAGAAATAACAAATAAAAAAAATTCTAGGTGTCACTGGGCAACGCATATACATGAAAAAACTCCTACAATTGTCAATGTAGACACATATAACTTTCAGAACTAAAAGCAGATAAAATATGTCAGCAGAGCACCAGACCCATGGGCCTCATGTTTGTTGTACAGTATATATAATATTGTATATATTTTCCTCTTATTCAAAACACCAAAAAGGTGCATGGAAGGAAGTACATTGCCTCAGGGCATGCATTCCCTGTATGCCTACCAGTTAAACGTCCACAACAAAAATCAAACATCATCTGATGATCAAAACATGCAGAAAGGCAATAAATTAATTTTGCATCAACACGTGCGAGCACCACTTTATGATGCTTCATGATTTCAGAACAATTTAGGGCTTAATTTATCGCCTCACGAAAGGAATATACCAAAAATGACTCTTCAGCAACACTGAGTATCTTGCAAGCTGAGTTTCAGTGTACATACTTGTGACAATGTTTTCCAGTGTCAGTGTTACATTAATTTGTTTCTAATGCACAGTATTTTCACCTATGTAATTATGGCTTCGAAGGTACGAGACTGGCCCTTATGACAGGGCATGACCGCTCTTGTGTATATACCTTCCACCTATGATTACAGCAGCAAATGATCATGCTACATAATGCTTTGGCTCATGACATCTTGAATATATTATGAAAGGTTGGGTTATAGACATTATCATAGGTGACCATATTGGCTCTCAAATGTGTCAACACAGACAAGAGTATTGGCCTCAGCACCTCAGGCAATGGTCCATCTATCGCAGGATTGTACACTGTGGACGTGATACTGCTTGGACAAATGTCGGTTTTATGCTCTACAGTTTTCTGGTTTTGCAAACATCCTGCAGTCTTTTATTTTGTTTCCTGCAGACAGTTTACATATTTTGCAGTGCTGCAGCAGGATTATTATTGTCTGATTTGTTATGGCATTTCAGAAAACTGCAATTTGTCCTCAGGAGACCATCCTCAATGTATAAACATGATTCGGGAGTGTTTCCAGTGGTGACAGCGCTGCTTTACATTTGTCAAATATCCCTATCACTCAGCCAGGTAGTTTGCTAAATATAATCTATGGACATTTTCAGATTAAACTTGTTTTT
Source organism: Hermodice carunculata (assembly GCA_964020975.1). NCBI lineage: Eukaryota > Metazoa > Annelida > Polychaeta > Eunicida > Amphinomidae > Hermodice > Hermodice carunculata. Next base: position 67,882,018 of record OZ026620.1, on the reverse strand, counting down.
CTTTCTTTTTTTTTTTTTTCTTTTTTTTTTTTTAAATCAAGAATTTTTTTCAAATCTCATTTTTGTGTGTGACATGAAGCTGCAAGCTAGAATGTCTCAAATATGTTAATAGTTTTTAAGTCGTATTGACTGGAAGTTGTGTGTAATATAGATACATGTATATGCAGGTTTAACTCTTTCATTGTCACTTTCAACAAAAGTGGATCTGCTGTGACATAACAATGCAAGATTAATATTTTGATAGTAATCCAACCTTCCATTCAAGTACCGGCTACCTGTAGCTACATAGAACATATAGTCTATGTCAACAACTTTCCTCAGCACACTTTGGTTGTAATATGGCCAAAGCGTGCAAAGGAAAGCTGTTAACTCAGTCAAAATTTGGCCCTGAAAGAGTTAAATATAAGATTAACTGTTTTAGTGCCACATTTTAAAAGATTTGATAACAGTAGCAGTCCCTGTGGTATTTGTTGATAGTGTGGATGAGTCTGTAGGAGTAGTATTGTGAATACAAGTGCCTCTGGCTGTACCCAGGTAGCAAATTAAACTGATGTCGAAGGAGTCAGTGTGTAAAAGGGGGAAGAACATTCATTTTAAACATGTTTCAACAAATGTCCAAGTTAGCTAAAGCCTAACAATATAAATATATGTGTGGTTCCGGTAACCCGACTGAACCTACTGAAAAGGCCCGACCCTAATAAATTTTATGACACAAAAAAAAGCTTCAAGCCACCCTTCCCTAATGATGATAATTGGTTGACCTTAATTCCTGAAAGATTTTATCAAGAAAGTGGCTCTCATTTGCCGTTATTTTACAGTACAGTGAAACCTCCCTATACCGAACACCCTTGGGACCAGAAAAAGTGTTCAGTATAGTGAGGTGTTTGGTATAGGGAGGTTTGATAGCATTGAAAGTATATATTTGGGACTGAGAAATGGTGTTCAGTATAGAGAGGTGTTCGGTATATGGAGATGTTTGGTTAGAGAGGTTTTACTGTACATGTAAAGTCAATTCGATCACAGCATTTTATTCCAACTTAGTCTGGCGGGTTAACTTGGGCTGGGGAAACAGCATAGCTGCATAGCCACAGTTATTCGGTGATCGTTATCGTAACATTTTGCTAGGTTCCAGGTGTCTGTTCTCCGATTTATTAGGGCAGATGGTTGGTAATGTATTTTTTAAACATGTCTTACTATATTTTAAATTAATGTGCCCACTTGGTTGTGTCTGAAGCTGTAATCATCGTTAGTTACAAATCCAAATGCAACACAATACCCTTGCAAATCATGCACATATATTGGTGACAGCCATTTGAACCTGGTGCAATGCATTGTGGGAGTAAGAGTCCCAATAAATAATATACAGCAAATATCATGTCATTATTGATGCTCTGAAATATTTTCAAAATATATACTTTTGGTTTCATATATCATAACACCCCCCCTCCCCATTTACAAACCAGTTGGGAAGAATCTACAATTTTCAAAATAGCAGCCAAGTCTGTTTGGGTTAGTCCGGATTGGATATTTTGAAGAGGTGGTATCCAAAATATATATGTGTGATTAGTATTAAGGGGAGTTTTATTTGCTGAATGAATGTGGTGTACAATATATGAAAAACACCTGACTCGACACTGGACATATTGGTACTTGAATCAAAGTGCTCTTTGTGAGGAACTAAATATGCAGTGCTCATTTGAAAAAGCTCACTTTCTGAGGAATTATATACACAATGCTCATTTGATAAAACTCTCTTTCTGAGGAATTATATACACAATGCTCATTTGATAAAGCTCACTTTCTGAGGAATTATATACATATAAACATGCTCATTTAATAAAGCTCACTTTCTGAGGAATTATATACATATAAACAATGCTCATTTGATAAAGCTCACTTTCTGAGGAATTATATACATATAAACATGCTCATTTAACAAAGCTCACTTTCTGAGGAATTATATACATACACACAATGCTCATTTGATAAAGCTCACTTTCTGAGGAATTATATACACAATGCTCATTTGATAAAACTCTCTTTCTGAGGAATTATATACATATACACAATGCTCATTTGATAAAGCTCACTTTCTGAGGAATTGTATACATATACACAATGCTCATTTGATAAAGCTCACTTTCTGAGGAATTGTATACATATACACAATGCTCATTTGATAAAGCTCACTTTCTGAGAAAAAATATACACAATGCTTCTTTGATAAAGCTCTCTTTGCAAGGAATTACTACACACAATGGTCATTGAGTAAAGCTAATATCTTTCTGATGTATTAGAATACTCAATGCTGATCCAATGAAGCTCTCTTTTTGCAAATTAAATGCACAATTCTCATGTGCTAATTCCAGCTTAATTTGGGGAAAAAAGTGATCGGTTTGGAAAGAGTTAAAGTAAGTCCATAAATCGCCGATAAATCAGTGGCTTCTTCTCCATCCCACCTGTTCGTGCAGATTCCATATGGTGCCATACATATGTTATTGCATTGGCATCATAATGGCATTTCTCATCAAAGCCAAACCACAATGGCCAATGTGAATTCAGTACCTCACTCAGGCAGCAATTTCCTCCTGTCCCGTTCACATAATATCTTAAATCTATATCTCATTGCGCTGCTTTTGCCACCTGTTTAAGCTTCCATTATGGATTATAAACTGGATAAGCATGGTGTATGTTCGTTTCATTGACTGGTGAATGAGTCCGTGTAGTGTTATGATGTTATCCCAAGTGTACAATGGGCTGTTCAATATGTACAGAGATGAATTCCGATTGCCCAGCAGCTGTTACACTGACAGAAGCATCTCTGCCACAGTATAGGCATATAGTGGGGAAAAATATGAGATAGGTAAATGTGGCTTGAGGTTATATAGTAGGAGCTTTTTATGTTCACCCTTGTACTGCCAAGTGCGATGTTTTCCCTACTTCAGTTTCTCTCGGCTCAACACCTAATTGTCCTTATAATTCACCTTTTCTCAGCCATGTTCTCATCCTCAGTGATGTCAATTTAACACGCAGAGGGTGCCATAGAAAGCCTTCATCCATCGGCAGGTTACTGAGGCCAAACAGATAGTTTTGCATAGAGCACTTGTGGATAGCATAATATTGGAAAAAAAACTTGATTAGCAGTAGAGATTGTCATATTATGTTGTCACGTTTGTCTGGTTTAAGCAGAAAATGTGGCATTTCCATTATCTGATGCAGATGAGACTCGATCAGTAAGGGTGCACAGTGGCAAACGCACAATTCTTTTGAAAGTCTGACCATGTAGTTTCATTACACCATGTTACTCATCAGGGACAAGATACAGGTTGTATTTGTATTCTTTTTCACTGGGGTACATGTATAACATATGCATGTAACTAACATCAAGGTACATGTTTGTGCATGCATAGAAAAGTGGTGCACATTAGCTCTTACAGTGCCAAGTGCGGCAAAAGTCAAACTACATGTACTTAAAATGAACTGTTTGGACTTAAGAGTGCCAGGTTCATGTTCCTTGTAAAAAGACCTTTCAGTCAAGTACCAGCATTCCTGTAGTTACATAGAATATAATAGTCTAGGTTAACAGCTTTTCTTGATGCACTTTGGCTGCATTGCACCCAACGCATGCCAAGTAAAGCTGTTGACTCAGTCCAAAATGTGGCACTAAAAGGGTGACTGTATACATGTAGCTGTCATTTAATTGTGACATAATTAGAAGGCCATGGCCTGTTGATTGCAATGCATGGCAACTGAATTAAAACTTGCGGTGGTTGTGGCATGAAGGGTCATCCAGGTGACCTTTGATCATGCAGACCAGATGGCCCCTTGTCACCTAGACTGTAGAGGCTGAGTTATCTAATAGACAGCCGTCCATCTTTACTTTAAACTGGGTCTCACAGCTGGTTCGCTTATGAAAACCCTGTTTCATATATTGGGATTGCTATGTATTCAGAAGAGTGGCAGTCCTTTTGAAAGTGTGACTCATTCTCTTTGTTATATCACATCATCATTTGATCTGGTGCACATGGGGAATTCCTTTTGAAATCCCGGCGTATTTCGTCAGATCATCATATCATCATTTAATATAGTTTACGTGGACAGTTTTCTGTGCAGTGTGGAATTCCTTTAAAACATATGGACAAAATTCCATGCAGAATCACTATCAGGTGGGTACATGTGCTGAAAATAAATGAAACACAATAGGTAAACCAAGGAGCTGAAAAGAGAGGTGCCTGCCCCTATATGTTCCAGCTTTTAACCCTTTCCCCCTTGAATTAAGACTGAGTCAACAGCTTTCCTCGGCATGGGTTGGGCATTTAGTGCTCAACCCATGTGATGATCTGATGAAATACATCGGGATTTCAAAAGGAATTCCCCATGTACACCAGATAAAAACTTTATCTTAGTGCCCAACCCATGCCGAGGAAAGCTGTTGACCTGGGTCATGTTGTCTTGACAAGTCTCATCTTCAATTCTCAGTCAAATTGTTTTTCATTGCTGTTGAAATCAGTTGAAAACGCTGAAGCAGACGACATTTTACCACCAGCTGGTTTTGGCCGGTTTAAGGGAGAAACTTTAAGGTTAAGGAGCCTTTCTTAATGATTAGAGGCTCACTCTGGGATGTGATTCAGTGTAATACATAAGAAACAAGGAACAACGAGTTTCCATTTTTCATTATGACATCAACAGTGATGTAGAAAGGTGATTAATGATACTCTGTTGTTAGCCTGTGGAACAAAGTTTTTATTAGCTTCATTCAAGAGATATATTATTTCTGAAAGTGAAGCCATAAAGAGAGATAAAAGTATAATATTGTAAATGATAGTGTATGCTGTACCAGCAATTAGTCACAGTCACTTGAGCATGAAATAAATGATCTTCTGCCTCAGACTGAGTATTTGGCTTGGAAGGATATTACATGTGTGTAGAGTTCATGCATGTACATGTACTCAAAAATTCTGATGATTTTAATGTCTATTTTATCTATGTCCAGTTTCATCTCATAGTGTGTCAATTCTGTCTTCAATTGAAGTGGGCCATGGGGAAAGATTGCTCTTGTAGCATCAAGTGCAGGCTTCTGTTGTCAGAACTGCTATCTATCTTACTTGCGGCCTTCATAATGGGGGGGGGGGGGTGTTAGTTGATCTGCTTCGCCGTGCAATTGCACTGTTTAAGTCTTCTGAACACCTTCTGTGATTCTGAAAACCACATCCTTTTTTTTTTTTGTCTTGACCATAACTGCTGGTCTTGCATTGTAATTGGATGTAACCCTTGGACGCCCAATGTTGTTGTCATTTAGTGGGAAGGACAGCTTTTTTTAGGAGGACTAAATTGAACACACATCCTGGAATGCATGGCTTTTAGCTCAGCTGACCAAAGCTCGGAAAGCTCATGGTATCACTCATGTCTGTTCACCCAGAACTGAGAGAATGTGGATAATAGACAACACCTGAGTAAAATTCTTCATGATACAATGTATATACAAAATCAATAGAACTAACAGGGCAGTACATGTAAGCATAGGAACATTTGTCTTCTCTACACTTTACATAAAAATAGATCTGAGGGATTAAAAGGGACTCAAACTATAGTCATACATACATCTAATTGTTTTCAAAGGTCAATGCAGTCAGAAAATAAGAGTTTCAACACATGAAACTGAATGGGAAATAAGGAAAGGAAAAAAAGGCAAAACATACAGCAAAGAGGAGATTTGTACTATGATAGATTTTATAGTTGACATTGATGCTGTATTCCAAGTTGAAGATGTCGTTAAAAGACAAAGAATAGGAATTCCAATGGGAACTGACCCTGCAGCACCATTCATGGCTCACCTTTATTTCATCCATTGTGAGTGGAAATGGATGGAGGGGATGACCGGGAAAAACTACGGGATTGCGAGGAAATACTACAGCTATACCCATAAATTCATCGATGATTTATGTACTTTAAAGAAAAAGGAGCATTCAGTGCACATTGGGAAAAAGCATATCCAGAACAGCTGCAACTCAACAAGGAAAATAATGACAGCACAGAAGCGACTTTTTTCTTGACTTGCATCTCAAAATTTAAGGGAAGGAAATAATCACTGGGCTATATGATAAATGAGATGCTTTTCTATTTGAAATTATAAGCTATATCCAGACCTTAGGGGAAACATCACCAGCAATACAGGGTATGCTGTATATATGAGCCAGATACAGAAGATAGCCAGAAATGGCTCAATTAAGTAATAGCATGCTCGCGTTAAAGAGATTTTGTACATTGAAATGTAAGTTGTTGCATAGGGTATATGCAAAGAGTAAACTGAAGAAATTAGGTAAGAAATGTCTAAAGAGAAACAGCTGGATCTACAAGAAATACAACACCATGAAAGAAGAATAAAAGTCACAGACATGTTTTGCTAAATAGCAGTATATGAAGTAAGATGTGGAATAACGAAATACACATGTGGACATGTGCAATACGATGATACTGTGCAATATTATAGCAAGGGACCAAGTGTAATTTTTAAAATGGACTTTATAACCCTGAGAATGACCACAGAAGACCACAAGATCTGATCGGTGGCACAAATGGGATGCGCTGAGGATGTATGAGTAGATACCTTGCTTTTGTGGTGTAAAAGTTCATAGCAATTGTGGAGCATTGGGCCCATCAAACACGTTTAACCTAATCTAGAGTCATCGTCTCTAAACTGTAACAGTTGCAAGTTGTAACTAGGGTACTTATTACACTGTATTGTGGCACTGTCTGCTTTACCATGTTCTGCTTTAACTTCCCATTTATTACTACCAATTGGACACATATATATCATGAATTAGGACTTATGCAACTGCCGCTTTGAGAAATATATTTGTAAGACGTCTGTAGAATACATTAAAGTTTCCAATACTGATGCAAAATTTGACAAAAGAAAGGATAAGAGAAAGTGTTACACTAAAGAAGAATGTTCTGATTTGATAAAGTATATTATCAACAATGCATACTTTAACTTTGGTAATAAAGTATTTCGACAAATAGTTGGAACTGAGCCAGCTCCATATATTGGCAATTTATATCTACATTATTACGAATCCAAATGAATAGAAGAATTGGCAAAAACAACTACACCCCTGCAAGAAGATTCTATGCACATACTAGAAGATTCATCGATGATTGATGTACTCTTAACAACAAGGATGAGATCAAGAAACATTGGAAGGAAATTTACCCCAAAAGAACTCATTTTGAATGAAGAAAATGAGAGTGACAATAAGGCAACTTTCCTTGATCTTGAAAATAGGGATTGACAACAAACAGTATGTAACAAAGATTTTTGACAAACGAGAGTAATTCTAATATGACCTGCTTTCATATCCTGATGTCACGGGAAACATTCCAGATAACCTAGCCTATTGTTTGGTCATTGGACAGGTTTTACGCATTAGCAGAAATACATAACAAATAAGTGAATTTGTGAGGAGAATAAGAATATTGATGAAAAAACCATGCCACAAAATCGATGACACCAAAAAGCTATATAAAACTCTGTTGAAGTGTTTCCATAGATATGGAACAATACTGACAAAATACAACACTCATTCCAGGTCACTTTGACCCAATGATTTTGTGACCTTGACCTATGTTTCAAGGTCATTAATCACCTAAGAAAAGGACAGTTCAATATCTTGATAGAGAATAAGGCGAATGATATCAAATTTACCACAAAAGCGTATCATGTGGAAGTTTGATATTGCATAATATGGATGACCTTGATTAAATTGTTAAGGTCGTGAAGGAAACACATTTCAGGGAATGATTTTATCATGATGTTGGTGAGCAGAGCATTGGGACTGTGAGCCTCTTGTTTTGGCATTGCCTCTTAAAATTATTGGTTTGTGCAAAGTCTTGGACAAATAATTCCTTTCCGTTTCATATCATGTTACCATAATTGTGGATAGAGGGAGAATACTTTAGAATAGGATTGACTGCAATGACACAATTTATCAGCATGGTTAGTTCCATGAGTTTTGAAATTAAGGCCTGGAATATATTTGTTTTGTTTATTTGTGTTTTTTTTTTTAGCTCAGCTGAGCTTTTGTGAGGGTCTGTCATCCATTGTCTGTCCACAGTTCACATTTTCATCTTGCTCTCACAAAGCCATCAGCCAGATTCACTTCAAACTTGTTTGGGATGTGTCTTGGGTGGGTCCTTACCAAGTTTTGTTCAAATGGTCATGCTCCATTGAATTTGGATTTTTGAATGAATTTTTTGGTTCTTTTTTGAGGCAAATCTTTCAAAAAAATCTTCTTCTCTGAAACCGCTCACCTAATTGCTTTGATATCCCACTGGGTCACTCCCTGGGGACTGGTATTTATGAATTTGTTCACCAGGTGGTGCGATTTTTTTCTCAATTTTTTTCAATTTTTTTTTTTTAATTTTTTGTGTGTTTTTGCTATTTTTGACTTCTTCTCCAGACCCGTCATTCAGATTAAGCTGAAACTTGGTGGATATGCTCCTTGTGGAGGAGTCAAACAAATTTGTTCACTAGGTGGCACTGCTGTGGATTCTTCATTTTCAAAGAAATTTTTCAATTCAGGTATTTATCGGTCAATGTACCTTTCCTATTACTATGTAAGTCAATGGGCATTCTAATACTAATTCACATTTTCCATTTCTTCTCCAAAACTGTCTTCCAGACTGACTTCAAACTTGGTGGCAATGTACTCTGGGTGGGTTTCTACCAGGTTTGTTCAAATAGTCATGCTCCAGTGATTTTTTGATTTTTAGTGAATTTCTTCTTCTTTTTTTGGACAAATCTTAAAAAATCTTCTTCTCCACAAGTGTTCATCCAATTGCTTTGATATTACATAAGAACACTCCTTGGCACTCCTAGTTCTTAATTTTGTCACCAGGTGCTGCTGCAATTTTTTTCAAATTTATGAATTTTTGTGTGTTTTTGTTACTTGTAACATCTCCAGAACTGTTACTCAGATTAAGTTGAAACTTTGTGGATATGTTCCTTGTGAAATGGTCAAGCAAAGATGTTCACCAGGTAGCACTGCTGTGGATTCCTGATTTTTAACAATTTTTTTCAGTTCGGGTACTTATCAGTAAATGTATTTTTTCTGTTGCTTACTATGCAAGCCAGTGGGCATTCTGATGCACTCTAATGGTTATTCACATATTGGACTTCTCTGAAGAAACTTTCCATCAGATTCACTTCAAACTTGTTGTCAATATACCTTGGGTAGATCTCTGCGAAGTTTGTTCAAATGGTCACGCTCCAGTGATTTTTGTATTTTTTATAATTTTTTTTTCAAAAATCTTTTAAAAAGATTTCATAGGAAAGTGTAACATGGGAATTTCTTGTAATGGTTATAACTTAAATAATTTTGGCCAGATTTGTGCCAAACTTGGTAGGGATATACCTTTTGTAAGTGTCTACCTACTTTTTGCAAATGGTCATGCTCCAGTGATGTTTAGACCTTGACCTCATTCCCAATGTCACAGGACAACTGACACGAAATTTGCTGTTCTGTTCATAACTTGAGATTTGTTTTGAGTTAGGACCTTGATGTTGCACATGTTAATGTTTCTCTATGAAGGTCATTCTTAGACACTACATGAGTGACCTTGACCTCGTTTCTGGGGTCAAAGTGCAACATACATGAATTTTACTCAGGGATTTTGATGTTGAACATGTTAGTGTTTTTCTGTAAAGGTCTGACTTACTCAGTACATGGGTGACATTGATCCTATCCCAAGTTTACAGAGCTGCAAGAGTGTTGAATGTCTAGGTCAGCTGAGCATGGGCTGTTCCCACAGTCTTCTAGTTGAGTTCTTCAATCCATCCAATGCTTTTTTTACACAGCCAAACATATCCCTATGCGTCGTCGGCACACTGACAGTCTGTTCCAATGGTGCATAAGTGGTTAATATTGAGACCAGGTGAAAGAAAATGTGTCGAGTTGGTTGCATATTTTTAAAATTAAGATCAGACACATGCTGCTGCTGTATTTATTTGACTTCTTCAGTGCCAACTGTAACTTCAGTTGAACCACATGAAAAAGAAACTGCTCTGAACTACTATACAATCATAAATTTTTGCGAGTTATAAATATTCCAAAACTTCCTGAGGAAACCCAGTTCGGGAATATTAAACTCTGGATAATTTGGAGCAGATTGAATTTGGAATGAAAACCTGCATAAAATAGGGAACACAAAACATGTGAAATTCTGATTTGGAGTGTATTCGGGGAATATTGTGCCCGGGAATATAAATGATTATACAGTATAATAAGGGTGCTAGATTCATATTTCTTATAAAAAGACCTTTGATTAAAGTACCAGCATGCCTGTAGAGAATATAACAGCTTTCCTCCGCATACTTTGTGTGCATTACACCCAAAGTGTCACCAAAGAAAGCTGTTGACTCCAAAATTTGGCACTGAAAAAGTTTAACTTTATGATGTCTGTTACAAATATTATCCATGTAGGTCTGAACAGAAAATGTAAAATGATATTGTTTTTGGGGCAATTTACATGCTCAAGTGTGTGGTAGATTAGCCTTGCGACATTGGACCTAAAAAAGTCTGCAGAATGAATGAATGGTTGTGCAATTAAAGCCTTTTGACAAAGGAAACTACCTACTGCCTCCAGTATTGTATATATATCTATATATATATATATATATATATATATATATATATAGTACGGTATATACATACATATATATATGTGTGTGTGTGTGTATACATATATACTCTGAAATCTACTTGAATACAGTGAAACCTGTCTTGAGCGAATACTGTGAGAAAACACTGCCTGCCTCTTCAGACTATGTTTATATATATATATACAATTAGATTTCAAAGGCTATGATATCATTTCTCTGTGATCTGTACAAACATCATGATGGGTCCAGCATGCATAAAGGTCGTATATATCTATATGTTAACTTGATTGCTTCAAAAGCTAACTAGGCGTAAATAACATCTTTTATTTGTTCCCCTATGTGTACTGCATGCTAACTGATCTTACAGGGAGAGTCATTTTCCCAGTGGGGGTCATTTTGGTTGCTGTAATACATCTGGCACACAATCCAATGTATTGCTTGTATTCAGAGTCTCATAGGGAATTAAATATTGTAGAGAAAACTAATAGAGAGCTCTTCTTTTGAGTTCAAAGGAGATGTCACCAGCATGATCACAAATTGATTTAGGGAGTTCAAAGGAAATGTCACCAGCATGATGACAAATTAATGTAGTGTGAAGATTAAATTGTAACTCTTAAAGTGCCAAATTTTGGACTGGATCAACAGCTTTTCCATGCAACTAGAGGCATGCTGGTACTTGAATGAAACTTTGAAAGGTGTTTTTATGAGGAATACCAATCTGAGATCCTAAGGATAATTCAGACTAGTTTGACCTTAGTAGATCAACTTAAGACACAATTGGCACTGAAAGAGTTAAAATGTTCTAATTTAATTTTACCAAAGAGCACATAGAAACAGGGTTGAGAGTTTAGTAAATATATTTATGGTGTTTGAAGTGAAACAAAGGCAGGTCTCAGCTACATGGCAAGATTGTGGTATATACATGTAATATATACCTGTATTATAACTAAAAAGTACCCATATTCCTGTAAATAGAAATATTGTGACGTTCATGAAGGAACTGTTGTGCAGCATTAGCAAGTTTGAGGTATAGCTGTGCCCATGGAGAATAAACTCAGATGTCACCATTTTTGCCTTATGAAATGAAGGGAAAAAATATTGAAATATATCAATGCATCTGGTATGTGCAATGTATTTTCAAAAGTCGATCAATTATGAATATATGTAAATCATAAACTTTTTTTTTTTTTGCTGATTAAACAACCAGCTGTTGATAAAACATTTATTTATGACTTGTATGAACAAACCTGCAAATTACTCAACCCACCCTGAGGTCCAACCAAATTAAAAATGGTCATATTAAAATGTAGATAAAATCTCCAACCATTTTTTAAACCTTTGTTGTGTATTTAAAGATGTAGACATAAGGTGTCAATTTTGTGCCATGCTTGCAACTGGGAATGCCAGAAAAAACAGAAACACTGGCATTAAAAATATGCAAGACAGGACTTTAGCTGCATATGTGGTTTATGTACATGTATATATACCATGATGCCAAAATTTGATAGTTTGGTTGACACTAAGAAGATGCATGTGTTTCACCATTTTGTTGGCACATGTCAGTAATAACTTACTGATCAGAAAACTAATTCAGGGCTTGAAGATTTTCAGTCATGAGCCAAAATTACCAAAATTCATAAATCGGCTAGAGCTTTGAAAATTTTAAGGAAGAATCCACAGTTTGATCACCAGAGAAATGTGTAAAAATATAATAGCCAAAGTAAAATTTGACCAGCGTTTGGCTGGAGGCTGGTGCTAATTTCGAGGCCTATAGTTGCTTATAATTCAGCACTTGAGATCAAAGTTTTACCATAACGCTTCTGAATCTCTGGATCATGCTTCTTTTTCAGAAAAATGTATACTTTGCGTTGATTTATTTGTTACTTTTTATTTTATGAGGCAAAGTCTTCCCTGGCAAACTGATTCTGTTGGAGGCAGAGTGTACCTTAAGCTCTGGTTATGTTCTTATGGTAGTCCCTGTCATGAGAGACCACCCTCTCATGAGAGACCACTTCACAGATTCCTAATTCCTTTACTGACCATATTAATCTACCTGTCACGAGAGACCACCTGTCTTCAAAACAAATTTTTGGTGCAGTACATGCAAGGGTGGTCTCTGGTGACAGGGACGGTGGTTACGAAAATAGAAAATTTCAGAGTCAAATGTCATAAAGCAGGAGAAAAAATGCTGACATGATGTTTAAACATTGATGTAGAATTTACTGCAGGTATACCATGTAAAAGTGAAATGCCTGCCTTCTCTTGTCTGCATGTGTATTGTCTGCAGGCAAAGTCAATATTAACAAGTTTCTGCTTCAGTGCCAGTGGCTGCTCATTTGCATGTGCGTATAAAATTTTGCACATTACAGGAAAAAAAAACAATCGTGATATTGAAATGGAAAAAAGGGACATTGGCAGAGAATTTATCTTGTTCGGGCATAAAATTTGTCAATGTGAAAACCAGGCAAGGGCCTGACGGCTTGGGAGCCTGAACTGAAAGTGTTTTTTCAGTAGAAAGTATGAGATAGTTCGACGCATTTCGCCCTTCTCTGGGCTCATCAGGAACTGAAAATACTGGTAGCCAGAAACGCATCACGTTTCCGTACGTAATGTCATAGGAAACATACTATGACGTAAAGGATTGTCGGTGGAATCCCAAATTACGTCACCCAGTACACCAGTACTGCCCCTGGTCCTCACCAAGAGGGATCAGTGGTTATCTCAACCATGCGTGATATAGATCACATGTTGGAGGATAAGTAAGGGAGGGGAGAAAAGAAAGGGGAAAAGAAAAAAAAAAGAAAAAAGAAAATTTGTCAAGTTGTCGACACTTTCATATTCAAACCAACCTATGATGACGAGTCATTCCAAGCATTGTCTGCTTTCTGCTTTTTTGTGCTTCATTTTAAGCAAAACATTTTGTAGGAGGAAGTCCATAAAGTTCAAAAATGAGGTAAAAACTTTTACCCTGCATACTTTGGACACGATAAAACACCCAGAGCATGGTGGGTATAGATGATAGCCGAAATAGTCATATAACCATGGTAACTTGACTTGGTACAGAACCTAGAAAAGCCCAAGGCTATCAGTACAGAGACAATATTCATATGTAACACTACTGAGGACAAGTAAAGATCCGTTTGGTAAATTTGTATCAATAGCCTTAATACAATAAATATGCACAAATTTTTCAATGTGAGCAAATTTGCAACACATCTATGAAACTTTTATTTCAATGAATCAATGCACTTATAGTGACAATTATAAGCCTAATGTCAGCCAAGATTTGGATCCCTAGATCTATATCTCTCCTCATTTTCAATCATAACCCATGGTACAAAAACCATAATGATGATCTGCCTTCCTGAACTTAATGTGTTTGTCATACTTATGACATAAAATCATCTGTCAAAGTGTTGCATGAGGCAAGACCGGAAAACTGGCATTGAGCAATTCACTCTGGTTACATATACATGTAGAGTACAGGTGCACCACGAGAGGTAACTAAGTCCAGTCCACAGAAAGCAGGGCCACAGGATAGTCCCATCCTGTGCTGGGTAGGTAGGTAACCATTCAGTTTGCATGTTTAATTGTTCTTCCAGGCTGACAAATGCATTTCATTCATGTCTTTAACAGGTACGTGTACATCATGTTTGATATTTTGCGTGATGTTTTACATGCTTTTGTGGACACCAAAATTGTACATTTTATGTGCTATTTTGGACAAGCTACATGTATATGTAAGTCAATAGAGATACATGTAGTTTTTTTCTATATGGTCATGGATTCTTCAAGTTCAGTTAGTTGGGCTAACATCAAGCATGCAAAATTTTCTAAGTCTGACATCCGTGGCCATCACTTGAAATCATGAGCACAGGCCAGATGTCACAGAGTCAGGTTCATATATAGTCTTGGAGTATCATACAACTCAAGTGTGTATCTGGAGTTGTTATTCCACAATAATATGCTTATTTTGGAATAACAAGTTATTTTGATTTACATTGCTTGTCCAAAAATAGCATTGATATCAGCTTCAGCAGTACTGATTTTGGATTTTGGGCAAATCCCAGCAGAATGTAATACAATACAAAATCAGACTACAGTTGTACATGTAATTGAATTCTACTAAATTGCCTTTTGATGCAAAAAATAATGACTAAAAGCATAAATTTGTTAAAACTGTCACTATTGATGTAATATACATATCAAATCAATAGTGACAGTTTTAACAAATTTATGCTTTTAGTCATTATTTTTTTCATCAAAAGGCAATTTAGTAGAATTTAATTAATTAGATCTTAATCTAAATTATCAGAACTAATAATCTGCAGTTTTAAACTTTCAACTTTCATTACATCTTAAGGCATTTCTGAAGATATTTGTATGAAATATTATGAAAATAGATACATGTATATCATATTTAATGATATATCCATATGACCTTTTAAACAATTACTTGTATAGCGAGTTTGATGAATCAAGCATGGAATTTGAACTATGAATGCACCCTCCATGTATTTTTTTGCACCTTGAAAGAATCTGATACACATATCTATGACAAAGAAATGAAATTGATATGTGTATGTGACTAAGACCGATACACCTACATATAGACACAGTGACAGGGTACATCCTGCATAAGGTAAATAATATTGCTTCATGCACATATGCACATTATACAAATATTTAAGCCTGCCAAGACAGTTTACATGTGATGATAGATGTACAGCCGTTCTGTTGTAAGCTGTTATTGCACTATAGGAACAGGGACAAATGTACGATGATGAATTGACTGCGGCACCATTATGACAGCGGCGCACAGTATGCTTCCATGTGCTTTTTTATTTTATTCATGCAGGAATCAGATTTATTGCTGTCGAAAAGTTGAGCGCATATTCTTTCAAATGGACAAAAAGTTCTCTGTGATGTTTTGCACGTAGTTGTTCATTAATGCATATACATACATGTACATGTACGTACGTCCCAGACTGATTTGCTTATTGGGCCATTAACTGATACAATTTTACATCACCAACAATGAGGTCCCGGCCAAACAGCATCGTTATGGTAAGTGAACTTATAAATCAGTGTGTTCCTTGATTTTTTGTTTTGTTTTCTTTTTTTTTTAATTTATTGATTTTTTAAAAAAAAATTCTAATATTTTTGGAAACCCCTAAGGCAACAAGAGTTTCAGTATTTGGAAGTTTCTGTTGAATTGACTTTATGGGATGTTCATGTATATGTCTTTGGCCCTCTATTTTATGAGTGCATGGATGCTGCAGTTTTGAACCAGAAATATGTAAGTTCTGTCAAAATAGATACAGCCTGGTCTCAGACCTATAGCCACCACAGAAATGCTGTACACTCAAGAATCACCATCATTCATTCTTGTCCAAAATAGAAATAAAAGTATAGTCACATGAATTATGTAAATGCGGACATATATGTTGAAATGAACACAATTACATATTGTAGAGCTGATTACAAAGTGATAGGCTACCTGTTGCTGGTTCTAAACATGGTTAAATCGCTTGTAAGCTCCAGAAATAAGAACTCCTGCAGCTGTGGTTGTCATTGGCTAAGTAATGCTTTCACCACTTGACACTTTTTATTGGTAAACTCATGGAATCATAAAGCATAAGCTAACAGGATTATAGATTCAGTTTGGTGGAAAGAAAGTTCCTTGTGGATGTTTCTTACATGTATGTACACCTTGTGAAATTAGATGCACTCCGCCATATGTCCTCTAAATTAAATCCTTGCTGTCTCTTTAAAAAACTAAGGCTGAGTGTGTGGTTGATCACATTATATTGTTGGCTCCCAACATGCAAGCTTGCAGGGCCGTTTAAACATTAAATAGTTATTTGAGAATATTAACCACTGACTTATATATAGGCATGTTGGTACTTGAAGGAAAGCTCTTTTCATGAAGAATTTAAATTTTCAATTGTCATCTTAAATCTAGGTAAATACGCGGAAATGTAGGGACTGGTATGGAATGAGTTAATGTTATTTGGGCAACCAATTGCTACAGAGTGTGTTAAAAGCAGCTGTTTAGTAGATCTAGAGCCACTAAGTCCAATTATTGTAGGAGAAAAAGCTGACAGTTTGAGATAAAACAGTGAAGTGGCTAGACTTAGATTAAACAACTGGGTGCTGTTGTCTGGTTTGGGTGGCAGTCTTAATGTAGCATCTTAAAAAAAATTAATGTTGACCTGGATGTAAAAAGCCTTGATCAGTGACCAATTGTATTTACATGTATATGTACCCCTTCCTCTAGAAAGTTGAGATTGAGTTGGAGATTGATCCAGATTGGCCACTAGGGGGCATTAACAGTATGGGGTTAATTCTGTAGACTGAGACGTAGTCAACAGTTTTCCTGGTTGCACTCTGAATGCAGTATATGCCAAGGAAAAATGTTGACTGAGGGCATATTATAATTGGATTATTAGAAAGAAGCAGATAAGAGCTATGACATCAGAGGTCGGGCTATAAATGTAATGGGAAAAATTCTCATGGGATACATTCATTGTCATGCAATCTCACAGTTTAAAACAAGGTGCCATTTCTTTACATGTAGGCCTAATGTTACCATAACCTGGTGTTTAATTTTACTACAAAGGTCTCGCCTGTTTCACATGCTATTCCCATTAAAATCAACTTCAATTGAAGTTATTAAAAAATACTGAAGCAGATGACATTTGACAATTACCCTCCAGTTGTGGCAGGTTTAAAGCAGAAAGGGTTCATTTGGCATAAAAGCAATGAAGACTCATATGTATGTATGTATGATGTATGTATGTATGTGTGTAAGTATGTATGCATATATGTCTGTCTGTCTGTCTGTATGTCTGTCCGTCCGTCCGTCCGTCCATCCGTCTGTCTATCTATCTCCTATCTCTATCTCTATCTATCTATCTATCTATCTATCTATCTATCTATCTATCTATCTCCTATCTCTATCTATTGATCTATCTATCTTCTATCTCTATCTATCTATCTATCTACTATCTCTATCTATCTATCTATCTTCTATCTATATCTATCTATCTATCTATCTATCAATATTTCTATCTATCTATCAAGTGCACATGGAGAATGGGGAGCCAAGTTGATTCTCAAAGGGTAGCTCACAAAACTTCCTACTTTCATTTTTCAAGCTGTCAGCCTCTGGACACACCATCATGCTCTTTCAAATTGAGACTGATAGTGGGGAAAGATTGCTGGCAAACCACTTCAGCAATGTATCAAACTCTCAACAAATCATATTAAGTTATTTCATACTTCACTTCACTGCTGAAAATCTTGGGAGGAGGGAATTTTCTACATCCATGAAACCATATGAAGGTCTATGAAGGTCAACCAAAGATTAAGCAAAAAATCTCAGTAAAATGTAGACACTGGGAAAACACCCCCTAAGAATGAGTTGTATCTCATCAGTACTGTCGTAAATCACACCATTATGGTGACATTGTGACCTTTCAGGTCAAATTGCATGTGCATATGTTGACATGGGTGATGAAGTCGTTGGGGGGAGGGGGGCTGGTCTCTTTGCACTCAGTTCTTTTGCATTTCATGTGAATAAGCATGACTTGCCTAGACTGACTCTCATGCATGATGGTGACACCCCTTCAAACTTAGAACGACAACTGTATATTTTCATGTGAAGGAGCGTGGCATGACTAGAGATTTACACCCATGCATGCTGGTGATATCCCTTTAAAACTCAGGCCAACAACTGTGTCTTTTCATGTGAAACAGCATGTCATGTGTAGAGACTGACACTCATGTATGCTGGTGACATCCCTTTAAAACTCAAAACCAAAATGTAGTTTTTATAGGCACTGTTTAATTCACTGTGATATGCAGTTAAACTAACAAGGTGCACAATGGCCAAAATCCAAGTGAACAGTGTGTCTTAAATGTGCGCTGTATGTCTGACAGCAATGATGAGGCTCCCAACTATGCAAATTACTCTCCTTATCAGATTAAGTAGCAGCAGTAAACACAAGGGAATAAAATAAACATGTTATCGACACCCTAGTTGGTCTTTGAAGTACTTGGGATAAGACTCCTATTTAATCTAAAGGCATGATGAAACCCTCATGCCTTAATTTTTAGAGCATCTGCACAAATGCATAGCTTTAGATAACAAAAACTTACAATGGTCACATCAGTATGTAGTGGCTTCTCTTTTGAGACACCACTCCAGTGAGAGACAACGGACCTTTTAAGACCACATTTATAAGATCTCTTGTTTTATCTTTTCTGCATTATCTGACATCCATTGAGACCACATGCTTAATTTGACCACTTTGGGGCCTGCCTTGGGGTTGGTCTCTCAAAGGAGGGACTATGGTATGTTTTTACGGGGTATCTGCATGTCTTGGAAGAGCTGGAATCTTTGGCTGCTGAGTTTCAGCTTGATTGATGTCATTTGTAGGGTTTATTGTCACACAGTAATGAGTCCCGTGGGGGCTGTTATGTTAGGCATAACACACAGGACACTTAGGGAGCAGCCATAAAATGCCATCACATTCCACTGCCTAACTACAGTAGTGACAGGGCCCATGCACCAGTCTTTAGTCCTTCCCTGCCATTTCTCTAACTGTAGATGGCAGACACAGTAGAAATGAAGTTGGCATCCAGGCCTGGGTATATTTACCACAAAAAAGAGAACTGAGTGGGCACAGGTGTTAATCTAGCTGGACGTTTTATCATGAGGTTGTTGTCACAAGCAGGTTAAACACTTTACCCTGCAAAGCAAGCAAGACTAGCTGCTGGTCAAATGCCATCTTCTTCAATGCTTTCAACTACTGTAAATTGCTTTAATTTTACTGTATTCTTATTTTCGCTAATTTTGCGGATGGCACGAAACCGTGAAAATAAAAACACAGTGAAATAGTATTTTAACATTCAATTTGTTTGAATAGGGATTATGTCTAGAACAGTGAAATCAAAACTACAGTAAAATGTCAAAAATACAAAAACCTAAAATAAAGCAATTTACAGTTATGTCAACTGCAGTGAAAAACAAGCTACATGACAAATGTTGGTGAGACCTATCAAGATAATATACCATAGGTCAACAGCTTTTCTTGGCATGGGTTGGTCACTAAAGTGCCCAACCCATGCCGAGAAAAGCTGTTGACTGAAGCTTAACTTGACGGGCAGAGGGTTAATGGTAGATCAATGCCATATGTATGGGACATGTATGATGCAGCTGAATCTGCAATGACTGCTGATTGGTTTATAAATTATGTAGTGTCACCACAAACAGGCTTGTTATATAGCATGTACCTTCTACCTCAAGTCTGCCAGTGGAGCGTACATGCATGTACATACTGTGCAAACATGTAGTGTAGTGTTACCACATGCGGTTTACAATGTTACTGGGAACTGTCAATACATGTACATTGTAGTTCAGTTTTTACCACATGTGGTTTGTGATGGTTATAGGAATGATGCAACTATCAATATGCGTTACTCAGTTCTTAGCACCGCTCATGTGATCATCAGGTCCCTCCTTCTGTCATTCCAGCCATCTGTAAACGTTTATCTATCTGTCAGCATGATAGTGTGACTTCTGCTCCATAATTAATGAATGAAAAATGAACAAAGGTAATTCAAGTAGTCAATTCACTGTAACTTTAGAGACCAAAGATGTTGTAGTCTATGTTGTTAATCTGTAACCCCCTTGGCCAATGAACCAGTCATCATCATCCTCTCTCTCTCTCTGTTTACTTTTCATGTCGGATTGTAACTTTTTTTTCAGTTGCTCTGACGCAGTTATGTAAAAACTTGATACACACATATATAAGGAGTAAAGGATGTGTAATGTTGCTAAAGTACATCACTAGGTCACTTACATAGGTTGCAAACAATGAGAGATCCTTGTATTTGAGTGTGGGGCTGGTGCTCACCAGGTGGCTGCACTTTACTTACATCTTGGCATTTTAAATGGCCATTATTTTATGAGCATACCTTTGCTTTTGGATATGTCAGTTACATCCAGTTGGACATACTTTTTAGGCTCAACCCAATGGGACTGTCATCTCTACTTGCCCTCTGGTATAAAAACCGGCCGTACTTATTATTATCCCACCAAAATCATTGACCCTACCACTAGGAAATGGTGACAGTCTGAAACTGTGAGGTTTCTCATTCACAGAAAGCTAAGGGGTGCAGAAATTGATGGGAATGAATAATAAGTATTCCAAAAGTATGAGGAATCTTTCATATGTCAATGTCACTGTATGTTTGGAGAAGATGACAATGAATGTTTTTGTATCCAAGTAGGTAGTTTGGCAGGGACAACATCTTGCCATGTTTGATACAGGATTCCACCCATACATATAAGGGTACATTCTTGTTGACTGACAGAGACCAAAGCAGCACCACAACTAATATGAATGCCTTAAATTGCATGTTCATGTACCATTTTTTTGTTAGTCAGGTAGGCAAAAGATATTTGGCATGGGTCAGTTGACACTTTGGTGACTGATGGTTTGTGCAGGTGAATACTTTGGTTTGCACGATCTTAAGCTACTGGAGCATGACTGTTTGGGCATTGCAAAATCACCAACTTCAAGCAAGTTAATTGCCATATTATAAAGGCTGTCTTAGTAATTATGCATCCCCCAAAGGAGGGGATGCATATAGTGTTTAGTCTTGTCATCGGTTCTTTCCGCCACTGCCGCAAATCTTATTTTCCTTATATTTCCATCCCCTCTTGACCTATTACCTCCTAATTTGGTACAGATAATCTATGGGTATGGAAAATTTTTCTCACTTAATAATATATAACCTTGAGGTGAAAAGTCAAGGTCAAATCCTTGTTGCATTTTTCTGCTGACTCGGCAATTTTCAAATATTGGCTCATACCTTCTTAATGGTGCATCATAGGCCCAAGGTTGCTAGTAAATGTTAACAGGAAAGTACCTATCGGCTTTCACTTTATATGATTACTGCATACATTCCTGTTGACTACTATGTAAGTCAACAGGGATTGCAATGCTTATGCACATTTTCAACTTCTTCTCCAAAACAATTGGCCAGATTCACTTCACACTTGGTGGGGATGTACATCAGTTAGGCATCTACCGACTATCTTCAAATGGTCATGCTCCAATGATTTTTGGATTTTTAATGTTTTTTTGTTTGTGTGTTAATTTTTGCCTTGAAAAATAAAATGGTTTCCCTGCCACATCTTCAAGTGGGTATGATTGAAGTCCATCAAACTTTGCCATCATTTACCCAGGTGAGACTTCCCTAAAATTGGCTAAGAGGTCACCTTGAAGTCAAAGGCCAAGGTCAAACTTTCTGCAGAAGCATGATGGCCCACTTAGAGGGATGGCCTCTGGTGAGAGGTGCCTGTTCAGGGAATGCATAATACTTTCACATGAAAAACTCACTTCTAGTTTTTATTGGAGTTTGAAAGAGTAAAATCTGATCTATTTATTTTAATGCATGTACTCCTGCTAATCTATATAGGAGATTTCTTGCTATGTATGCAGTCAACAATATTTGAATGAAATTTGTGGACATGTACATCAAGTTCAGCTGACAAAATATTGTATTCTGCTAAGAGCTGAGTGGGCGATGAAACGAGACATCAGTATGAAATCTGTGATTGCAAGCTATTATTGCAATAAAGGTCAAAGTTCGTATGGTGAAGACTCCTGAATGTATAGGTTATGATGTAAATCTAATTTGATTTTTCTTGGCTGTCAACTTGTTGCTCAGTAGACTTGACTTGCATCAGAAATGATGCAGCCCACTGTATCGTGACCCATATTTACACTGATTTCATATTCACAAAATACATGTTGGTCTAGTGGGACAACGCATAAGCCCAAATATGTGTAGTCTGGATGTACCGGTGGATCTGCTATGAGATGCAAGGTTCATCACTGTGGCGCTAGTCTAATAACAATTATGTTCAATGTGAGGAACGACATGTCAGGGGAGGCCATCTCCTTTATATTGTATATCTTTAAAAAAAATTCCGTCTTGGTGTTATCTATTCATTCTTGAGCGATAGGTTTCCTTGGTGTTCATCACATTAAACGTAACTGTTATTCACAAAATAGTAGAAATCATGCTCCATTATCTTAATTTCATTTTCACAAATTGGCTCTAAATCATTCTCCATTATCCTAGGTTTTTCAACAGTTTTGTCCATGTAAAGTTTCGCTGGTTCCTGCATTTGTAGCCAGCTCATTGGTGAAGACTGTGGTACAAGCGTTTCTCTCGCACAGCTGTGAGTGCCTCCTTCCCAGCAGCAACAGTTTCCTCGGTGTGGAGCGATTTAATTCCATCCTGGACAAATGTACTTTCACTTTGTTCCCATCTCTTGCAAATGCTAAAAATACACAGTCATCAAATAGGGATGCATTTCATTGAATGACAGGTAGAAATCTTTATCAATCTTTATTTGGGCTGAATATTGAAGGACAGTTACAGCACCTTGAGAGGTTTTGTGGTGATAGAGTTGTAATCCTAGTCATGTGTGGGATCTTTATTAACACAATTATGTAGGCTTCGTTTCATGCACAATTCATCATTTCACCACCACCTGCCATTCCCCGGAGATGTTTCGCCACACAGAAAAAGATGACAGATGCTCCGGATCTGCTTCAAAAACGTGCCCGGCTTTTACAACTCTCCACTCGCTGCCGATAAACTAGATTTGGAGAGAATACATGGCGGCAATACTGAGTGAGTGACACAGTCACCATGCAACAAAGGCCCTTTAAGCCAGGCCCAGCTTGGTAGAATTCATTTAGTGCAGGAAAAAATTATTATAAGGGGAATTTTAACATCATGACTATTGGTTGTACGTCTGCACATGCAATTTTGTTGGCTCCAAATGGACCCCCAATGGACACTCAAGTTGGGTCGACATTGGTTGTGGATATTAAACTGGATACTTAAGTGGGATCGGATGGGAGTCGTAGGACTACCTTAGGAATAATTAACTCTCTTTCGCCAAACAAGTTGAAAGCAGGAATGTATGTGATCTCATCTGTGTAGCTATTACTGTTATTGTGGTTTAGGAGGCTGGATTTTTGCTGTTAGTTACTGAGTAACAGTTGAGGCACATGTTTTCTAGTGTAAGCAGCTGCTGAACTGACGCCTTGGATGTCTGCCAATGGTAGGTACATACGTATATATGTCTCAGTTCTTTCTTGCTTTGTGAGTGTTATGCATCACTGAAAGTTTATATATATACATATATGACACTATGAGATATTTTAAATTTGATTAGCAGGCTTCAAGGGACGCTTTGTAAGATTGATTTTCAATTTTTTTATTTTTGCCGGTAATTGATCCAGGTTATTACTTTGAGATCACCTGTATCAGGTAAAGATGTATGAACATGAGGAGCATGGAAATCAAGTGCCATTGGTCAGGCTTGATTAATATTAAATAAACAAGAAAGCTTAAATGGTTATTTGAACACTTGAATTTGGATTATTGACCAAAAGGCATTGTGACATCCATTCATTATCGAAATATGCCAGATGTATTTATCACCATCAGAGGGTAAATGTACAGTGAAACCTCAATATAATGACACTCATATGCAAATATCTGACATATTCAACATAACGGCACAGATCTTCATGGGAAAAAAAGTTCATTTGCTTTGTTATTTGATTCATTTGTCTGACATATTCAGTTATCTGATGCATTTCTTAGGGAACAAGTGGTGTCATTATAACAAGTTTTCACTGTACCTGAGTTGAAAGTGGGAACTTGGTGCATGCAAAGTACATGTAAAACAGCCGGTTGTTGAAACAGTTGGTAACAGGTTAGAAACAACGGTACATGTTTATTACACAGGAGGCAATCAATATTCCAGGCCCAGGCAGACTCGTGTTTTTCTCATTTTTTTTTTAGAAAGTCTCCACGTATATGTAAAAGTTGCATGAAAATTTTCATTAAAAACAAATTAATTTCAGTGCCATAAAGTTGTAAAATTTTAGCATCACAAGCCGAGCCAAATTCATAATGTACATATGCCAAATTTTTGAGTCTGAAAAAGCAAATATTGAATTCCATCTCAGTTTGATCCAGAATGCACATATTTTCAAAAAGACCCATCACTGCCTCTCCTGGGAGGTGCTCTTTATAGCAGGGAAATACAGTATTTCTAGTGCAGAGAGAGTTTGAAATACATGTATGTGGGAAGGCACTGAGACACAGAATTGTTCGGGTGTGCTCTCCGGAAAGTGATGAGATTTCTCTATGTCGTGATGTGATGACATAAAAGGTGATTGGAGGTGACATTGTTACAGTACCATTTTTTTTACCCATTTTGTAATATATTTTATGTGCAAAACGCAGGTCAGTATTTGTTTTGCATGGGAGTAAAATCTGGCACACCCATTGATGTGCCATACATGTGAGGTTCTCACTGAAGAAAATTTGTGTTTGTGAAATTTATGATGGCACATGCAAAATATATATATATTGTACGGGTTTTATTTGTCTTTATGATGTGTATGTATGTCTTTTGACGACACCATGTAAATGGTATATGTCAATAAAGTTATTTCAATATATATAGCCTGGCATCCCTATTAAGGAGAAGTGCTGCCATGTACGCTATTGTCTCTCTTGAAAATATATCTTCAGTATGAGTGTCAAATTATCTCGCCTAAAATGAATATGTACCATTTCACTTATGCTGGCGAGTTCCTTTTAAAACTTAGAATAACAACTGGGCATTTCATGTGTAGTCTATTTAATTCCATGAGAGACCTTCATATTGATAAACAGATATACTACTGAGGCATGTAATGACCAGTATCCAGACTATATAGCTATGTTTTTATTGGGCACCAGACATAGCACAGCAACCAAGAGGCCCCCAACTGGGAAATAGACCTCTCCTTATCAGCTTAATTAGTGTAAGTACACACAGGGGAATGGATGGAGCAAAAGTGATGTCTATGCCATAGTTGGCAACAGAAGCCTTCAGGATAAGACTTGAAACTACATTTCCACTTGCCTGGATAACTTTACAGTTACTTTCGTTTATCACTTGCCTTGAAGTACTTCTTGAGTGCAGTAGAACCCTTTTTGAGTCAGTAGGACTCTCTCTCTCTCTCTCTCTCTCTCTCTCTCTCTCTCTCTCTCTCTCTCTCTCTCTCTCTCTCTCTCTCTCTCTCTCTCTCTCTCTCTCTCTCTCTCTCTCTCTCTCTCTCTCTCTCTCTCTCTCTCTCTCTCTCTCTCTCTCTCTCTCTCTCTCTCTCTCTCTCTCTCTCACATGTAAGCATATCTTACTAGACGTATAAGATAGTGCAATTATGCATGCTTTTCTTGAGGTTTTGGTATTTGTTTTCAGCCCATTATGACAAGACCAGAATTAATGCTGTACATGTATTAGAAGCCCAAATTGATTTTTCATTGGTACAGGAATGTGTGTGGGAAAAAAAGATGATCTGAACCTGAAGCACAAAGCAGTCCCTGAATTCAATCTCTGGAGAAATTCTCAGCAAATTAAAGTCGACAACAAGTAGACATGAAAGGCATTTTAGTGAACCAGTCTTGTCCTATGAGATTCTTCATTATGCTAATGCAGCATGAATAGAGGTGTGTCAATATGGTTTAAATGAAGGTCATACCTGTTACTTGACCTTAGCTTGTATTTCTTGTTGGGGTCAAGCTTATTTCAGTTAACAGGTGATATATACACCATAATACACTTCTACTTCATTTAATTATTGGTCAATACATGTACACAAGGAGCATCCCACTTGCAGTTAATCATAAATCTTTGGACATAAAACAAGGTAGTTTGGTTTGTCGGGAAACCATAATGAACATTTGTCATGGGCAAACAAGATAGAGTTCCTTTTTTTCTGAGTCAGCAGTAAAGTAAGAAAATTTTCATTTGTGTCAGTCCAGTTTTGTGACATGACTGGCCAGCCATTGGGACAAACAACACATGGGCACAGGGTCAGTGTTCCAATTAACCAGAGATTAACTGTTTCAGTGCCAAATTTTGGACTGAGTCAACAGCTTTCCTTGGTGCACTTTGGGTACATTGGACCCAAAGCACACTGAGGCAGGCTGTTGGCCTGGACTCATATCTTCTGTATGTCACTACAGATATATGCTGGTACTTGAATGAAATATCTTTTTATCAGGAACATGAATCTAGCACCCTTATTATAATTCAAAGTACAGTAGTCCCTGTCACGAGAGACCCCTGTCGTGAGAGACCACCCTCTTATGACAGACCGCTCCTCAGGTTCCTAAGTCCTATTATTCCCATGTTAATTTACCTGTCATGAAAGACCACCTGTCTCATAAGACAACTTTTTGTCGCTGTGGGGGTGGTCTCTGGTGACAGTGACCACTGTAGTATTGTTTAAGTTATTTGACTTTAGTCCCTGTTGGCACTGAAGGGGTTAAGTGTTACTCTATACATGTACACAGTTGAGGCCTTGTAAAATTCCAAAAGAGGCTGAATTGGAAAGATGGTGAACCTATCTATATTACTTTTCATTGTGTCCCAAGGCAGGGAAACACGTAACATACATCACAATAATAAATCCCTTTAATACACATCAAAGTGAATTTCATTTTGGGCATACATAAGTGGGCGTGGCAGACTGGAGACTGACTAGGTTCTGGTATGGGACTCTTGGATTGTGAGCTGCATGCCTGCTGCTGAGAGTTAACCCTTGTCTGGTTAGAGTAATGAGTCAGTGGCTTTTCCTTGGCATGGCATAGGCACAATGGCCCCAAACTATGACGAGGAAAGCTATTGACCTGGAATGTGGTATCACGATGCTTCCTGTCAGTAACGCTCAACAGAAGAGCTCTTTATCTTACATGAAATTTAAGTTTAAAAGAAATTAAAGCAAGCAATGATACACATCTGGGTGCTTTTTGGCAATTAAAATGTGAAAGAGTTAATAAAACTACACATTGCATACTCTCATGGTAAAGGCCATGATTCTTCCTTTCTGTTTTAATCCTTTTCCACTCCAATCACTAAAAAGTGCCCAGATATAAATTGCCATTTGCCTTAACATTTTTTTCCTAAATTTCTTGTTCATTGTAGGGAACATTTTTACTGAGATTTGTATTTGCATCCATTCATGATGACATGCTCTAGGTCAATGGCTTTCCTTGGAGCGAGTTGGGTGCAATGTTCCCAACCCCCACCAAGGAAATTAAAGCTATTGACTCAGTCGTATTCTGACAAGAAGTGGGTTAATACAGACTCAGACTCAGACTCAGACTCAGACTCAGACTCAGACTCAGACTCAGACTCAGACTCAGACTCAGACTCAGACTCAGACTCAGACTCAGACTCAGACTCAGACTCAGACTCAGACTCAGACTCAGACTCAGACTCAGACTCAGACTCAGACTCAGACTCAGACTCAGACTCAGACTCAGACTCAGACTCAGACTCAGACTCAGACTCAGACTCAGACTCAGACTCAGACTCAGACTCAGACTCAGACTCAGACTCAGACTCAGACTCAGACTCAGACTCAGACTCAGACTCAGACTCAGACTCAGACTCAGACTCAGACTCAGACTCAGACTCGTAATGGTCAGGGAGACTCCTACCAAGGCAAAAATTGCTGCTATTGTGGAAGCCACCCTACAATAAAATTACAATGTCAGTTAGTTGAAGGTACTGATTATTACATAGTTACAATTATGGTAGGGCAGAGTGCATGATTACAGTAGTAAGTACATAGCCTGGACTCACTTAGACTGGTTGTGTGATTTCAGGGTGACTAATGATGACCTGTTTTGCAGATGTAACAGTTAATATATAGTACATGTGTCTTGATACTTGTCAAGTATCATTTTGGGTATAGATAGCCATGTCATTTACACTATTGGAAAATATTTTTCTTTGATGCAGACAGAAGTTTTATTTAATATATTGGTCATGTCATATCTAAAACAGTTTTTGGCAAATGTGTGTTTATGTCTTAAGATAAATAAATTTTGAGATCTTCTAGTAGTACGTTGTTATGTTTGCCTGTCTGCATTCAATTGAAATGCTAATTTCAGTGAGTTGTTAGGGAGTTTGCTTTTGGTTATGATAGAGGCCACATGCTGCAGCTGTGTAGCTTTTATTATGGCAGCTGTAGCAAGACTTAGCAGGCAATGCAAAAACTACTAGTGTAAGACTAGACATGTCCATTGGCCATACATGTATATTACAAACAATTTTGATTTCATCTCAAATATAGGCTCAAAATGAAAATCAACCTGTCTGATCCCAAATTATTTAACTCTATCAGTGCCAAATTTTGGACTGAGTCAACAGTTTTTCTCGGCATGCTTTGGGGTGAATGCGCCCAATGAACGCTGAGAAAAGCTGTTGACCTGGGATATTGTCTCTGGAACTATAGGCATGCTGGTACTTGAATGAAAGGTCTTTTTACAAGAAATATGAATCTGGGATCCTTATGATAATTCAGACTAGTGTGATTTAGTAGATTGACTTTAGACCTGATTGGCACTAAAAGAATTAATACTTAGTCCAATAGCATGTGAACAATTTTAGTGTGAACCAGTCTGTGTTTTTATGGCCATTGCATACAAAAAAACAAAAAAACAAAAAGAAAGAAAGACAGTAGAAGGTGATTAACATTTCAGGATTATGACTTAATCTTAATGTGATCCAGATTTGAAGATAAAGCACTGGATCAAACTGAGATAAATTTCATAAAATAGAAACTTTAGGCAAAAGGTTTATTTAGCCAAGAATACAGATTGGTTAAGATCCTCAAAGTTTTAGGCCACATAATGAGCAGTTCAGAGGCAAAGCACATCAATTTAATGTTATGATCAAATTCAGGACAGGATCAAAGTCTTTGTGAATACGGCCAATGGAAATCTTAATGAAAGCTCTTATGTAGAAGTTAAAAATGAAATGTTTTGTACCCAATTAAGTGAATGACAGGGAAGTCAGGGATAACTTCAGTGTGGAATGGCCTGAGCTGGGTCACGCTGACATGATTGAACACTTAATCAAGGAGGACTTGCACATTCTACAACAACTGCGATACAAGGATGTATTACATGACAATTATGAGAGAACAAAGAGAAAAGGAAGAGTATGTTGTCTTTGCTGTATGTGGCTCCACAAAATTTACACAATGAAAGAAAAACTAGTGGCACACATAAATCTATAGCCTTGGTTGAACAAGGGTCAAATGTGCTCATCTGCATGGATGCTGTGTTTTGTCATATGGAACCCAATGGTAACACACATTGGACATAAGCTCAATATCTCCAGCAGTGCCCAGAATGGTTATGAATGTTCACCTCAGCTTAGGTCAATATACTGTCCAGTCTCATATGACATTTGTGCACCATGTACATCTGTCAAGAATGAAACCCGCAGGAATAACAGATTTATCACCCCTGTATGTCTCAGAAGAAAAATTGGTCAGCAAATACCGGTGCTGAGCCATAATTCCGTTCAATGTATAGGAACAAGAAATGGCACTCACTGATTCCAGTAGCCCAGTAGAGGATTTCAGGTTTTACAGCCTATTTGCCATTCAATAATATCCCTCCACAGTGTAATTGCAGATGTGTTATTCTTCCACCCGTGCAACTTAATGCGGGGCCATGGGTCCATGCGGTCCTACTAAGTTGGCCAACTGCCCCACGATGTACAATGCTGGTAAATGAACTGTAGCTCATTCTCCTCTGTCTGGTCAGAACTTGCGGCTTCAAAATATCGTAAGCTCGTTGGTACATTGACTACAGTTAGCCCATATTGCAAATGGACTGCTTTCACTTCTGTCTGCACACTGTTGCCTGCAACACTAACCTTTATCACATAACTTGCAAAAATGTTGCCATGACCCTTTTTTAAATTAAATTTCAGTTTGCGTTTCATTAAAAAAGGCGGAGGGGATGTGGGATCTTTTGAGGGAAAGAGAACTTCAATTATTATTCTTCCACTGGGGATTACAGGTTTGCAGCTTAGTTATTCTGCAGTCTGTCTGTCTATCCTTACTTCTGACAAAGCTTGTCTGGGCCTTATTTCCTATACCAAATTAAGTCTGTGGAGGTAGGGGTGTCACACCCCAAAATTAGGTCACTGTGACCTTGGTTTCTGACTCTGTCATAGGAAATGCTGCTAAACTTAGTATATAGATACTTCTTGGTGTGTTGTATACCAAAATAAGATCATTATATCCATGACCTCTGACTTTTGACCGCACCATAGAAAATGCTTGCAGCCAAGGTCAGCAGAGAACAGGGCTGTCACTGTCCTCTTGATGCTAGAAAAGTAGGGGATGAGAGTCATGCAGTGTTTTGCTCATGGAGCAATGAGTTTTAATTGATATATTTGCAATATTGCAAGAATGTCTGGATTTATGGAAATGCTGTAGGTGAGTACACACAAAACATTCCCCATCAAGATGTGACACCACAGTGTACATCACATTATTGTATATTACTGGAGACAGCAGTGCATGTGTGGAACTTGCAGACCGGATATAAGGTCACACAATATTGAATGAAATACGACCTTGAAGGAAAATATTTACCTGTCCTTATGGTATAAGGCAACTATTTTGGGAAAGTAGTTTCCAGTGTGTCTACCATAGCAGCCTGACGCTACCAGAATAAAGTTTACATAATGATATCTGCTTTGAAAGGATTTGGGAGCTCACTTGGTGAATGACTTACTGACAATGCCCGCTCAGATCAGATCGATATTTTCACAGCAGCCCTCTTATTTGTGGTAGCTTTCCTGAGTTGCCGTTATTAAGTTGACAGTGGCACTTGAGATGCTATAAATAGATTGTTTCTAAGAAAAACACAATGAAGCTTCACTTTCGAAGACACTTTAGTGCTGTAAGGAGATAAATTGTGAGGTAAATGCAGCAAAAGAGTGTAATTTCTAACACCAATTTTGCTAAGAGGGATCACAAGAACAGATTAACATCTGCAAGAAGCCGAGCCAACTAGTGATATTATATTGAACTATAAATGATACACTGCTGGCCTGGACAACGCAAGCACTTTGCGGCGTTTGACGTAATCAAGTTTTATTGACTTTTTGGATAAAGAACATGAGCAAGTAATATGATAATGTACATCAAGTTTATTAGTCTATATCATTGTTATGTGCCTTTGCAGTTTTCTTGGAAGTGACATTTACTTATCCCTAGGAAGAAGAAGAACTTGACTGACATAAAACCATACAGGATACAGTGTAGTCATTACAAATAAAATGATCACATATAATAAACAGATTTATGTACACAAAATATACAAGAGTAATTATTTAACTTTTGTTTCCCTTGTATACAGTACTTTATTTTGTGATCGTTAAAAATGCACTTCAGTGATTGGCTAATTAGCATGGGATTCTCCCTTGTACCACTGATACCTGGACACGCTAACCTTTTGGCAAGGTTAACTTGGTACTGTAGATAACCTGGTAGAAAAAAGTTACATCAAGTGAATGACGTAACACAATCACAGGATAAATTTGTCACCCCATGTTTAAAACTGTGACATGGAAATTTACCTGTGGTATGGCTGCCATGGCTGCCATGGCACAGGTAAATTTCTGTATCACAGTTATAAACATGGCGTAACTAATATTATCCTGTAATAGAGGAAATTTACATTTGCTGATTGGTTTAAAAAATATGTCTAGTATTTTACATGTTGTTAAATTCTTGATGTTATTTAATAAATTGTTATGTTTTTCACATATTTTTCAGTAGTTTTTATTTCACATTTATAATCCAATAACAGGATAAAATTGTCACTACCTGTCTGTTCAGGGGATACAACAAATATGCACATGGAAAGATTTATATCCCATTCAGCCATTGGCTTCATGGGATGCAAAACTTTTCACGTGGATATTTTCTTGTATCTCATGAACAGACAGGTAGTAACTAATATTACCTGCAGTTTAAGACCACTGCCATGAGACCACCAGGCTTTTGTGACCACATTTCTGATGGCACAACAGCCTGGATTCTCGGTGAATTTTACCTCCAATTTAAGACACCTGTTGTGTGTGACCATTACTGGCTGGCAGAAGGGGTGGTCTTAAATAGCAGGTACCACTGTATCTAATATTTTTTAAAGTGAGGATGCCAGAACCAGGGGAGGGGGGTTAGGGAGTAAAATATTCCTGGAATAGAAGAGCTCAACATTTGAACAAATTTTTGCTACATAACTCATTCCACCCTGATAGAAGACTGAGTCAACAGCTTTCCTTGGCGCGCTCTGGGCGCAATGCGCCCAGAGCGCGCCAAGGAAAGCTGTTGACCATGGGCATATAATTTGGAATGATCTTCCATGCAAGTTTCATCCAAAATATTGAAAAATAATCCCTAAATTAGTAAAATACAATTAGCAGACGACATTTAGATATTAGCGGGAAAAAGCGTCATCAGGGTGGAATGAGTTAACTCAAGACCCTAAAGCAACATTTCCATTTAATTTACCTCATTGGAGAGACCACCTGCTTTATAGGTATCTGGGCTTGTCAGATTTCTGTTTTTTTTTTTAACTGTAAATTTCATATTCCACTAGATATTCCATTTGTGAAAAGCACTAAAACCATTTTTTCCATGTTGATGATCACCTTGGAACACTTAATGTTTAGAACCAATACATGTAAACTACACTAAACAGAGTTTTAAATAATACTGTCATGTTTGTAATTTCGAAATCAACATAACGTAGTAGAACACAGGCTTATAAACATGTTCTCATGAAGGCCATAAAAAATTCATCCATTGTCTAGCTACATGTGCTGAAGGTTGATGGATGGAGACCGGCCATTCCTGTGATGATCGTGAAACATATTTTCGGTGCTCCTTTGATGCTGTTGGACTAACATATGCACAGTCCCCAATCTGAGACAACTCCGAACACAGTACTTCATTTGTACTGGAATAGAGACAATGAACTAGCTGGGCCATATTAGTTACAACATTCACACATACATGCCTCCATTGAACCAGTCTTTTTGGGAATGGGGATTTGGTGCAGTTGGTATGAGCGTTCCCACTAATTTTGGCTAGGTGATTGGTGCGGAAGGTTGCTGGTTTGAGACCCGGCCGTTCCATGGTCACAAAACATATATGTATATAGCAGCAAGTATGCAAATGGTGAGGTTGACTGTATATAGGGCCTAAATTTACATTGTAATATGCATTAAATGATGATTGGCTTGGAAAATGCTACAAATGAATAATAATAGTAATACATGTAGTATTCGATTTGTGGCCCCTCTGTGGTCATTTGCACCCACCGCTTCGTGTCGGGCGCAAATGACCACTGTTGGGCCGCAAATCAAATACCGTGGGCCACAAATGATCCCAATGCCCACTAAACAAACATTATTGTTATATTTGTCACTGTAACACACATTCAATTCATACACAGATGGGAGTAAATATTCCGAGTCTGAGACCTTGCTGGCATAGATACTGCTCTCCCACTGTACAAGACCCATTATCACTTGCTCATTACAAAGGTCCCCAATGGTTCCTATTGGAGCATTTTTCCTACAATTCTCCTCATTATAGGAGAGCTTTGCAGTAGTATAGGTATTCTATGGACCTGATCATCAGCTTTATAATGAGAGAGCACCGTGCATAGTTTTAAGGATCGTTACTTTGAAGCCATGTGTTACTTAAGTCCTTGCAAGATTTGAGTGCATAGTCAGGGAATTGATCTGAGGTGGAAACAACAAAACTGTTAAGGTCCATGTTCATGGGATTTAAAATTACATGGAGGTGGTGCATGGGTTGATGGTGAATGATATTGCTAGCTGTAGCAGGGACAAGACAGCAAAGGACTAATATCTGCAGGTCCACCAAGGCCTCTGAGGGTTTGTTAATGTCAAGCTTGATATTTTATTGTTCATGAAAGTAATCTCCCCAGGACTTTCCTCTGGGATCGTCTGAAACAGACCCACACTTTGCAAAACCCACAAAGGTATTTTGACAAAACAAACGGGGAAATCAATAGTGAAACCTGTAGGTTCCAATTCCGAGTCAAATCTATCACGATGGTGGCCCGGGACAGCTGGCCGTCGTTGGTACCCTGGCTATGTAAACAGGTATCATCACCATTGATTCTTTTGTAGACTAATTCTCTATCTTGAAATCTGTTGAAAGAAGCTATCCCTTCTTGTAAGGCTGCTCTTTTATATTGAAACTATAGCTATCAGTAGTCTAACTGATGTTCAAGTCCTCACATTTGTCGGAGAGTTCAGCACGTGTAATTGCTTTTCCAGTCATGTCTCTAGTATTGTGAGCATACAGAGAAACATCCTTGCATTCAGCATACATGTACATGTATTTACTTTTTTGGTTTTTTATCTTTTTATTTTATTTATTTGTTTGTTTTTGTTTTTTTTTTTTTTTTTTTTTTTTTTTTTTGTTTTTTTGTTTTTTTGTTTTTTGGCTTTTGGTTTGTTTTTGTTTTGTGTGTGTGTGTGTGTGTGTTTTTTTTTTCTAACATCAACTGGCAAGGTGCAGTGATGCTTGTAAATACTATTAACTGTGGATTCCCGTGGGATCCACTCAGATCTGCCATTGGCAGATTAGTCACTAGGAATTTTCTGGTTAACATTCAGGTGGACATCTGCTGTTGCATTTTCTAATGGCTTCCAGTCACCAGAGGCAATTCAGAAATTAACCTTTACTACATGTACTGTCCTTAGTGGCCCTCCTTGGCAAGATTAGGGAATGTTTTGTAATTTTTTGTGTGGAAAAAAAATGAAGGAAACAAAAACAGATATGATGAGCACATATATGTTGATTTATCTGGTAAGTATTAAAACAATAATATACTCTGCAAAAAAGGAAAAAAAATATTTACCTTTATTGTCCAGAAATTTAGTGTGGAATTTGTCCAGTAATATTGATAATTATTATGACACAGAGTTAATGATGGTTCAGCAATGATCTACAGTCACTCAACATTATATTTTCACCAAAGTGCTTGAGGAAGTGCTTGTTAATAGATGTTTGCAGTGCCTTGTTGTCTGAACCATCATACCTGTCAACTCTCCCACTTTTTGGCCCTTTTTTAAAGATTTTTTAGTCCAATTTTGGCCTATTTTAGACAATCTCTTGCATGGGAAGAAACAAATCGTCCCATTTTTTGCCTTCTTTCCGTAGAGCTCTGCAAGGTATGCATCATTTGGGGGGGGGGGGGTTGCGTTTTTTTTTT
Source organism: Hermodice carunculata (assembly GCA_964020975.1). Classification (NCBI taxonomy): domain Eukaryota; kingdom Metazoa; phylum Annelida; class Polychaeta; order Eunicida; family Amphinomidae; genus Hermodice; species Hermodice carunculata. Next base: position 67,846,128 of record OZ026620.1, on the reverse strand, counting down.
TAAGGTTTGGTTTTTTCACTATATAGTATTAAATCCACAAATTTTATGTTGATGGATAAATACTTTCCAGTATTAAATAAAAATCCATGCGGCTATTGATAAAGGGTGTTACCCAGATTTCCAGAGTGCACTGTGATAACAACTGTTTATGGGTGCGTGTACATGTATGTATGTATGTATGTATGTATGTATGTATGTATGTATGTATGTATGTATAAAATCAGATACATCAGATATATTTATAAGAGACTGATCAATTCACATAAAGTTTTATTGTATTTTCTTACATATGACAAGGGATACAGTGTATGTGGAGATACTTTAATTCTTTACATACCAATCAGGTCTAAAGTAAATCTATTAAAATCAAACTAGTGTACATTATCATTAGGATCTCAGATTTGCATTCCTCATAAAAATAGCTTTAATTCACTCAAGTACCAGGATGCTTCTAGTTCCAGAGAAAATATCCCAGGTCAACAGCTTTTCATGCTGTGTATTGGGCTCATTGTGCCCCATGTGTGCCGAGAAAAACGGTTGACACAGTCCAAAATTTGGCACTCAAAGAGTTAACATATCAGGCTACAGTACAAGTAGGATTAGATGGCAGCCAGAGAATACTTGTCTACTGTCAAACATTGAAGGTGATGTTTATGATCATATCTGATCATTGTTGGTGTCTTCATTCAAATAAGAGTCCAGAGCATGCAAAAATGTGAAAGATTCTGCAGAACATGTTGGAAAAAGCGCTAGTCATATAAATGGTTCACTATATATGGTTCAGCCAAAGGTTTACCAAGACAATGGTTCACCAGAACCTCGATGAATCCTCTTTGAACACCAAACAGTTCAGACAGATTCCATCAGAATAAAAACGGTTCACTTGCTTCTAAACAACAGGTTCACTCCCTGTTTTGAACCTAAAACACCAAATGACTGACCCCCAGGGTCAATAGGTGCTTAGGTTGCTTAACCAATTCGATTCCTTGTTTCTTTTTAGACCAATCACAACCGAGATAACACAAACGACGTCACAATGTCAGCTCATAACAACCAATAGGAAGGCTTTTTGAACAGCCTCAAAAAGTATATAAAGGCCCACCCGCCGCAAGTTGCCCAGTTTTTTACTGTCCTCTGAAGAAGCTACACCTAAGTAAGCGAAAGCGCTCAGGACTATTTCTACAGAAGCAGCACTCAGTCAAGGTAGCGAGATCCCTTATCTCTCTCCCTACTAGTCATATATGTCATTAGGATTGATAATCAAGACTGAGGGTAAGAAATTGTAAAATATGAGATGCCTGCATGATCACAATACTGATAAAAAATGTCAGAGAGCTCTGAGTTTGTAAAGAAGTTCTGATGTCTGCTGTAAATGTACTTCAGTTTTCATGTGTATAAATTTTCGTAGTTTTTGCATGTAGGCATTTCACTTTAATTTATCTATTTTGAACATACATGTAGGTCCTATTAAACCTTGTTAAAACACTTTGTTACACGTTTTCGCAGTTTTATGCCACAATAAAAATAAATGACAATAACATGGCAATATTAAGTGAATGTCCAGTACATTATACTCAAAACTGATTGAGTGTGAGAAATGTTCAACACAGGAGGTATTGTGTAGAAAAATGTAGTCAACTTAATAAAATTGATTTTGTGACTCAGGTGTACTTAGTTTATACTAGTGAAGAAAAACAGAGTACATGCATTTTTATCTCAGGTGACTTGTCAGTCAGCTGATGTAACAGGACGGTCCTTCGCTCGTCGGTATCCATCCGTCAAAATTCACATTTCAAGTTCTCAAAAACCATCAGCTGGATTCACTTGAATCTTGGTAGGAATGTACCTTGGGTGGGTCTGTACCAAGTTTTCTAAATGGTCTTGCTCCAATAATTTTTAGATTTTTTGTGAGTTTTTGTTCATTTTGTAACAAAATTGTGAAAAAAATTTCTGAAATCGCTAAGCCTATATTGCTCTGAAATTGCATAGGAACACTTCGGGGTAGTCCAAGAGCCTATGAGCCAAATTTATGGTGTGCAAATGGTGACTGGTATTTGCTGTGAACATGCTTTTGAAAATGACATGATATTTGATGCTGATAAATCTGTGTGCCTTTATTCTGAATGCTAAAAATTGTAATTCCGCACAGTCCCATTTGTGCATTATAGCCAGTATAGAATCATGAATATAAAGAAACCTACACAATTTTAGGGACACAGATAGGACTCCATGGGTCAGACAACAGAGACATTTCACTGCAAACAAGTGAATTATACTGTTCATTTGCACATTTTCTGCATACAGATGTGAGACGGTGCATAAAAAGGGGGGGGGGGGAGCAGGGTGTCCTCATATATCCTGGCACAGGTAAAAAAATTTGGCCCAGTACAATATACAGAAAGTATTAATGATTTAGAAACAATGGCTGCTACAGGTACAAAGTACAGAAAATAAAGGGGGGTCCTGACTACACAAGTATGGTGAATAAAAATACCCAGTGCTCCAGTGTGGACAACCCCTTTACCCCCTCAACATGATGTAAGGAGACAATTCTTTTACTGCATAAGCGTTGTCTGCAGGTCGATTATAATTAATCTTCAAACTGGACCATGGGCAGCATATATCAAGTATAGTGTACCACAGTTTCTGGGTATGTAAAGCTTGCCATAATTTCAAGGCAGATTTACTGATTTGTATGTTCCTGAAATCCCTTGGTACAGGTAACACATTGAATTTAAGGCAAACATGGTTTATGGACATTTGTCAACTGCTGATAGGCCAAACAACTGCTCACCAGACTGCCTGAGGATTACAATTCTACCCATAAACCACCCAAGACATAACTATATATATCAGGATATTGGTATGACTTAAACTAGGATAAACAAAACCTGTTTCATTTGTGGGTTCAAAATGTGATGTGACACAGGAAGCAGGTGCTGCCACCATGTTGAATAGTTTATCTATAATATGCCCCATTATTTATTTGATTTGTAATAGGATTGGAACTTCCAAATTATGACATATATGATAGATAATGTACAGTGAAACCTATTTTGAGAGACCATTGTGATGAAAGACCACCTGCCTTTTCAGACCATGTTTACTATGTCCCTTTTGCTATCTTTCCCATGTTATTTTACCTCTATTGAGAGACCACCTGCCTTATGTGACCACTTTTTGGCTTGCCCTAGGGGTGGTCTCTCAAAACAGGTTTCACTGTATTATATTTTTGGCAAATCCCAGTTGTGGGGTTACCCTAATTTGGGGCATATACATGTACCTTTATAGATAACTTCAGGGTTTCAATGAGGGGGCAGTGGTCAGCTTCTGTGGCTGCCAGCTAGATGACAGGCCATCCCATCTGTGGAAGCCACTTCTCTAAGCAGCACTTGTACATGAATGTTATTCCCTCCCTCACCTCCCCCCCCCCCCCCCCCCCCGCCTCAACAAGGAAGACCATAGTTCTGGTGCACTTGGGGTGACTTTACTTGTGTCAGAGGTGGACCAATGGTATTGTTAGGTTTTTCACCTAATAAAAAGGAGGACTGCTATCAGGTCCATCCCAATGCTTGCCACCACTTGTTGGGTATTGACAACTGGAGAATAAAACTTCAATGCAACTGGGTTTATTCAGTGTAGATCCTCAACTTCAACATCTGTCATGTGCACCAGGAAATACTTCTGTTCAAAATGGCTACTCAATGGTCTCTGCTGACTGCACTCCTCTCTCTGTGTGGCTAAACTCACAACTGCTGATCTGCCCCTGCTTGGGCTTGCCTTATATAGGGCCAGAGCCTTAAGTCTGGCCAAGATAATATCTGACTTAGCTTAGATGACCTGGGGGGTGACTTAGTCTTACTGTAAGCAACTGGGGGGTGACTTAGGCTTAACTGTAAGCAACTGGGGGGTGACTTAGGCTTAACTGTTAAGTGAACTGGGGGGTGACTTGGACTTACTGGGCACTTTAAGTTGACTTACTGCTTAAGCTTACTCTTATCTACTGCTACTGTAACACTAGCCTCAGGGCTTGGACATTATTGGCCTGGTGCCAATGCTGGGCCCTGTACTGGGTCCCTCAGAAGTTAGCCCTCCTACTGTCACTGTACATAATGACTATCTAATTATACCCACTTGTTCTAAGCTACTGTGCAAGACCTGCTGCTTGCCTGTACCACTAACCCTCACCTAACTGAATAACAAGGTTTATACATATAAGATAATCAAAATTCCTGACACTCTCCCCTCCTTAGCTGCATGTACTCCTGGACATGTCCTACTCTTACAATAAACAACAAAATAATAACTTATATACAAGCATGGTAAGGTGCACATGACTAATCATAGCTAAATGTAACAATGAAAAGGTCAATCTATCAATAGCAAGTCCTTTACAAATTTGAAGTTGCCTACAAGTAGTTCAAAACTCGAGTGTTCAAACTTCATGTCCCATAGCAAGTGGTTTGCCATAACTTAGCAATGTCCAAAGTGCATTGTCCATTTCCTCCATAGTCACAATACCTGCTTCACTTTCTTCAATTTAGAACACTCTATACTCTTTTTGTTTCTCTTATCTCTCTGGCTACCACAATGCTTATGGCAAGATTTCCCTCACAACTAACCCAGGCTGGTCTGTAATCATGTGATTGGTCAGCCTCTGTTTGTCAAGCTTCTGGAACTTAACTTCACAGGTCACAGGCACAGATGAGTTCAAAGCCAGCATCACAGGCGCCCAGCATCTTTACACATTGTGAAGCTCCCCAGAGCTCTCCTGGATTGATAGAGGTTCATGGATGCAACAGATTGTCTCTCCAGACATAAGCACATACAGGCTGATCAGTAGTGTTAAAAACAATCAACACAACAGGAGGGTGATCCAGATAGCCCTTACATAAGTTACATGGTTCTTGGAATCAAGTATGTGTTCTCTCACTCACTAGGGGTCTATCACTTCAGTGGTCTACACCAGCAGGGATGCTCCCTTTGATATGGGTAAGGCTCAGCCCCTGTGCAACTGAGTGTCTAGACCCACAGGCCACAGGTTGCCTGGGACACCAGTCACTTGTTCAGTGATGCAAGTCAACATCTTTTGCATGAGCATATAGCAAGCAGAGCACTGTCAACACTCAGTATCTCACAATAACAGAATATACTTTGTTTGTAAGTGACAATTTGTACCTTCTCTGGTACCACACAATTGTTGATATCACTGCTAGCCACTTTGGCTTTATGTGCATTCACAACACTCAAAACAAACCTTCACATAATTCACATTAGTTTGGAGAAAAGAGGTTGGCACTTCTTGCAGTGACAGAGATTCCCCTTCATCTGTTTCACTGCTTGCTGTAGGTAGCATCATCTTGATCACCTCTGTTCATGGTCGCCTCTGTTGGATCCAAGTTGCCATGTGCATGAGTTCCACTCAAACCTACATGTGTGCCTTGGACACACTTACAAATCAGGGGCCAACCCGTAAAAATGCTTTGTCACACTACCAATAATGTCCATGTTCAGGTCCCATTCTGCACCTCAAATCAAACAACAATCTTTACCAGAACCACAGTTCTGTCACAAGCACTTCCAAAGTTTTCAGGTACATGTAACACATTACACGACTTGCAATGTATGAACATCTGTATTTTCACACCTGGAAACCACAATTAGAACAATTCACTGAACAACATGACAAAATCTAGATACATGTACAGCCACCAGCAAACAGACATGGGTATCTGCCTTGATAATGACCCTCTCCCAAGCTTGCTACTCCATCCAACACATAGATACAACCAATTCAGCTCAAGGGACCACAATATTTCTAGCAAATCACAATAAGCAGTGTCAGTACTATACAAAATGTTTTTGTAGCCTCTTAAAACACTTGACTTAATTGGAAACATCAAACTTCAATGACAACACAAAAACATAGCATTCTAGCCCAACATGTCTATATACAATTTGCCTTGAAAACTTCATAACACAGGAGTTCTCTTTACAACATGGCACTTTAGCCAAACATGTTAAAAAACAATAACCAATCCCACAAGTCATTTCAACCTGACACAAAAACTTGAACATACAAAATGGCTAGACACCATAGCCCAACATCTTGACAAATATCCATCCACTTAATGAACCTACTTCATCCTATATGCAGCCATTCTGGGAGCCCTAACCTGCTCAACATCAGAAATCAAACACAGGATAAGTTGCTTTTCATCACACACAACACACTTGTTCTACAAAGAGTTGTTCAAAAATGCATATGTCCCAACAGGTCAAACTTACAGATTGTTATGTTACTACCTCCGAGTGACTTTGACCCTGAACAAGGCAGAACCATACAACAAACTAAGTTGTCTTCCTGCATCCTAATGATAATCTGTGAATATATGTCCATGAACCATCAGTGCACCACACTGCATGATCATGACAACTTGTAGCTTCCCAAACTACCCCAAATCACAGCCTCCTTATCATCTCTACTCTCTGGGATCCCCTCTGACAGGCAAAACTTCTGAGAACAATGCATGTACACCTCCGAGTGACTTTGACCCTGAACAAGATGCCATCACTGTCCAACAAAATGTCCCACCTTCAGAACAGCATTTCCAACTCTTGCACAGACAACACAAACACATTGTCCCAATAGACCATGTCAGAAATGAGTTTCACCACCAGATGGCTCTGGGGTACTATCCACCCTAGCCTGACAGAGTGCCAACTAGCTAAGCATGGCAGAGTATGGGAGGTGGACAGTCTTTGAGTTGAAACAGGAACTAATCAAGAGAGGGGCACCAATTACAGGCAAAAAGTGTGATTTAGTAGAAAGGTAAGTACTTGCTGATCAGTTTCATATATTATCTTACAGGAATTTATCCCAAGATTACAAGTTTAGTCACTTTACTCCAATGGGTTGAACCAGCAGTTTACATCACTGGTCATATATTGCTCTGTGTGTGTATAAATACCTCTCTTGGCCACACACAATTCTGTGACAAGTCAAATTATGAGACTGTGATTAAAAGTATAATGAATGTTCCATAAAGAGAGACTTTCATAGCCATACATATATTATTTTGAATGTGGAATAACCTGGTCAAAGTGTACATAAGCCACCAGTAGCCTGACCTGAGCCAAGCCTCTGGGGCCCAGCCAGTAGCTTGTATATTGGGTCACTCCAGGGGATAAGCAAGGTGTTAATGCTGCTGTTGTCTAGTTCCTCTGGGGAGAGTGCTTTATTGGTGTGCTGTGTATACAAGACACTTGTTGGTAATGTGTTTGTCCAGAATAACAATGAGGTAAAAACACTGCATACTCAAATACAAAGATGAAAAACTGAACAAGAAAAGGAAAAGTAACTTTGGGATGGGACATGCGCATTGGCGGTATGTTCTGTGTGCTTTCAGTTATGGTTTTGAATCCTTGGTCGGGCCATTGAGGAAGGGGTGTTTCTTTTTTCAGACTGAGTATAGGTTCAGAATGAAAATTGTTATTTCTGTCATATGCGTCAAGTCTGAAAAAAAAGTGCTAGACTAAATATGTGTCCTGTCAACTTAACTGTATGAGGTAATGAAGGGCAGCCAAGCTGTTCAAATGTAAGGAAAAAGGTAAACTTTCAAACTGGAGGGGACATAAAGTTACTTTTCCTTTTCTTGTTTAGTTTTTCATCTTTGCCTTTGAGTATGCAGTGTTTTTACCTCATTGTTATTCTGGACAAACACATTACCAACAAGTGTCTTGTATACACAGCACACCAATAAAGCACACTCCCCAGAGGAACTAGACAACAGCAGCATTAACACCTTGCTTATCCCCTGGAGTGACCCAATATACAAGCTACTGGCTGGGCCCCAGAGGCTTGGCTCAGGTCAGGCTACTGGTGGCCTATGTGCACTTTGACCAGGTTATTCCACATTCAAAATAATGTATGTATGGCTATGAAAGTCTCTCTTTATGGAACATTAATTATACTTTTAATCACAGTCTCACAATTTGACTTGTCACAGAATTGTGTGTGGCCAAGAGAGGTATTTATACACACACACAGCAATATATGACCAGTGATGTAAACTGCTGGTTCAACCCATTGGAGTAAAGTGACTAAACTTATAATCTTGGGATAAATTCCTGTAAGATAATATATGAAACTGATCAGCAAGTACTTACCTTTCTACTAAATCACACTTTTTGCCTTTAATTGGTGCTCCTCTCTTGATTAGTTCCTGTTTCTACTCAAAGACTGTCCACCTCCCATACTCTGCCATGCCTAACTAGTGGGCACTCTGTCAGGCTAGGGTGGATAGTACCCCAGAGCCATCTGGTGGTGAAATTTCTGACATGGTCTATTGAACAATTCACACAACCATGAGCAAGGTGTAGTCACTTGCTGAACAATAATCATGACCAAAAACACACAATGTCCAAGCAACCAGGAGCACAGTTTTTACACTTGCTGAACAATAAACATGACCAAAAACACAATGTCCCATTCTTGACTTGAGCACATTAACTATATAGTACACTGTTCTCAACACAGCTAATTAACACAAGTCCAGTCTTCAGATCTGCAAAGACATCCCTATTTAATGATACCCTGCCAGTCACTGCAACAAAGCTCTATAGCCATCTCAACAAACTGGAACACGGTTGTCATGGCAACACAATGCACAGGCTCCCTGCATCCCTGGTCATCAGCATAGGATGCCTCCTGTCCACCATTGGTCAGCTGCATTCCACCATTTGGGTCCCCCTGTTCAATCTTCCAATCTGGTCCCTTCTTCACTGAGTACATGTGTATGTAACAGAGCATGTTCACTATGTGCACAATGCCAAAACCACTGGCACTGCAGTTTGGCCCCCATGATATCTCATGCTGAGGCTGTAAGTACAGGCTGCACATACATGTACCTGTATTACAGTCTGTCTTCAGACCATCAGTGTTCATTTCACTTGATGCACAAAACATGGTAAGCTGTAGTAGCATTAATGTTAAAACAGTCTGCATTTTTCACTTTCAACTACTTCTGCCGTGAGATTTCCTCAGCAGGGATGATAGAGATGAAGCTATGGTTAGTCTGTCTTTCCAAACTCTTACAGTAAACTCAAGACCAGGCTGAGTCTGTCATGCAGGTTTTTTTTTCATAGGCTTCATTGTCCTCCTCTCCAGGGCATCTATGGAGTACACCTATACAGCGCAGTACACAGTAGCACTTGGGACATTCCACAACTTGTGGGCCTCTGACTGTCATCTCTGGTCTCCACCTTTCAGTCTCCTGATTTGTGTTTTCAATTCGATCCTAATCGCTGCCACCAGTGTTAGGTTTTTCACCTAATAAAAAGGAGGACTGCTATCAGGTCCATCCCAATGCTTGCCACCACTTGTTGGGTATTGACAACTGGAGAATAAAACTTCAATGCAACTGGGTTTATTCAGTGTAGATCCTCAACTTCAACATCTGTCATGTGCACCAGGAAATACTTCTGTTCAAAATGGCTACTCAATGGTCTCTGCTGACTGCACTCCTCTCTCTGTGTGGCTAAACTCACAACTGCTGATCTGCCCCTGCTTGGGCTTGCCTTATATAGGGCCAGAGCCTTAAGTCTGGCCAAGATAATATCTGACTTAGCTTAAGTGACCTGGGGGGTGACTTAGTCTTACTGTAAGCAACTGGGGGTGACTTAGGCTTAACTGTAAGCAACTGGGGGGTGACTTAGGCTTAACTGTTAAGTGAACTGGGGGATGACTTGGACTTACTGGGCACTTTAAGTTGACTTACTGCTTAAGCTTACTCTTATCTACTGCTACTGTAACACTAGCCTCAGGGCTTGGACATTATTGGCCTGGTGCCAATGCTGGGCCCTGTACTGGGTCCCTCAGAAGTTAGCCCTCCTACTGTCACTGTACATAATGACTATCTAATTATACCCACTTGTTCTAAGCTACTGTGCAAGACCTGCTGCTTGCCTGTACCACTAACCCTCACCTAACTGAATAACAAGGTTTATACATATAAGATAATCAAAATTCCTGACAGTATACAATGTAATGTAAATCAATTAAGAAAACAACAGTTCAAACAGCAGGAAGTTTTAGGATCAATAATCTGACGCACGATATTTGAACACAAATTTTGCCGGTACTTTTCAGTTGCCTGGTTATACCAGTGATTTGATTATTCCTGTAGTGGGCCTGAGTGCGTAAGATGTAAATGAAACACTGCTTCCTGGTAGATCAATTGACTTCTACCTGAGAACCACTGTGTCTTAGTTATCCTGATTTTTAACATTGGGTTTGCTGATACAAGATGACAGATTACATGCTGTGCTGGGGAAGGAATTTCTCAAGCTGTTTCCCAGTAAATAATTGTGATAAACAAGGCTCTAATTCAGCTTTACGATCAGCTGAACAGACATTAACAGGTAAGTTTGTTCTGTGGATTGGTCGTAGATTTCTGTTGAACATGGCACTGAGACGAGTGCCCCAGTAGTGCATGCTGTGGCAACCTCTGCTTTTGTATAGGCACTTTGCAAGTGCTACCGAGGCACCAAATCCATTACCTGTGTTTACCAATACATTATAGACACATCGCGGTCTCCTCATATAACCCAGGACTCGGCTTCGTTTGTCAGTGTTAGAAGTAAAGCCTGTCTGCTTGTCTGAGACAAATGCATTTCCACGTGGACAAGTTCTTTGAATGTTTGACTTGTCCTAGTTTAAAATTTAATCTAATGGAAAGAAATATGTTCCTGCTTGGTGACAAATGTTCAAACCTTTTCCTTATTTAACCCCTGCAGTGAACCACAAACAAGGTTTGGGGGTATACTGTTGTTGGCTTCTGCAACTCCTATACATGTATGTTCGTAGCATAATCCTTGTGAACAAAATATCTCATGATTTGCAGACCACATCACACTCAGATTTGCCTGAATTTTACCTTGACCCAATTACATTTTGGTGACCTTGACCACATTTTCAAGGTCACAAGACCATGCATGTGCAATGCAGGGGTACCCAGTCTGTCTGGCATGAGTTGTGCTAGTTTCTAACACAGCTTTAATATTGAATCAAAGTAAGTTTAATTTATGGCATATTGAAAACGATACCAGATAGGTCAGATATTGATTTGCTATAGCGGACAACTTAATGTTTAGGCATGGGCTCTGCTGGCAGGTAAATGTACCTCCTGGTACCATGGCCAAAGAGGAGATTCTTGTAAGTCCATGGGATCCAGCTATTGAATGTCACATTATCCTCTGGTCACAAACCTGTGGAAGCTGAATCCAATGCGTAAAAGTGTTTCCATTAACGCCATTAGCCATAAATTTATATTCCATTAGGACTAAGTCTCAGAAGCTGAGAGTTACTTGGATGCAATAAAAAAGTATCTTTATACTTATATAAGATTTATAATTGACTCTTAATGTCACTGTGAAAAGGTCAAGCTCTTTGCGTTAGGGGTCCCCTGCCCCCCTTAATTTTGCAGGGTGGGGATTACAGGCAGCAGAGATACATGGTATGCAGTTATTGGCCTCCTCAGGCTGACTTGCTTGAGTTTAGTGTCAGGTCCAATCATATGCCAGTCTTATGGCTTCACCCTTTTGAAGCTGCAAAATACCTCAGGCATCTTTGCTTGTGGACATACTTGAAAGAATAAAAATTATCAATTGCAGAAATGTTAGAGTTAACAGACTCTGAGGCCAATGTAAATTGAAGCCCGAGAGAAAATTAAAAAGCAAGATCAAAAGTTTGAGTGGATTTTTTCTGTAAGTTCTATGAGACCTGAAGACATGAGGCAAATTGCGCCTGTGCGACCCTCTGATCTATGTGACTGTTTGCAATCTGGATGGGTATTTTACTTCGCACGCTGTTGCCAGAAGCTGCAAATTTAGCAACAGTGGCAAGACAATATCACTCGCCGTCCCCAGAACCACCTGAGACCCTGTTTGAGTGAACTAGTGTCGACTGCTCTGCCTTGTGTCTGGAGAGCGTGCGTCTGCATGAAGCACACGCATACATTGATTCTGTCTAATCCATTAAAATGGACATGATATGAAAGTGAGTGTGGGAGGAAGATCCAGCGTTTGCTGTCTGGAGCCTGGAAACTGATAGCCAGGTTGTGACAGGTAATACAGGAGTTATGGGGTGCTGGTCCATATTGCTTCGCACAGATTTCTGGCATTAGCGGTAAAAGTTATTCTCCTTGACATTGAATATTTTCACTTTTTGATGCTACAAATGCTCCTTTGCCTGTAGGTACATGTTGTTAAATGGGTTTAATATGTTGTGGGTTTCAAATTAAAGCCTTTTTTTTTTAAAAGATGACATATATATCTGCTTGTGGAAGTCTAAATGGCTTCAATATATAAGCTATATTTCATTGCCAAGTGATACATCTATTATGGGACAGGCTACCTGGTTTTTTTTTTTTTTTTTTGCTCCGCTGAGTTAGCTGAGCTTATAGGATGGGTTGTCTGGTGTCCATACAGCATCTGTCTACAGTTTTCATTTTTGACTTCTTCCAAACTGTCTGCAAGATCAGCTTCAAACTTGGCAGCAATATACTGCGGATGGATCTCTGCCAAGTTTGGTTAAATGTTCATGCTCCAGTGATTTTTAGATTTTCCTGTTTCGGGGGGGGGGGGGGGGTTTCTTGCTCATTTTATGGAAAAATCTTTAAAAAAATCTTCTCCAAAACTGCTTGGCAATTGCTTTAAAATTGCACAGGGACACTTACTTCTGAGGGCCCCTAGACCTAAATTTGTTCAACAAATGGCAAATTGAATGTGATTTTGTTCCTCTTTTTTTTTTGACCATTATCATTCAATTTTTTTGAAACCAATGCTTAGATTGGTCTGAAAATTGGTGGAAATGTAGCTTGTGGAAGGGTCAAACTAAATTGTTCACCAGGTGGTGAGATTCTGAATCCCTGATTTGTAATGAGTTTTTCAATTTGTGTACTTGGAAGTTAATGCATACATTCCTATATTGATTGCAATATAAGTCAATGGGGATTGCAATGGTAATTCACCTTTTGGACTTCTTTGCCAAATTTATCAGCCATATTCACTTCAAACTTGTGCCGTAGGTAGATTTTACCTATTTTGTTTAAATGGTCATGGATGCTCCAGTGAATTGTAGACTTTTTTTTTCTGAATGTGCTGTACCCAGTATCATGAGCTGGAAGAAAAAGAAAAAAACTGTAACTCATGACAAATCCATTTCGGTTTTCTTCAAAGAGCAATAGTAAAAAATGCTTTAGATAAGATGGACAATAAGAAACAAGTGCATGATAATTAACGTACAATGTCAACAATGCTTGTGATCTGGGCATGCTTTGAAATCCAGTGCGGTCTTTTGATGAAGGTAAGGCTGGTTGTTTCAAAGACAGCAATATTTGATTTATGACCAGCTTGCAACATCTGTCGATGAACGTCTGTTTTCTCAAACAGGTTGATATTGCGATACATCCATATGTTAATATTTTCCAACTCATTCCATGATGTATGTGAAGAATATAAATATAGAACTTTGATGATTTTCCTTCCTAGAGCAAATGAGAGCTTACATGCAGATGTACATTTGACATTTGTTAAAACATACTTTAATAATATGACACAATACCTAGTGTATCAATAATTATTATAATAATTAACAATAATATAGGAAAAAGGCCAGGTCTTATACTAATCCAGTGAGAGAAGACAAGTTACGCAGGACGATACTAGACTCACAGGTACACACAATTGCACGAGGCAACGGGTCCAATTGATCACCCTCTACCTTTGACATTTAACACTAGTCCTGTCTGTAAACTGTACATGTTCACAATGTAAATGAAGACTATTGCGTGTGCTTGGGTCCAGTGTAATGAAAATTTGAAAATATACAGAAAACTGAAAACGTGTTAATAAGTGCTTAATGATTGTCAGCGCTGAGGGGCTGCCATCTTGGTTGTGGTTATGTCCAACTGCTATTAACACTTTCATTGCCAAGTTTGAAACTGAGTCAACAGATATTCTCGAGAGCACTTTAATAAGCACACTGAAGAAGGCTGTTGACCCGTAGATGTCTTTATCCATGGCACACAATTGCTTGAGGATAAGTGTTGTTATTGTGGAGGTTGTCTGTCTGTCTGTCCGTCTGTCTGTCCATCAGTCATATTGACATTAACATGACGACTCAAAACTATTCACCTCAGTTCTACCAAATTTTTGCCAGATGTTTATGTATAAGGATGGACCAAGAACCTGTCAACAACTATCTTCTTCCACTCATTATTTGTATTCATTATTAACATTTTAAAGTGTTCATTTGAAGGTCATGTGAGGGCCACCTAAGGGGATGATGCTGCTGTAATGTCTCAAAAGGACTGTGTTCAGCTTCACCAAATTTTGATGAGGAATGGACCTTGGCATGCAACAGATGCCTATTTGAAATGAAGGCAGCAGCTGCTGGTATTTTTTAGAGTTTTTAGCTCTGCTGTCATAGTTGGGTTTAGTATTTATGAATATGGGTCATGTTTATATACACTGCACATAAGTGTATCATACTAGAGACGTCCGTCTACAATTCACATTTTCGACTTCTTTTCCAAAATCGTCAGCCAGATTCACTTCAAACTTGGTGGAGATGTGCCTTGGGTGGGTTTCTACTAAGTTTGTTTAAATGGTCATGCTCCATTGATTTTAGGAATTTTATGCTTTTTTTGTTCTTTTTTAGGGCAAATCTTTAAAAATCTTCTTCTATGAAACCGCTCACCCAACTGCTTTGATATCACACAGGGACACTCCCAGGGACTTCTAGTTCTTAATTTGTTCACCAGGTGGCACTGTGATTTTTTTTTTTTTTTTGTTTTGTTTGTTTTTGTTTAATTTTTTGTGTTTTTGCTATTTTTTACTTCTTCTCCAGAACTGTCACTCAGATGAAGCTGAATCTTGGTGGATATGTTCCTTGGGGAAGAGTCAAACAAAGTTGCTCACTATGTGACACTGCTGTGGATTCCTGATTTTGAACAATTTTTTCAATTTGGGTACTTATCGGTCAATACAGCTTTCCTATTGATTACATGTGACTCAATGGGCATTCTAATGCTAATTCCCATTTTCAGGTTCTTCTGCAAAACCGTCATCCAGATTGACTTCAAACTTGGTTGTAATGTACCTTGGGTGGGTTTCTACTAGGTTTGTTCAAATGGTCACACTCCAGTGAGTTTTAGATTTTTAATGAATTTTTTGTTCTTTTGTGGACAAATCTTAAAAAATCTTCTCCACAACCTCTCACCCGATTGCTTTGATATTACATAATAACACTCCTAGGGACTACTAGTTCTTAATTTGTTCACCAGGTGGTGCTGCAATTTTTTAAAAAGTTTTTATGAATTTTAGTATGTTTTTGTTACTTGTGACTTTGTCTCTAGATCCGTTACTCAGATTAAGTTGAAACTTTCTGGATATGTTCCTTATGAAAGGGTCAAGCAAAGATGTTCACTAGGATGCACTGCTGTGGATTCCTGATTTTTAACAATGTTTTTCAGTTAGGGTACTTAATGGTAAATGCACCTTTTCTATTACTTACTATGCAAGTCGTTGGGCATTCAAATACATTCTAATGGTAATTCACATTTTGGACTTCTGTGAAGAAACTGTCTGTCAGATTCACTTCAAACTTGGTGGCAATGTACCTTGGGTGGGTATCTACCAAGTTTGTTCAAATAGTCACGCTCCAGTGACTTTTGGATTTTTTTTATGATTTTTTTTTTTCAAAAATCTTTAAAAAGTTTTAATAGGAAAGTTTAACATGGGAATTTCTTGTAATGGTTGTAACTGAAATAATTTTGGCCAGATTTGTGCATCTCCAAAATAGTTTTAAGGAAATCTGACATATTGGGTTATAACTTGGTAATGGTGACTCAATCAGCCCAGGGGTTACAATGAGGTTTTATTTCTTGTCTTGTCAATGTTAGCCTTGAGTGCCCTTGAAAGGTCAAACTAACCTTTTGGCACATATCTTGGTAATGGTCAATCCTAAGGTCCTGGTTCAACATTAATAAAAAAAATTTAAAAAAAAGCTGCCTGTGTGGTTTCATTTAGTGTTGTTAATTTTGACATTGAATGACCTTGAAATGTCAGACTGACATGTTTGGTTATATGTCAGTAATCGTTGATCCGTAGGCTCATGGTTACTATTGAATATACAGCTAGGAAAGTACCTTTGGGGTTTCCTTTGGGGTTTTAGTTTTGACCTTGATTGATCATACCAACAAATAGGATAGGAGAGCAAATGGGTGACCTTGATCTTGTGTTCAAGGTCACAGGGTCATTTAAAATCAAATAGAAAACTTTTTCGTTCAGTGCTATTAATGGAGATATATCTTGGGTGCCTGAGGGTATTCCCTTCTGTGAATGCAGTTTTTTACTGTTGACATACAGAGATGCTTTAGTTAAATGAAAGCTTTTTTTTTTTTTAAGAGAAAGCTGAATCTGAAAACCCCAGAATACTGGAGATGGGCGTGACTTTTGTTGCAATTAGCATTGAAAGAGTTCAGCTTCATGGAAACATAGAATGTGGAATTCTAAATACAAATGCAAAACTATTCAGATCTGAGAGAGTGTTACATTGGCAAGAGTGGGAAAAATTGCTTGTAAAAATACACCAACTGAAACTTTCTCATGCAGGCTCATTTATAGGGGTTGTATATCTGAATACACAATGTACATGTATGTCAACAACACTTTTAGTGCAATAAGTGGTGTTGACAAAAATGGTAGTTATAACAATGATGAAATAGGACAAATAGATAATTGGAATCTCCTTGACAACACAAGAGAAATGGAGAACTTGAGAGTCCTTGGCAAACAGCAACAAATGGAGAACTGGAATTGGGGACATACAACAAATGGGGAACAGGAATCTCCTTGACCCCAGAGAACAATGAGAAGGGGGACAGAGTTAATGCAGGAAAATAAAATTTTCCCTGTTTTGCATTAGACATGTGTACATGCATGGATAATACACCATATTTGGTGAACATTATATATTTGATACACATACAAATGAAAGCAACAGGTTTGCTTGGCCTGGGATGAGGGCTACGTGTAAGTGACCACCCAAACCAATTAAGGCATGCTGCTGAAGTGGGCATATGTTACTGTGACAGGTTTTACCTACAATTCTCATTCATATTGTTTCTCAATGATGTTGAAATGAGTGCAAAGCGTTAATGGAGCAGATGACCTTTGACCAACAGTCTCTTTTGACCTGGTTAACTCTGTCCCCCACAAACTGGCTAAAACCTTCTGGTGGTCAGTGTCATTGGCTTCAAAGATTTTGACCAGTTAAAACAGTCCTGAAAAATCATTTACATTTAATTTATTCCATGGGTGGAGCTGTGTGCTTAGTGTCTGCCCCATGGCAAGGGAAGTTGTTGACTAAAGGGTTAATGGGAAAGGAAAAATGAAAGAGACTTGAACTTTCACTTATGAATCCTAAATAAAGAGTCAGGTGCACATCTCAAAAAGCAACATTTGGATTGCCAACATTGGAAAGTGTGATTCAGGACAAGTTACAGTGATAGGTCGAAGCGAGCACCTCTAGGGGTGGGGGTGGCTGGTGGTGTCTGGGGGCTTTTGAGACAAAAACAATAGCTTTGAAGAACAAAGACTTTTGTCTCAAAATGCACCCAAATGCACCATTTAGCTTTTTATTTTCAGTTTACTTTCACTTTCGTTGTAATGTAGGTAAAATAAATAAATCCAGATATTAATATCAGTGGCAAAATCAGCATGTATTTCAAATACATTATGGAATTTTAAATTCCGGGACTGTCCCGTATGATCCGGGATGGTTGGCAGCTCTGCAACATTGTGGTTTAATGGTTTACTTTTGAAGGGGGTCAGGACCGGCCAGGGGCTAGTCAAATGTTGCTGACTTAAATTAATGAAGAATATATGTATTTTGAATGAGAATTAAAGATGAGTTTCAATTATCAGAAAAGCAAGCCATGGGTCGGTTTGTCGTGGTGGGATTTGTAAAACCTTATATCTAGCCCATAGCAAGTGAAATGGTTGGCTCCATGATGACAGGAATGGTAAATAAATAAACTTGTTAATGGAATGAGGGCTGAATCCACAGAGGACTGAGGATCATTGTATCAACATTAATAATATCCCTGCTGACTGACCCAGAGCATGTCAGAAATAGAGAATCTAACATGGCTGAGAATGAGTTCCTATTTTTCTCTCACGAGGGATGGTTGTTGGTTAGGAAAATCACGAGTGACCGCAGGTCGATCATGAGTGATTTTCCACACCAACAGTGATCCCGAGTTGTAACAATGTTTAGGTCATGTGATCTACAGTGAGTTACTCCTTTTGAATTTCACTCTAGAAAATCAAATTTTTCACCCTCAAACGTAGAATAAAGCTCATTTATTACCATTAGTATTGAATGTTGTGCTTGAGAATCACTTGTTGCCTGAGTATTTGTGTGTTGATAATCAATGTATTCAATTATGTGTAGATACAGTATATATGTACTGAAAGTAAAATTTAATTGTGTGTACATCTGTGAAATTTTTCTATAGATGTAATTTTAATGTCCAATAATGTGGGAGATTTAGCTGTAAAAAATGTCAAATTTTTGACATTGTAAATCAGTATAAAACAAATGATAAATTGTAATTATGGAGGATGTAGATAGATTAATTTAAAAATATGCAGAGAGAGAGAGAGAGAGAGAGAGAGAGAGAGAGAGAGAGAGAGAGAGAGAGAGAGAGAGAGAGAGAGAGAGAGAGAGAGAGAGAGAGAGAGAGAGAGAGAATGTGTAAAATTAACTCTTTCCCTCTTGAACAAAGAAAGAGTCAACAGCTGTCATTGTTATGGGTTGGGCATTATGCACCTTACCCATCCCAAGGAAAGTTGTTGACCTGGGTCATATCCTGATAGGTCTGACTGACAATTCCCATTCAAATTATTTTTCATAACTGTTGAAGTCAGTCACAAATGTTGAAGCAGACGACATTTTGACCACCAGCCAGTTTGGCTGGTTTAAGGGGGAAAGTCTTGAGAAAGCCAGTCCTCAGTCCCTCAGGGTGTATCAATCAAGGGATGCACCAAGAGAGGAAATGGTGCCAGAGCCAGTCTGCTCATCCACTGTTTCTGCCATTGCCTCACTTTTAACCCTTTCCCCCTTGAATTAAGACTGAGTCAACAGCTTTCCTTGGCATGGGTTGGGCACTAACCCATGCCAAGGAAAGCTGTTGACCTGGGGCATGTGATCTTGATAAGTCTCATGTACATTTCTCAGTCAAATTGTTTTTCATGGCTGTTGAAATTAGTTGAAAACACTGAAGCAGACGACATTTGACCACCAGCCGGTTTTGGCCGGTTTGAGGGGGAAAGGGTTAATCCACAATGAGGCTTGAAGGGACCCAGCTGATACAGCTTGCTTCCTATTGACCCTGACATTTATCTTGAGTAGTTATTGGGTAGCAAGCGGAAAAGCTGATCAATATGTTAAGGTTATGATTGGTTCTGTTCCCAAGATGGATAGCAGGAGAGCAACTGAAGATTTCCCAGCTCCAGCAGATGAGTATTTCAGATTTCAAATATTCAGTTTATTTGCCGACTGATGTTCTGTTTGTCATCTGAAATGTCTTATATAGAATGGTCAAGATTAATTGGAACAACCTAGCTGCCTTCAAGGTTCATTGTGGATTAAATAAGGTTAGACAAAACTTGATAAGCAGACTTAAACTGCAGTTTCTGATCTGTTGAAGCTATAAATGTATGACTTGACTGGCATGGGTTTTTTAAGTCCTTGAGACAATATCCAGGATCACGGGCTTTTTTTTACATGTGCATGCATGTGTATCATTTTTTTTGGGGGGGGGGGGGGGGCTACCTAGCTCACCCACCTACAGAAATAAAGCTGAACTGAAAACCACATGGGTCGGTCTCCAAGATGTTTGTCAGATCAGGTGGGCTAAAATTCCTAGGAAGCACAGCTAGTAATCCCTCCTATAAGGCCACCTAAGTGCACCAGAAATGTGGACTGAAGGAGAGGGGTGGCCTCTCTTGACTGGGCAAATGAAATGAAAATACCATACTAGCTGCATGGAGAGAAGTGGGCTCTATAGAGATAGAGGGAGTGACCTCTCGTGGCTGGGGGGGGGGGGGGGGGGGCAGGCATCAAAAGAGGGGTCCACTGCTTAAAACTTGCCTTTGAAGACAGGTTGCAGGTCTGTCATAGGAGGGGTGTTTCAAGCCACATACACTGTGTGCAAGTCATCTTGCATGTGAACATGAAGAGGTTGTCATGTTTATGCCTGGTACAAACACAGTCTAGGATGTGGTGCCAAGTATTACATCAATTTTGTGGTTAATTAGTTTGATTTTGTGGACGAAATCCCTGAACTTCTAACACTGTCGCTCACAAAATGGGTAAATTTATTGATTTTGTCTGCACAATTTTGTCCATAAACTTAAGTATTACTCTTCATTTTGTCCATGGAATTAAATAAGGCTGCCAATTTTGCCCACGAAATTGTGTAAGACCACTAATTTCCAGAATTAAATTGAATAAAACTACACGTATCATCTTTAGCTCTGCTGACCATAGGTCACCAAGCTTTATTTATTTATACAATATATTTATACAGGGTATAGCCCTGATCAGCACTCAGGCTGCTTTCCATAGGGGCCCTGGAGAACAGCATCACTTGTGTCCATCCATCTGTCCATTCATCCAGCTGCACACTTGTGCTTGTGAATGCATGTAATACAGTTAATTCAGTTTTTAAGTTAACTCCATAAAACTTTCAGGACTTATTAAGGGAATAAAAATCTTGATGGAGTTTGATATTGGTGGTGCCACTTACAATATCATGAAATATGTGGACCAAAATGTGAAAGTTTTGAGAATGCTGTTTTTCAAAGCGACTTGTGAAACATCAGAAAACTCAGTAGTAATGTCAGTCAGACCAAAAGGGGGAAGTCAGGGCAAAAGAGACTGACAGAGATCTGAGAAGTATATACATTGTACCAAAAAGCAAAAAATTGACAAGCAGGCTACATTTTTAGAAAATTCATATTGAACCTCTTTGCAAAAACCTTTCCGTTGTTCATGTATAATGAATGTGAACTTCAGAATTTCATAGAAGGGGAATTTGGTTGAAATATCGAGTAGCATGCTGGTGGCATTCCTTTAAAAGTAGGAACGTGAAAAGTGCAATATATATTCATTATGTATTCTCCTTTGGGACTGACATAGTACTGCTGCACAGTTAAACTAACGATGCATATACATGTAAGTACATCACTCCATGTGAACAATGCATTTTGTGTTCCAGAGGGGCCACAACCCCAAAGATGTCCTCACCAGGGAAAAGTAATGACCATGCATATAATTAGCATAAATAAACCTTAGGGAAAAGAGCAGTGATCTTATCTACATATTCCTGAGTGGGCCTTTGAAGTACTCGATCCTAGTAAGACTGGTGTAATTATTAAAGAAGTGTAAACAACATGAGTTTTATTTACAAACTCAAAATGAAATTTCAGTTATTGCGATTTCTTTCATAGCTTCAATTTTTGTAAAGATAAGTATACAGGCTACATTATACTTACTAAATGCAGCAATTCTGATGGTTTTCTTGTGATATATTTAACATGACTGTTTCAGAGTTAGCATGAAACATTGTACCACTATATTACAATTAATTTGTACAAATGAGGAGTGGTATTCAAGTAACATACATAATACTACCCCATGATGATTTCTGTTCATGAGAGGTACACTCGTGAACCAACGGCTCCCAATTTTCTCCGAATTGAGAGTCTAGCTATCAGTAGATACAAGTCTTCTCTACACTACACCTGGTATCCTCCAGGTATTTCTAAACCTGACACACTGAGGTCAGTCTACCAATTTATTACTGCTTAGCAACAAGCAAGTTCTACTTTGTGATAGAGCAGACAGCCAATCACAACGTTTTTTTTTACTTAAACGTTCACTTACGTTAGTAACGTGAATGTTATACCCTGGTATATAAGTACGGACAGGGGTCAGGGGACCGTTGATCAGTACTGATGAGTTGCGTCAGCAACGAAACCGGTCGACTATCCAAGCTGAGATACCAAGTTATCAATCGCTGTTTATTCCGGACTTGTTTGGTCTAAGTTGCTTAACATACATACTAGTTGGTTCTTTCTGGGTCAGCTTGAAGCTGAGTCAACAACTTTCCTTGGTATGCTCTGGGCACATTGTGAAAGCTGTGGATGAGATGACATTGCCCCTGCACGTGCTTTTTGTGGGCATTTTGAGTGGGAGAGGTTTAAATATTGATCTCCGTGGAGCTGTGTCTGAGGTTTGATGAGCATCTGGATGGTAGTGTCATCTAGTGAGAGATTTATGTACCTTTATTGAGGATTTGAAAACTGCATGCATTCTGCTTTTTTTGTGAAAAAAACAGCCAAAGAAATGAAACTTTTGTCAAACTGAAAAGTGTAGACATCCTTCCCATAGCTGATTAGAGTAATTAGATCTTTATCTTATATTACATTCTGAGATTTAAAATACCGGTATTTGTGGCAAATCAAGAAGAAACATGCATTTCTATTTCAACATCTGTATATATAGTACTTCAGAAAACATGAATTATTGCTAAAATGCATGTGTTGAAGTTTGCAAACTTACATAAGTGTGCTATACATTTTTCCAAATCCTCCGTTTGTGGAGCTTAGGCAGGTGTGACCTGCTTGATCTTCACAGGTGTGTTAGTTTATATATTTTTTTAAGATAATAATTGTGCTTTTGGATCAGAAATGTAATGCACATTCCACCAAGCCAATGGTAAGTCAAAAATTTTGAATATTGTTGCTGTTAACCAGACACTCCTATTAGCTTCAGTGCTACTGTTGCCTGTATCATTCTACAAGGAAGTATCCATATTTAGGGGTAGATCCCTTTATGATTCAAGCACGACACAATAAATTGTTCAGGCCAAACCAGCCACCTACATGTACATGTATGTAAAATTAACTGTTTAAAAATTATACATGTAGTCATGTTCTCCAAACACACACTGAGTGTCATTTAAGGAGTTAATTGTCATATGTTTCAAATTAAGTTCTCTTTATTCCCTGAAACATTTGTAAGATCCTTGGTTCAACATCAGTTTTGACCAGAAGTTAATATGCAAGTCATGTATTACAGGAGTCAAGCCAATTGGGCGCCAAAGAAATACATGTAAAGTTGCATGATGGGAGGGAGCATTAACTGTAAAATATGTATTTCAAGATATTTACAATTTAATTTAAGATATCTTGAATAAAATTAAAGATGTCTTCAACTCAGTTGCAGATATCTGTAAACACACTTGACTATAAGATAAATTAAAGATGTCTTATGCACATGCAAGATAACATAAATTGTATTTAAGGTATCATTAATTCTTAATCGCAGGCAAAGCTGGCATTTATGGTCACTTTCCACCAAGGAGGGCCATGATTGATTAAACTTCACAAAATGGTGACTACTGGAGACCATACATGTAGATTCACACTTTCTACCAAGGAGGGCCTTTTTGTTGGTTAAAATACAGCGAAAGCTTGTTATAATGTCATAAATCTGTTCCTTAAAGGGTCAGACAACTGCATATGCAGATAAATGAATCAAATAACAAGAAATTGAACTTTTTTCCATGAAAATTTATGTCAAATATATTCAATATATTGAATATGTTGGACATCAGAGTGTCGTTGTAATGAGGTTTCACTGTACCACACTTTCCGCCAAGGCGTGGTAGAACCAGTGAGGGCCATGATTGGTTAAAATACAAATTAAATTCGATGTATTGCACGAAAACAAAAACTATGCATGAAAGCTTTGCTTGTTTTTTAGGTTTTACCCATATCATATTAAAAGATATCTTGAATTGAGTTATATGTATATGTTCTAAGATTGCTGCCAGGTATGGAAGAAATGGTGTTTATTTGCAAGGAATGCTCCCTTTGTGTGAGCTCAAAGTTTTCCACCTGAAATAACTATGAGTAATATTTTGTTTTCATTAGTTATTAGAGATGATGGATTAATATGGATACAGTGCTTTTGTTTTTCAAGGGTCTGCCCCCATGGGGAGACCCTTTGTATTTTCGGGTTGTCCGTCCATCTGTCCAGATGTGCACATTCTTGTTACCATGATATCTACAGAATGCCTCCATGTATGTTGCTCAAATTTGGCATTATGCCTATCTTACCTGGCAAGATGAACTTACTAGGTTTTGGTGTCACCATGACCTAATTTGAGCAAATGGCAGCCTAATTACATGCTCTTTAGGGTAGAGCCTTCAGTCAACGCTTTGTGTGAAGGAATGTCCAGTTTTGTATTATTTTTTTTTGGGGGGGGGGGGGGAGGGGGGCGTTGAGGGAAGATTTGCCAGTTGGCAACATGATCTGTGGTAAAGAAAAGATGGCGAACATGCATGGTGCCAATGACGATGGAGTTCAGAATGTAGATTATACATTTTGCGTATCTGGATGAGACTGAACACTTGATAATACCAACCTAATGAAATTTAGTTTTCCAATTTTGACCACCAGGATTGCGTGACGAGATTAAACAGTATTTCACTGGAAGTGGGACACCACTGTCAGTGGGTCATCGACAGCCATATTAAAATGTATAGACGTGAAGAAATTAAGTGGGGAAGTTTGAAAGAGTGATTTTGATCAAGTTAAGGCTGTACTATGCCTGAAATATGTCTGTGTACAATTGCACGGTACCAGGCTGTAGCACTAATACGCGCAAATTGTCGAATCTTGACAAATATATCCATGGATGTGTGGGGTTATGTTCCACAGTTTCACAGTTAAGCCTCTGCTGTGGTTATGATAGCATGTCCATAGCGTGTCCCACTTGGTAGCTGCAGACCAGCATAACTATGAATTAAGTCATGTGCCCAATTGTCACGATAAGGTGACAAAAGGGAGAACTAAGATTTTGTTAAGTTCCTATTGAACAAAGCATTTATGTTTTTATGCTGGACACTGTCTCGATAATTTCAAAATATATCTCCAGTGTATTGCTCACATCATTGATATTTCAGAAACTTACCACTACATTGACAAGCTTTTCACATTTATAAGGGACTGGAGATATGAGGCTCTTGATTGGCTCAACAGTCAAGGGAGCAGTTAGTATTTTGTGACAAAAATTGTTGGTTGTGTGTATGGTAGAGTGAAGCAATGTGTCTTCATTGAAGATATCTTTAATTCTATTAAAGATACCTTAAATTGAATTCAAGATATCATTAATACAATTAAAGATATCTTTAAAAACAGGTTTTTTTGTAGATATTCTCAATAGAATTATTGAAGATATCTTAAAATAAATTCAAGATATTTTTTAAAGTATTACGGATAGGTACTGTAATTCCCTGGCATGTTATAAAATAAATATTGCTCAAAAAGTGTGTGTGAACTTAATAGTTAACATAGACTTTCGGAGCAATATTTATTTTATAACATGCTGCTGTGTGTTATTCAGTGGTACAAAGGTCAAGAATTTTCTTTCTGGCGTTTTGATTGTCGGTTTTCAGTTGTCACCATTGGCTGTGAATGACAGTTGGGCAATAATACAAGCATTGATCAAAACAGTCTTCAAATGTACTTAAAACTAGCAAAATTTTTGTCAAAAGATGTGCATACATCTTTTGCTTAGGCTCCTTTTGAACGAATCATGCTTTATAAACAACTTAACTGTGATTGTTTCCTTGTTTTAAAACTTCAAATTCTTCAGGTGTCCATCGTGACCTGAGCGGTAGTTTTGCATTGTGCTCACCAGATGGCAACATATCAAAACTTCAAGGAAAAAATGTGTGCAATTTATGCACAGTTTATGTCTGCATGGCCAAGCCACAACTTAATTTGGCTGGTCTTGTGGTAAGTTGACAGATTTACAGTGACAGCCTGTCTTACAAAATGAAATACATGTAACGGTGCATAAGTTAACAAAATCTGGTAAAAATGAATGTAAGTGCGTGTGTGATGATGTTAAAGTACCAATGGCCATATCAGTGACTGATGATACTCTAAACAACATGGCAAAGCATCGTTCAGTTTCCCTGGCCGCAATCCTTTGTTTATATTTACTTTGTTGTGGACTAATAAACAGTTGGTATTTGGGGAACATGTTAATTGATTAAAGGTACCAGATCTTTTCAAATGGCTGGTTTCGGGGCAATTCTCTCAATATGTGGTTGATGCCTTGCATGCACTCAGCCTCTTGGCCTTGTGTATGTATGTATATATATATATATATATATATATATATATATATATTTTTTTTTTTTCTTGTGTATATTTTACCTGCACATTATAGGTGCATACATTTTTTCCAGCTTTGACAGATCAAAATTGTACTTGTGCATTGTACATGACTGTGCGCTAACTATGGGCAGTTATGGTATGTATACGCAATTCAGATTTAAGATATATAAAATTCATTTTCAGATATCTTGAATTATTTTAAAATATCTTCAAATATGTATATTTTTGTAATATAGTCTCCCCATTCTGGCCTGGTTCAAGGTGCCAAAGAAACATTATATATATACATATAGGGAGAGAGAGAGAGAGATATGTATGTATATATATATGTGTGTGTGTGTGTGTGTGTGTGTGTGTGTGTGTGTGTGTGTGTGTGTGTGTGTGTGTGTGTGTGTGTGTGTGTGTGTGTGTGTGTATTATCAACGGAAGATAATGTACACATCAACACATAATTAAAATGTCAATGATGGCCAGGGGCTGACTGTAAAATTGTGTGTGGATGCATATATTAATTATGTCTTTGGCCAGCAGATGTCTCTACTATCTGGTGTCTTTAACCATAACATTGTCCCCATTGGGAAAGAAAACCATGCACTATGTGCTGATGTTTTTGAGGAGGCATCATTTGTCTTGAATGGAGGTGATACTGAGTGATTGCAATATATCAGGAACCTTAGGTCATTTGTTTTGCTGATCTTTGTACACTAGTGTTGTGATGAACTGTACATGTACTAAATATTAGAAAGGTGTATTTGAAATGTCCATGCTAGGTAATCTTTATGAATTTTATATGCCTGAAACACTGACTGGGCTCCAACCCGAGGTTTGGGGGAAAATCCAGGATGGGGTATAGTCTTAGATGTATCCCTAAGTGTTTGTTTATGCTAATTTACTTGATAAGGCCAGTAATTAGCCCCAGGTGTGCTTGCTAGTACTTTGATTTTATCTTCAAGAGACAGAAGTTTTCTTTGTTGTCACAAAGGGAAAGACTATTTTTAAAGAATCAATGTTTACAATAAATTATTACTATTAGTGAGATAACAAAAGGAACCTACACTTACTGGGCAGTGCTTCAAAGTAGCTGTTTTCTGCATGATATCCCTTAAAAAGATGGAACAAGAAAAGTGTATTTTATCATGTATGTACAGTGAAACCTCTCTTTACAGAACACCCTTGGGACCAGAAAAAAATGTTCAGTATAGTGAGGTGTTCGGTATAGGGAGGTTTGACATCATTAAAAGAATATATTTGGGACCGAGAAATGGTGTTCAGTATAGAGAGGTGTTTGGTATATGGAGGCGTTTGGTTATAGAGGTTTTACTGCATATGCATGCAATATTTGACCCATTCCCTCTTGGGCTGACCAAAACTGGCTGGTGGTCAAATGTCATTTGCTTCGATATTCCTGATGAGTTTCAACAATAATGAAAAATAATTTGAGTGAAAATTATGAGACCAGGTATCAAGATATGATGAGCCAGGCCCCCACAGCTTCCCTTGGCATTGATTAACCCTTATAGTGCCATATACAGTGGGATCTGCTCTAAAGACCACCTCCAATTTAAGACCACATGTCTTTTTAAGACCACTCTTTCAAGACCCTCTGTTGTATTTACATGTTGAATATACCTTCAATTTAAGACCACCTGCAGTATGAGACCACTTTTTGTTGGCTGTAGGGATGGCCTTAAATAGCAGGTACCACTCTATAGGACTCAGTCAACAGCTTTCCTCACAGTGTGGCCAAAGCACACCAAGGAAAGCTGTTGACCTGGACTATCATCTTGTTTGTCTCTTACTAGACATGCATGCTGATACTTGAATGAAATGTCTTTTTACAAGGAATATGAATCTAGCACCCATATTATAATTCAGAGCAGTTCATTTTAAGTAGTTTGACTTGTAAGTCACAGTTGTACTGAAAGAGTTAAAGGTTAACCCATGCCAAGGGAAGCTGTTAACTGTGTCCTAACTCAGTAGGAAAGGGTTAAGTACCTTTGACACCTTCATATCAGTAATAAACAGATAAACCAGTGAGGCGTGTGTAATATCCAGCATTTGACGGCCAGTCAGTTTTGGCTGCTTTAAGGGAAAGGAGTTAAAGCATGCTGAAGCTGACCGTGTGTCAGCTATTGTGACATGCAAGCTGGCCATTCTAAATTTTCAAGGGTATAAAAAGTATTTTGGAACAGGAACGAATGATGCAGCTGGTGGTATGACTTCCCTTTTTGCCTGTTTTCTTTTTTTTTTAACAATGATAATACTAATATTTCATTCCCACAGTTGACATTTAGCTTGTTTCATGAAAAAAGAATCGATTTCAGAAAAGGAAGCCAATCAAAGTCAGCATATACAATAATGTAACTAATTAAACACTGGATGAGCTAACGTTACGGGTGTTTCAGCATCAATTTTCAAGTGCATCACCTGTAAATCAAAATACACGTAGTAGATTCATATTGTCATCTGTAAACATTAATTTGGATATAATTTCATGCCTACCTTTCCCTGATAATTGCTATCACTTTGCCACACCATATTAAAGGCTTAGTAATTGATGGCTCACATTCTGCAGTTTCTCTGGATGCAACAAAGACTGCATGGCTACACAATCTGAAGATTTCCGGTAAATCTTTAATGGAGCATTATTTTTGAAGTGATCAAGATTGTGTTTAGTCAGTAAATTAGATACTGTTTAGCAGGTGCTCTATTGTGAATACATTTATTTTCGTGGGTTCGACATTTTGGTGGTTTTTTCATTTTGGACCTTTCACTGAAACTGTAATTCAATTTTTTGGTTACAATTTCTACCCATGCTATGTTGACATTTTTTTTGCTGCTTTGTTATTTTGGTGGTTTTGAAGCATCAGCGAAATAAGTGAAAATAAACATGGCGAAATAAAATGAATTCACAGTGTATAAAATCAGGTACCCTGTGGTTTTTCAAGTTATCAGATGACTGGCTCTGATCAAGAATGAAAGCTTATCAGACGAGCATGTAAAATATATAACTGCAGAAATAAAACCAAAAAAATGAGTCTGAGAAGAAATAGTTACAGTCACGGCAAACTGATGAAACAAGAGAAAGCAATGTGCTATCACCACTTGAAAGATGAAAAATGAAAGGCCGTATACTGTGGACATCTTTCTTGAGCGAGATATGATGTATGGCACCACTGCTATTGTTTCTTCCATTGTGCATTAGCTAGATTAGCTGCCCGAGGCTTGGTGTGGGCATGGGGCACGTATAGATGACCCCTAATGAAATCTTGTGGTCCATGATGTATCATACTCCTGGTCCCCTTGATTTTGATGGGCCGCATTCTGTCTGCGGGTTTGTCATGGATCGTTGTGCCCAGAAGGGGCCAGACAGATTTCGCTTTTCATTCATCATGAATGAAAAGGCAGAATAGCACATCAACTGACCTGCAAACTCCTCTCCACCAAGTTGTAGCTCCATAAGAGGGCTTATCAGCAGTGAGTGCCAAATTTGCCGTGTTTTATGTGTCAAAGTGTCCAGGTTTGGCCCGAGAAAAATGGTACAATTTGTGCCAGGTGTGAAAATACCATCAGCAAATCTCCCAAGCTGTTAAAACAGGGGTCGGTGAAAAGCTAAGTCTTTGCACATTCTACAAAGTGAAGGCCACAACAGAGTGCCATGTACATGTATGTTGTCACCTTCAGTGTATCGGGATAATATATTGCAGTCAGTTTCTCTCCTGCAAACTTTGCCCTTACACTTTTTCATCATTACAGGCTGTAAGAAATCATTTGTGCACTTTTAGCGGTAGAAGTGAAGCACACGGGCCTTATATAGGTTCAAGACAATTCCTTTGAGCCATGCTGGACATACATGTTGTGAGGAAAAGGAATGGTCTGATTACTTGTTAAAGCCGACTTACTATAAGACTTTGTATAACCTTGAAAGGTTTCCTCGAAATTAATAGAGCACTTTTATTGCTTCTGGCCCTAACTTAGAACAGTAAAATATTTGGCCATCAGCATCCTCTGATACAAATTAAAACAGGATGAAAGTTTGTATTTTTAGGTAGGATACATGTATATCCATTTTGGTGAAGAATAGAGAATGTGGTTTGTGGATTTCCATGTGGGAAATAGACTGAATTTCACAAAATACGTCAAAGTTAAAAGGCTGAATCATAAGATCACAGGATACACCAAAAGTGTTCTTGGTGACCAGTATGAAGCAAAGCAAAACTCACAGCGTGAGAAGTATTTACGTAATTTGTTGTAAAAATGTATTTTGGAAAGGATATGATCAAAACAAGGAGGTTGGACAGGACCCCTACAATTCTCCTTGGCTTTGTTAAGTTATGAACTTGCTCGCAGAATATTTTGTGTGTCTAGACTCTGTGTATGTGGCTGAAAATCTGTTCCAGGATTTTTTGATCTACTTCAGTTTCATAGCTAGAGCCTTTGAAACTTGAAGGACCTTAGATACATGTATGTTTTAAATATCAATTTCAGCTTGCCATAAATCCAATACAAAACAAGATACCGACAACTCTTGTTGAAATGTTGAAGTGTTAGCCACACAAGTACTTATGAAATGTGTGCACTTTGATTAGATTGCCAGTGTAAAAAGTTATTTCGCGGTTTGTATACAGTGTATAAGGTATGTGATAGTTCACATGGATGTCATTGACGTGAACATTTATTTGATAATTACCACATGTAGTTGACAGCTTTTAAGTCAGATTTTTAATCTTTGGAAAATGCCTTAAAAAAGATAAAAAAAAATTTAAAATGTTTGAATTATAGTTTGGAATCTGTGTGCCTTATTGAATGCTACTTCACTAAAATAGCCTCAAGTCTTAAAAGTGGGAGAAATGGTCATGATGAAGACTACGATGACGACAACGGCAACGACAAAGACATTATACATGTATTAGATAGGTGTATGTACAGAGAGATTTGACATTATTTAATGGGAAAATTATTTGCAGGAAGCTAACAACTTGTCAAAACAGTGGTAGAACCTTTGTCTTGGTTGTAGGTCATGTAGATATAGCTTGAATTTTGTCAAGTATCTTCATATATTTTGATAATGATATTTCATAGTCCCAACCCAATTTGCCTGCAAATTGGACTGTTTGCTGACATCATTGTCTTTACCCCTCCCAGCAAAGCAAAGACCACTATTTAAGCAGACAATAGCCTCAACCATGTAGTTTTATTAATCAATTACATTTACAGTGGTACCTGCTGTATGCAACCACTGCCATGAGCAGCCGCATTGTTTTTTGTGGTCACTAGGCTTGGACATAGGACTCCGGTTCTTTGTAAAGTTTACCTGCAGTGACAGGTCACCTGCTGTATGTGGCCACTTTTTCTTGGCAGAAGGGGTGGCTACATACAGCAGGTACCACTGTAAACCCGGATTGATGATATCGGTGAATAATTATAGCAGTCATTCAAAATATATTTCGCAAATTATTGGGTTAAAAGTTGCAGGATTAACTGCAACAAACTGGTACTCAATTAACACAATAAACAGACATTATGTGACTGGCCTGGTTTTCTTATCAACTAATCATAATGGATGACTTTGGTGGAAATATAGAATATTAATCTTATGAACTGATAACAACTTTGGCGTCCGATCTGATTATAACCTAATATTGCATGTCGATAGATTATCAGTCTTCATGCACTTACCAAGGTCATTGTGTAATAACCAATTTTGAACTTATTAATTCTCGCAATTACTCCCCAGTAATTTACTTTATGAAAATTAACAAATTGACCAAATGAAAGAAATTTGATATAATTTCTAACGGGGCATGACTTAGGGATTGCACTGACAGAATTAATGCTTCATTTATAAGCATCTCTTGATGTTCAAAGAGGCAATCTTCAGCACCCAAGGGTTTAGCTTGAGATACTACAGTGGGCCTGTTATGTGACAGTGATGTACACTGTAGTCAAACTTGACAAGTGGATGTTGGATAAATCACGTTGTTGCGTGCTAACATGCAAGGTGACTGGGGTATATTCCCTGCCTACAACGTGCGCTAGTTATTCTGATCAAATTTTTATTTCCATATACATATAATGAGATATCTTATGGGTGTGGACCTTGCTAGTTTGCCGATTTTTAATGTCATATAATGTGGGTTTTCAGCTAGTGTGGAAATCCTCGTGAAGTTTAATGACAGGAATGATAATTCATTAGTAATTCTACAAAGTCAAATGTGAGTGTGCATGAGATATGCGTGATACATGCACAAGTACCTTCTTAATTATGGACTTTTTTAGATGTAGTAACATGACAGGAGTTGCGTGAGGTATCATTCTTTAGATGTGTTTACTTTGGAATCTGTAATCTTACATGTATGTCCATTTAGCGATTTTTTTTTCACTCCTGAGAATCATCTGAATTCTTAGTTTACGAATCTCCAAACTTTTTAATTTGTTTGAGCATGTTGAATAATCTAAAGAAAACAGATATTTGGGTGGAAAAATTCCATTAAAAATGTTTATAGGAATTCAAAAGAGTGCTGCGTGTACTTGTAAGCTACAAGTCTATTTTTTTTTTTTATTATTTTTTATTTATTTTTTTTTTTAGGTTTTACAAATGCACATTGTTGCAACAGAGAACCTCACCCTTAAAAAATCTCTTTTTTGGGTCTGAACTCCGAGTTGCCAATGACATATTAGGGCATCATTGTTTGGCGTTTGTGTCCTCATGATACTCTCTTATTTTACACTATCAAATGTGACCTTGACCTGTTGGGCTAAGGTTGCAAGTACTCAAGTGTGTCTTGATGTGTATGGTGAAAATATTTTAGACTTAATTCTTGGAGTTAAAAAAACAAAAAATTACACAAATGTGTCTTGATTTATATGGTGAAAATATTTAGCACCTAACTCTCAAAGTTTTTAAATAATTCACATGATGTTAAGTTCTATAGGCTGGTTCAAGGTGCAATCTATTTCTGATAATTCAGTACCTAAAAATGGAGGTCAAGTTTACATATATGGCCATTGAAAAAAGAAATGAATTACTTTCTCAGCTCTTTACTCCAATATCTCTCATTGTTACAAAAAAGTGTCACGTCTGCTGAATGTAGAATATTAATGCTCGGAGATATCTGGGCAGGATTCTGTAGATTATGTACAAAATTCATGGCTGTAGCAAAATTTCATGGGCAATTTATTGTTCCGGCCACACAGTATTTAGGAAAAAAAGATAGAGCAAACTTCAGATACATAGCATGACAGTCTGTTGCCCACTGATGTATTACGACCTGAGCACATATTGACAGGGAATAAATAATACAACAGACAAAACTGTAATAGATTACTGGAGCCTCGGGAATGTTTATTAAGTTGTATCAGTTTACTGCTCAACTTAAAGTTTCTGGAAGGTGTCAAGCAGCGAAGTTTTGTCAGTTCTATAGCTATAGCAGAGTGTGCAGTCATATCATATATTAAGTTTCAGGGAAGCAATTAT
This sequence comes from Hermodice carunculata, assembly GCA_964020975.1. NCBI lineage: Eukaryota > Metazoa > Annelida > Polychaeta > Eunicida > Amphinomidae > Hermodice > Hermodice carunculata. Next base: position 67,812,322 of record OZ026620.1, on the reverse strand, counting down.
GACATGATGTATCAGTTATGACATGTCATACATCATGATCAGCTTTAAATGGATGCTTCATGGAATTATACTGTATCTTTCTGAATTGGTCAGATGGGTGATTGTAAATATTTGTTGCTCCCAAGATAACTTGGCCAGGAAATTGGCTGAATTTTAGTTTGTGATAAATAGGAGTGTTGCCTGCATGGTCCTGCAACTGTATTGGAAAGGGCAGTATTGTTAATAAATATTGAAATTACTTAAATTTTCCAGTTTCTCACAAATAGGGCATTGTTGATATATATGCTATTTTGCTTGGTGGCAGCACCACCTTCTTGTGTCATAATGTGTGCAACCAATGAAGGAAACTGGTTTGATGCTAACTTTTCCCTGGTATTCACCTGCTACAAGTGGATACCTGAGGGGGGAGTTATATTAGCTGTACATAGTGCCCCCTACTGGTGACATGTCCCATTGTGCTAGTCCCAGTGTTTTAGGCCTTAATATTTTCAATTTGCAATTAGTACATACACATATGTTGTAGGCATTAATAATTTGGTAGGGTGCAGACTTATGGAATTCTCAAAATGTTTAGGAATATCAAAACATTATTGATCAAACGTGTGCATCTATCATTTGCCTGGCACAAGTTTAAATATGTTTTTTCTTGACATATGTAAGATTTGTAAACAGAAATATGTGTTACATAGAGATGAGGTTGCTGGCTCAGGGCCAAAATTTCGCAAGAAATTAAAGACAAGTTTAGGAGAATCTTTACGAGAATGGATTCTCGCCAAAATTCTGGCCCTGTGGCTGCATGTGCAGAACAGTGTTTGAAGTCTGCTTCATCTGCAAGATATTTCACTGAACTATGCGAAAAATTTCCATTTATGGAGCACAATTCCGAAAACATATTGACAGAATGAAAAAGAAAATGCTGTAACTACATCTTCTGTATTCTCCATTTGGCCAGGTGATTTTTTCAAATGCAATTAAGAGATACACTGGAGATTACTCCACTGGGTTTACTGTGGTAAACATAGTTTTATTTTCATGGTTTATTTGTTCCAGTGTCTCCTGATAGTGGTACATGGAACCCAATGAACAGGCCCAGCCAATAATCAGGTTTTCCTTCTCTGAATGCACTTAGTTTATGACCAGATTTTTCACGTGTGAGACAAGTGTAATTGAATCAAAAGAGGTAGATTAGGAGCGGTACTGATTTACTTGTGCATCTGTGGTATATCTCAGCTGGTGCGTCAGTAAGATCTGTCAGTTTTCCGCTGATGTGGAGAGACTGCAACAGTCCCTTCAGACTTCATAATTTCATAGAAGAAACCTTTGTTATCAGTGTGGTCATCGTAAACATCACCGTCAGTATCATGTTGCTGCACGTAATTAGAGCTTATCCCATGCCCAGTTCAGTATCCTTGCCTGTATGGATCTCCCTCGAGGCTGTATCCTCCCGAGACCCTTCAAGTCTCGGGAGGATACAGGCTCAAGGGGAATTAATGGAGGCAAGGATAATGAATTGGGCATGGGATAATCTACATGTATGTATCGTGAATACCAGTGGCCATATAATGCAATAAATTAAATCCGGTTGTCTCATTTTCAGTCACAGGGACAAATCTCCTGTAATTTAGTGCTTTGTAGTGCAGAATTTTGTTAGCCAGAATGGCCAGCTGTCTGTCCTCTCCAGTAGCCATTGCTGGCTTGTGAAGGCTATTGTGCAGGGCCAGAATTTCGGCGAGAATCCAAGAATCCATTCTCATAAAGATTCTGCTAAACTTGTTTTTCTTCAAAAAGAAAACTAATTGACAAAAATCCAAAAAGATTCTCGCAAAATTTTGCAAAATTCTGGCCCTGTTGTGGCTGGTTGTTGGAGTAACAAAAAGGGAGCATTCTCATTGGCAAAAGCAAAAGTGAGGGATATACTGACTTTCAATACTATTGCAATTAAGAAGCTGAATCTTTCCTTGGAAAATACTGAATGTTGCCAGGGTAACATTTCTCCAGCATTCTAATTGGGCAGTTACAGTATGCTCCCTCATTTTGATGTGGTTACGTCCCTTTCAACACACTGCATGTATACACTGTATTTAGGATACTATTAGTTACACACTGGTAGCTAGACTGGATAGTACAGCGAGCATCTCCCACGAAGGGAACTGGTATTACCCGAGGGGCCAGCCAAGGGTAATACCAATTCCCTTCGTGGGAGATGCTCGCTGTATTACACAGTCTACCAGTGTGTAACGAATTTATCCCATTTTTATGTAGTTTCTAACTTACTAGCGCCTTTTATTGGCAGAAGAAGGCACCTGTTCTGCCATTTTGTCGTCTGCGTTCCCGTCAGAGCTGTTTTCACTATAGCCGCTACGTGTCGCATGCTATTACTACAGTAATACCAACCCCATGTGGGTAATACCATAATTTCAATTAGGTGCGGTAGGCATTTCATGGCTATTAACCAATCAGAAGCCAAGAAACTACATAAAAATGGGATACTGATCAGTATTACATTTAAGGACCAAGCAGCAATGGTATGCAAGATCAAAACTTTCTGCCACCTGTAAACTTTAACATGTTCTGCTTTAGTTTAGACAGTTCTGAGAAATTGTGTGTTGAGTTTGTCTATATTGCCCATTATGGACATCATAAACACTGCATAAGTTTGGACTAGCTTCAAATAGACTGTGACTATACCTGAATACTACTATCTTCAGTCTTTGGTGGCTGCCTAATTTAGTGATAGATGGCTTTCTGTATTTTTTAACCCTGGGGAGATTGAGTCAACAGATTTCCCGTGCAACCTCTGTAGTCACAATGCATGCATCGCAGAGAGTAAGCAGCAGATGACATGGTATGATTGCATGACTTTGCTACCACAGTGAAACCCCATTATAACAACACTCAGACATCCAGTGTATGTTCATTTAATGACTAGAGAGATTAAGCTAAAATGAGCAGGGAACTTGGTATACCGTGTCAAACAACTTCTGGTCATTTTTAGTACAAAAAAGTTGTGTGTGCTGCATGCATGATTACATGGACTTAAACTACAGTGTAGGCCACTGTGGGATGATCGCAGTTTTTCATATTGCCACTTTGAGGTGAATGTAGCTTTTCATACTGTCACATTGCAATTAAGGTCTTACATGTATGGGGGGGGGGGGGGGGATAAGTGAGGCGGTTCTTAGTATCACATGCATTGAGATGTACGTGTAGGTCCCTTGTGGTGAATGTGGTTCTTCATGTTGCTACACGGAAATTAACATCCCTTGGGATAAATGGTGATTCTTACAATTGCCACATCAAGATTTTGGTCACTTTGAGTAAACATGGTCCTTCATTTTACCACATCTTGTCTACTGTGATGACCATTTTTGTTGGTCTTTGACAGGATCATTACTGGCATATACTCCATTGCAGAGTAATGGAGCACAGAACACGATTCATCCTGGTGTGCTTGTTAAAAAGAGCCACTTAGGTACACTATATACGGTGATTTGAAGCAAAAACAGAAGAGGACATTAAGAGTTGAAAAGTGTCGTGAGTAAAGAGCCTGGAGCGTTCATTAGCAACATCAAAGTTACCTGCAAAATGCAAGCAGGTGTCTTCATAGTCACTCCCCTGATTATGTCCCTGATGAGCTTCATTGGAAGTGAAACTTAAGCCATTTTCAGTTTTCCAGGTATATGTAGGAGTCTGGCTGGTAGCATATATTGCTAATTCAGCAACTCCAAATGTTCTGAATGACAGGCAGGACTCGGATCTGTGTGTGTGTGTGTGTGTGTGTGTGTGTGTGTGTGTGTGTGTGTGTGTGTGTGTGTGTGTGTGTGTCTGTGTGTGTGTGTCTGTGTGTGTGTGTGTCTGTGTGTGTGTCTTTGTCTGTGTCTGTATCTGTGTGTGTACATATTGTTTTAAAAGGTCAGTGTTGTTTTACAGCCACACGCCAGGCTGTCTCAGTGTTATCATATGCAGTGGTACCCGACAGTTAAGATTGTCCCTCAAAATAGTGTCAGCAAAAAGTGGTCTGATACTGCACATGGACCCAACGGACAGAAACATGTAAATGTACATGTACACTGTTTTGTACATGTATATTGTATTGCACACGTACATTATATTGTACAGGTACATTTTATTGTATCCGTACATTGTATTGTACACGTACATTGTATTGTACACCTACATGTACATTGTATTGTATGCATATATTGTATTGTACATGTACATTGTACTGTACACGTACATTGTATTGTACACGGATATTGTATTGGAGAAATAGACTCTATAGTGTCATGAAGGGTTGGTATCAAAAAAGAAACAGGCAGGCAAGGATAGGAATGGACATAGAGAGCATACAATTTGGCTACTGGATTTCAGATATTGAGTGATGGTCTTGCAAGACAGTTGACTTAGATATATAGACATTCTAGAAACATTTTGCCAATTGTAACTTTAAGCAGTGGTGAGCAAATGTGAGAAAATTTTCACTCACTAATATGTTTTATTTTGGGGACATAGTGGTAGGTATTTTGAGCACATCAATTTTGTACAATGCATTTTTTATTTCAAGACAGCCATTTTTATGAATAGATGGTATTATCACTTGTTGCCCTTAATATATTTTGTGTTATATGTGTAATCATGGCAATTTTAGTTACTGTAGTTTTTGCAGGATTCTGATCAACATTTGTTCTGGGATATGTGCATTGGGCCCGTGAACATGGTCAAGCAAGACAAAGATTGGTTTCATACTTATTGAAAAATTGAAGCAAACCCATGTGAATTTCCACCTGGCATTGATGGTGGATCTCAGCGATAATGGGTGAAGCAATATTGATCTGCCCCCTTTTATTATTTGTCGGTTTCCTAAGATTAGTCTTCTTTATGGCTGGTGCAGAGAGGCATCCCTGTCTGATGCCCAGAAATAAAACAGCTGTATGGCTTACATGGAAATGAGCAAAGCCACATAGACGATTGATTCTTTTGAAGGTTTCTCTGATCAGACCTAATAACTTCTACTACTGCTGATTTTATTATCTTGCTAAATCTTTCTCGCTGATGGTTTTCTGAACTGTTTTCATGTTCCCGTGTACATGTATTCATTTTATTACCATTGCTCTTTACAGGAGTCACATACAGTATAATGTGCCTGCATGATTTGTCTCTTGGTAGTATGCAGGGGTAACAATTTTGGAGGTTGTAGGGATTTAACCTGTGTAAATTGCACAGATTGAAAATGACTCATGAATGGCCAAACCCTGCAGTATTCTAATTGCGAGTGTATGGCTTCTAAGAACTTATTGTATGTGAATTTGTAGAGACAGATCAGATGGATGCCCACAGACACGTACCATGAGGCAAACTGTTATTTGTGAATAGTCATTCTGTAATTGTCAAACAGGTTTAACTTTTAGTGTACATATTGTTCCAGGTTTCACCCCAAATAGATCAACTTTCTCCCATATGTGATGTGTGATTATGCAGCTTATGCAGTTTTCTTGATTTGGCAGCACAGGCCATCTCTCTCTCTCTCTCTCTCTCTCTCTCTCTCTCTCTCTCTCTCTCTCTCTCTCTCTCTCTCTCTCTCTCTCTCTCTCTCTCTCTCTCTCTCTCTCTCTCTCTCTCTCTCTCTCTCTCTCTCTCTCTCTCTCTCTCTCTCTCTCTCTCTCTCTCTCTCTCTCTCTCTCTCTCTCTCTCTCTCTCTCTCTCTCTCTCTCTCTCTGTTTTGTCACAGAAGTAATTGCCAAAAAATGGTGACTGTTCTTGGAAAGTTTACAATGCAGGTCCTGTAATCTGTGTGCATGGATATGTTTTTAGAAAAATGGGGAAACCACCTTGGAGACAAGGTTTTGTTATTGTGAAGGTTTGCTAGATATAGTTCCGGACAGGAAATCATTCTTACTGATTTACATGTAGATGACCTTTACCCATTTCTCAAGGTCACTGTGACTGTTTGAGTTAATATGATTTTGTGATAACTTGGAGCTTCTTTAACATTTTCATGAATTGCACGTGATACCATGCCATATGCCTATACATGCTTTAATTCGGATTTTCTTTTGATGACCTTGACCTACTTTTCATCATCACAGCTTTTTATGGCCAGTCAGTGTCATGTGAGCCAGAGTTAACTTGTATACTGGGATCTGGTAACTCTGTGATGTGAAGCCATTGACCCCAGGCCAAAGTTAAACATGAGTTTGTATCCTAAAAGTGGACCTCCCTGGTGATCGTATTCTCCTGGCCAGTGGGGAGGCTTTTTTCCAGGGCTGGTCTGAAAGATATATTAATTAAAAATAAATCTGTATTATTTAGAAAAGATATACATGCATCCCCACAGTAAACATACCTGACATCCTCTTGTATCTGGCATGTACCTGGTAATGTACAATTTGCAAAACCGTATCATATCTATTTGGGTTTTTCAGGTACTTGTAATAAAATCTCATTCTGCCAGGTTTTGGGATCATGTAAACATGTAGACTTTACCTGTAAAACCAGTATAATGTGATATCCTACCCTGGTAGAAAGCAGCAGTAAGAAAAAAAAGATGGGGGAGGGGTCTCCCTCCCCACTGGACTTATTTTGGCACACAAGGTCCACAAGAAACAGATTATTTTTGAGTGTGCATGGCCCCAGGTCAGATTGGGTTGCAGCAATCGAGATCAAGGCAGGGTCTGGTGACTTCAGGTTACCAACAATAAATGAGTGGGTCAGGCCAGCGTTCTGCTATTGTCTCATGCTCATATCCATTTTCTTGCCTAGGTTTGTGAGGTTAGTGTTTCGTCAAATAGTCCACCGGAGACCTAACATCAAAAATTTCTCAGACCTAGAGAAGCGAATTCTGTTGGAGCTGATGGAAGAAGACATAAACATTGTGAAAAGTGAAAATACAATGACTGAACAATGACAGAAACAAAGAACAGCTGCAGCACAAATTCATAAAATATTTAAAAAACTGTGTGCTGGATTTGGTAAATGTCATTACCAGCTGGGTAGGTAATGCACTTAAGGTGTGAACATGCTGGTGGCATTCCTTTGAAAGTAAGCACAAGGAAATTGCAATATATATTCATTAAATATTTCCCTATGGGACCCACATATTACTGCTGCACAGTTAAACTTAACATGCATATAAGTACTTCAGTCGGTAGGAACAATGCATTTTGTGTTCCAGATGGGCCACAAGTCCTGAGATTTCCTCGCCAGCGAAAAGTAATGACCATGCTTATCAAATAAATTTGCATAAGTAAACCTTAGGGAATAGAGAAGTGATCTTATCTATACAGGAGTTGGCCTTTGAAGTACTCCTAGTAAGACTGGTGGAATTATTAAAGAAGTGTAACCAACATAAAATAGCAATCACATGTAAGACACATGTTGTATTGCACAGCTGACAGTTGATTTATGAATACTGAATTTAGGAGCATCCAGAAGCCGGAAACTTCCTGTATCATAACAGCGGACAGTTCTGTCATTGGTGGAATGTGTATAGCTTTTGTTTCCTGCATGGGATGTCAAGCCAGTGCTCATGTAGTCAGCATGGAAAAAATGGACCCAGGGTCTTGGTGAATGTTATCTTAACCTTTAAAGTACTAGTCATGGCTATAGTCGTTTTGTCATTACCATTAAACATATGATTATTCAAATTCCTCAGGAAGATACCTTTCATTCAAATACCAATAAGCCTGGTCTAAAGCTAAAACTAGTCATAGTCAACAGCTTTCATTAGGGCATGTGCTACTATTAGGATTAATATGGTATTTTATATGCTTCTAAAGTTGCCTAAAAGCAATCAGTTCTATTGTGTAGTCTGTCTGTTTCCAAACAATAGACCATTTGGGATACAGGAAAGTCTATCACCACAGAAACTCAATACGTGGCTGTAAGATCACGGAAACGATATATAATTACGTAAAAACAAAACCTTCTAATAAGTTCTCTTCATAAATTCTATAGGACTTTACATCCTGACCAGAGCTGCTCAACAGGAAATTACGGACTGAAAACAGGAACCAATTTTATACAGTGGACATATTGAGTGTCTTATCAACGTGCACACACTGGTAGACTAGAGAATGCATTATCTGCATGTGGGTTATTGATATGGGCTATAATAACTAGAAATTGACTTTTTACACAGCCAGGATAATTTAAATAGAGAAAAAGGAAAGCATTGTATTACACGTATGTAATGATACACTGGCATTCTTAAATGGCTTGATCTTTCAGAGTACCTCTGTTTATTCTAGATGCTGCCTCTTCAGGTGGACATAAACAGTATAGTTACAGTATAATCCACCATTAGCTGGTGCACCTATAAGATGCATGGTTAAATACCAACCTAGCAAAATTTAGTTTTCCAATTTTGGCCACCAGGATCACGCAACGAGATTAAACGGTATATCACGGGAAGTGGGACACCACTGTCAGTGGGTCATCGACAGCCATATTAAAGTGTACAGACGTGAAGAAAGTGGTGAAGTTTGAAAGAGGGAGAACTAAGATTTCGTTAGGCTCCTATTAGCTGGCGAGTCCACCATACCTGATCGCTAGTGGGCCAGGAAAACTGTCGTACCATTTCAGTAAACTCAGCAGCAAACATTGGCCCCTGCTTGTGTCAGAGAGTACACATGCAGCATGAACTCATCGCTTGGTTTTTCTCTGGTCTTCAGGGATGAGCATTGGTTGCCATTTGACAACTTTTACCCAAAATTGCTTTCTTTCAACAAAATAAAATGTTCTTAGTTTGGTCTAACTGCTGCAAAACTGTTAAAATCTTTGGGGTAGGACATATTAGGTTGCCAATCTGCTCTTGGAGTAGCCAAAATGCACTCTAACTATTGTCATCCCTGGTTGCTAGCAGCCCTCACTTCTGCCCCAAATGAAGTGCTGTTCCTGGTGACGACCCATGTGCTGATTTGCTGATACTGAGATTGTTATCTTTTCACGCTGATTAACTGCTGTCAATTCAATTAGCCAGCCTTTCTCCCTCCTATGACACTATGCTGCTGTCATAGTGATTGGGCTCAAGGGGGCCCGGGGGGGGGGGGGGGGTACTTCCTCATATTTTTGGTAGAGGTGTATGTGGCTCAACCTTTCAAAAACCCATCCCTTGTAAGGGCACTTTTTCACAAAAATTATACCTTTGTTAGGGAATTTTTTAACTGAAATAGTAGAAAATATGGTCCCAAATTGGCGAAAAAAGTGTTCCTTAATGAACCAAATTTTGACCTTTACGTTCCAGAAATTTTCCCAAATTTTGGGCCATAAAAGAGAGAAATGACCCTTTTTGGGGGAATTTTTGGCAAAATACTGGACCTTTGTTAAGGAAATTGTGCTGAAAAGAGGGACCTTCAGAGCAGCACATACCCAGTATTGTTAGTAATGGGAGTATCCAGTCCCTCCCCCCCCCCCCGCTAGGGGGAGCAAAGAATGTGTTTGCATGCAGATTGACCCAATGATGATTTTTAATCGTCTTACTTTTGTTTTTGTTTTGTCTGTTTTTTGAACAAATGACAATTGAAGTTTTGGCAAACTACATACATGTATTAATTAGCAAGATAAAATGCATCCATATCAGGAAAGGGTAGCATTAGCAAGGACTGGGTAGGCTAGCAATGAAAAGGAGTGGCTAGCACTGACAAAGAATGGCAGATGGTAGGCTAGCAATGAAAAGGAGTGGCTAGCACTGACAAACAATGGCAGATGGTAGGCTAGCAATGAAAAGGAGTGGCTAGCACTGACAAAGAATGGCAGATGGTTACAAGCAATTACGAGCATTGACAAGGAGTTGCTAGTATTGGCAAAGCAAGATAAAAATGAAAAACATTTTGTTGGCAATCAACAAAGTATATCAACTTTTAGCATTTTATTGCTTTGAAGGAATGAGTAAAATCTGAAAACATGATCAGCAAGATGTTTTTTACTGTGTTATTTCTGCGAAGTTTGACCTCTGGTTTTAAAATGCAGATTGGTGTTTCATAAGTTGATAATAATTTTCTGAATTAAGCCTTTTTTTGTACTCAGAGAAACAGGGCCCCACCAGCCATGGTGACAAAGGGTGCTACAGCAGTTAACTGTGACATTAGGCATGTGTGAAAATGTCATAATGTTTGAAAGCCTTGCTTAATGGCACAATGAACCAGTCATTAGAGTTCAGCTCCAGCGGGAAAATACTGACAGGCTGGACTTTTCTGCAAAAAAACTGTATGTGACAAGACGAAAGTGAGTGTGTTTAGTTCACAGAGAGCTGCCGACCTCCCCTAATGATCCACTCAACTGGGATATTCAAAATCATTTCAGTTGCATAAAATCAATAGACTGATGAACTTGCGTGACTCAAGGTGAAACACCATTGCAGAGTAGCCCCATGATAACATCTCGCTTCCCAACTTTCCATGTTCATTTCTCCTGCCTGGTAACCTTTTTATTCCACATGAAAGAGCCTTTCCACATGAGCTACTACCATTCAGTTTTCGACCTTGCAGAATCAGGGTAAGTCTGCAGACTTCCTACTTCAGGTGCCACGAGTGTATTGTGATCATTATAACAATGCACTTAAGGGGAACCACTTTCTTCAAAAATTTGCATAATTGTACACTGTATATTTTGCTGTGACTTCAGTTTTCCTATATAGTCAGGTGTGTGTTCATAGTTAATAAATTTTTGAGGCAATGAATGTGCATAATTTGACAACACTGTACATGAAAATAAGGTATGTTTGCTACACATACACGCACGCATACATGTACGTACATATATACAGTGGTACCTGCTGTATGTGGCCACCCCTTATGCCAAGAAAAAGTGGCCACATACAGCAGGTGACCTGTCACCACAGGTAAATTTTACAAAAAAACTCCACTCCTTTGTCCAAGCCTAGTGACCACAAAATGCAATGTGGCTGCTCATGGCAGTGGCTACATACAGCAGGTGCCACTGGTTATATGTATATACATACATATATATATATACATATACTTCAACTCTTTATTGAGGAACTGAAAATCAAAATCTAAATTACAGTTATACAAACATAGTTGTTTAATTATATTTGTAACAATTGCAGTTACATCTTATTTGTTCAACACATACATGTATACAAAATCCTGCACATTGGTGGTGTAAGCTCCATTATTTAATTATCACTATGATTATGCATCAAGATAATGATATATATTTTCAAAATAACTAATTTGGTCATGTAGATAGATATTAATAAGTCTCACATTCCACAGTGAGATATACTGATCGATAAATAAATTGAATTATAGTGTTCTGTATGATAAGGCCCATAATCTGATAAATTTGTAACTGCTCAATAACTTAATTTCATTAACATATAAATTTAAGTCAATCAAAACACACAAAAAGCATTGCCAGTATTATTGATTGACTATATATCAGTGTACACCATCTTGATGCTTTACCTGAAAACTCATAATACATACATGTATAAATCTCTGAAAAGTTATGATATGCACATAATTATGTAATCAGCTCTCTTTATACGTACCGTAATTGGCCAAATCCTGATACATCATGCATATGTTAATTGTCTGAAGACCTAAATATAATGATCAGCTAGAACATGCACATGCAGAATGGTCCATCTGCTGAATACATGCATTTCACAAATTTTTACATGTACATGTCTCTGAAGAGAAGAACACTTGTATATGAACTGCATTCAAGGTGGCTGGCCTTAGAAATGGATCAATATGATCAAGGCCACAAAAAATTAATAGGGAATCTGGAGTTAGCCTTCGGCATATACTGATGAGAGCATGAAGATTGTAGCTGAAATGGCTCTTGCACTATAACCCTGATAATTCTATGCTACATGTAGCCCCCAAGTCCTGATCTCAGCTGGTCTTATCATCTTGAAAGTGATTTGATTGTAGATGTCACCTTATACTGTAATCCATTTGATTCAGTAGACATGTGACCTTCAAAATTGGCTCAAGGTCATTCCTGTGACATTCTAAAAAAAAGTTTGACAAAATCAAGTGTTAGTACTGTAATGTGTTTAATTTAATCCTTTGGTTTGTATGTTTGAATCAATTTTCCCCAAATCTCTCAGCTAATTATCACAGGTTATTTCCATATTTGCATAGGAGTCTGACATTTTACATGTTTCCTGCAAAGCTAAATCTTTGTTGGACAATGAAATTATAGTCAGATTTAAACTGTTTGGGTCATGTCCATTTTAAAAATGTATATTTTTTCTTCTACATTTTTCCATCAATATTTTCCATTCTACATAGTTTGATAGGTAGTAGCTACCCCAAAATTGCTAAAAGAGCTTTGGTGCCTTTCTTGTCCATAAATAAAACTTAAATAGCTTATCATTTGAGAGACCACCCGTCCACATGAAAGGAAATTTTCTAATACAAGAAGTTCCTCTATGGAGGGTCTCTCAAGACAGGTCTAATTGTAAAAGAGAAACACCTTTCAAATTTATTAGTTAAATTCTTTTAAGATCATTATGTTAATGACAAATGTACACCTTCTTAATGATGCAGAAGGCAAAACATAAGTTCCGGTTCTCATCTGTAATATCATGGACACTGTGCTTTCGTGGTATTTCTAATGGTCTGTCTATGGCAATAATTAATAAAAAGATACATGCTGGTGACATCCCTTAAAAATTTGAAACAATTACTATGTACTTTTATCTCCAACTCACAAAGTGTGGGGGGAGATGGTAATATTAGACGACCGTCTGTCCATCAGGGCATTGTTTCTGGGCCATTTCTCCAAAACTATTACACTTAGCAATTTGAAATTTTTATGGCTTTTGGTGCTTACCTGCTATAGATGTCACAGTGCCTTTGGATAGATTTGCTGTCCATCCGTCCATCCTGGCGTGGTTTCTGAGCATTTATCCTTAACTATTACACTTAGCAATCTGAATTTTTTATGGCTTGTAGTCCTTACCTGCTAGCTGTGCCGTTTGATGGTTTTGTGTGGCTTATTATTACCCTTTGTTGGTGAATAAGTGATGATCGTTAAAGGTCTGAGAGAGGTTTCTGGGCCATTTCACCAAAACTATGTCAGATATGACCTTTTAAGCCTGGCATAGCTCCTTGGTGTGCTCTCTGAAAACAGAAACCATTGTATTATAATTAGCTGGGCAGAAGATATGGTTAGTGTCAGCGTCAACATGTGTATGCAAGATTTAATTTCCTGCAGAAACCAGTAACCATGCATCTCATGTTTAATTTACCTTCATGTAATTCTGAAAGATAGTCTGAGTTTGGGCTTCATACAGGCGAGTCATATGAGTAACTGGTAAGACAGAGTATAGTCATGTGGTTATATTTTCCTGCCAAGCCACATCATTGTAAGTTATTCCATATTAAAAAGTCCTGAGAGAAGTTTGTTGATGCTGATGTCTTCAGTGTGCTGATTTAACCTCTAGACAACACGTCAGACAGCAAAGCGAGTCTGCTGCTACGTAGTTAAATTCGATCCCCACTGCAATATCCATCACTGTTTTCCCTATTTCCATTCCCGTACCAAACACACAAGTGATAGTATTTTGATTATGCACCAGAATTGTCACAGCAAGCAAGAGGCACCAAGCCGGGGTAAAGACTGTCCTTATGAGGTTAAATGGCGTAAACCGGTGCAGCAGCCTGGAAATGACCTTGCCTAGAAGTGATCCCGGGTAACTTTCAGGCTAGCCTAAAAGGGACCCACCCAGTCCAAAAGTGACCCCCAACACATTTTGCAATAATATTGTGATTCAGATGAAAAATCTTCAGTATAAGAGTAATAAATGGAACTTAGTGTGTTCAATAACTTGGAATAACTATGACAACAGTGATAATACAATTTTCATTTGGTTCTTTAATTTGCAGGACATAATCATAAGTTTATTAGACCCATTTCATCATAGTGGCATAAAATTTCATCCAAAACATATTGACCATACATGTCTCAAGATTCAATTGTATATATGCACTATGAATTTCAAATGTTAAACTTCACAAATATTCAATAAATCATTGAGTCAATAGGGGTAACATTCAGCCTAGCCTAAAAGTGATCTTTTTCACTTATTCATATGATTTGTCATTTCAAAGGGCTGGCTACTCTGTATAATCAGAATACAGAGAGAGCAGATAAATGTATCATACGTCCCTGACAGAACAGATCAATGCCAGTACATGTAAAACCACAACAAAACATTTTCCAGTGGAGTACACATACAAGTTTATCTTAATGGAGGGGTGAGATGCACTTTAACCCGTAAAATGCTGAATTTGAGACTGAGTCAACAGCTTTCCTTGGGGCACTTTCCACGCAAGCATGGAAAGTGCCCCGCGAGCAAAGTTGTTGACCTGGGCCCTAAATTTTGCTGAAATTTCTAACTTTGAACCTAGTCTTGATGGTACTTGAATGAAAGGTGTTTTCATGAGGAATCTGAATCGTGAATCAGTACAATGATTCAGATGAGCCTGAATTTAGTCTTAATCAGCACTGTACGGGTCAAGGTAACCTAGTTTTGACCGTTGCCTATAAATTATCATTACAGTAGTTTTGAAGTTGACTCAGAATGACCTTTTTAAAATGTGATTGAACATACCAATTAAAGTTCCTATTACTCTGGCTATGGTTTCAAGAAGGTAAGCATGTGTTTTTCAGTGCTGGTGGGAGGGGATTGCAACTTTCAGGCTGGCTTAGAAATGATCTTTCATTAAGGCTCATAAGTATACCTTTGTTTTCTAGTTTAAAAGTTTGGGAAAATTAACGACAGCTGACAGTTTATACTGAAACTATATAATATTCCAACAATTTCAGTTGAATTTCAATATTAAACATTTATACAAACATTCTTTTCAATAAAGAAAGCATATTTAAATAATTGTTTGGGGGGGGGTACTTTTAGGCTAGCCTAGATGTGACCCTAATGTCCTTTATTTATTTTGCCATTAATCTATTATTTTTACCATTACAAATTTAGAAGAAAGAAATAAATAGAACAGGAAAGACTTCATATCTGTAATTAATTTTCCTGAAACCATGTTTGAGTGATTTTAAAAATGCATATTAGCAGAGCTGCCACATGGAAATACATTGATTAAAATATTGTTCCTTTGATGCAGGAAAAACTTTGCTCAAAGACTAGATTTAAACTGTTAAACTTCTATACTAAAGAATTTCACAGAATCACAACATTATTGTAAAAATGTTGGGGATCACTTTTAGGCTGGGAGATCCTTTTTAGGCTAGCCTCAAAGTGACCCAGGGTCACTTCTAGGCTAGCCTAGAAGTGATGGGGGTCACTTTTAGGCTGGGGTCATTTCTAGGCTCCTACACCAGTAGGTGAACACAACAGAATATGGCAAAGATGTTACATGTATCTGTACCGTAGTTGGCAGTACCTGAGGTAAGGCTTGTGCAACTGCAGAGCCTCCACGGCCTCCATCTCCTGATTTTTCATACTTTTTTATAAAGTCTCCCACTTTCCCGCCCGCTTTTTATAAAATGTGTCCCACTTTTTGTAAAATTTAAAAGTTACATTATTCCCTCTGTGGCTGTAAAGTTGTGCTGTTTTGCGATTTTGTTGTACTATATGTGGGGAATATGTCTATGATGGTGCATGAAATGCATGGTCCAAAATGCTGGAAATGAAGGTGAAAATTTCAAGTTTTTGTTGGGGGAGCATGCCCCCAGACCACTCCTAGCTGAAGGGGGGTGGGGGGGTTTCGGTATGGCTTCCAGTACGGGAAACCCCTTACGCACCCTCCTAGCTATGCTTCGTGCACTTGGTGCTCACCCTCCTGCATTTCAGTACCTGCAGCTTAGGCCGAGAGATCTCCCACTTTTAACATAGGCTAACTTGGAGGCTCTGCAACCATTAACCATCATATCGAAAAACATTGTTTTTGTGATCAAGCAGACAAATTTGCTGCGAAACAGATCTTTTCTCCTTTTTTTTTCTATTTTAATCAGAGCCCAGTGATCATAATCACTGGCCAGACTGGCCTGCCTGGGTGATGAACACTGATAATAACCATGATAACTTAAACGAAGCTTTACCTGAAGTCCCTGACATAATAGAAAGTGAATAATGTTATTATTGTGCACCTTATTAGCCTCAATAAAGGCAAAATGAGTTGTACTTTGGTGTCCAGATATTTTTAAATTAAGGTGAAAATTTTCAGTCTTTTGGCTCCTTGGCCCTTGCTATAACCAGCAGAGCTTTAAGCCAATGACCATGTTGTTTGTGTTTTTGTAGTGTATTTTATTCTATATGATCCTTATGTACCTTCTGTGGCATACTTGCCAAGATACATATTGTGACAATCTTGCTGTCTATGATTTGGTGGATCATATTACTTATTCATTGTCTGTACATGGCTTCAGTGGATCAGATTACTTCTCCACTGGCTGATCATCTCTGGTCTAAAATAATAATTTTGTCTACTGCATGCAAACAATTCAGATACTAAACTACAAGTTAGTATGCCCTGAAAATATATGTTGACTGTCAGACGAATAAATTTCAAACATGCATGGTCAGGTACTAGATGTGTACATGATATCACAAATGTATGTCTATAAAATACTGTATGTGGCCATAGGTGAATGTCCAGCTTTCATATCATCCACTGGAGTAATCACTGTCCTGCTTGTGTTTTGAATTTAGAGTGAAACTTCAATATAATGACGCCATCTGTTACTGTTGAAATGTGTCAGATATCAATCTGCATATGTCAGATAAATGAGTCAAATTGCAAAGAAATTTGAGTTAGGTCCCTGAAAACTTGTGTTGTTGAGTGAATATGCTTTTATGTCAGATATCTGAGTGTTGTTGTAATGAGGTTTCACTGGAATTCACTAGCTAGGTTGCATGTATACATATATACTTTCTATTAACTGAGACCATTCCCTGCGTGAGACTGGCCACCCTGCTGTGTTAAAGCTAATAGTAAGTACAGTGCTCCCTCTTTATAATGCTGGTGTTGGGGTCCACAGGGTATACCGTGTTATAGCAAAACCGCCTTATAACAGAGGGACTTTAAACATAGAAGTAATGGAAAAACTATTTCAGTGGGAGCCATGATACCCACCGTGTTATATCAGAAACCACCTTGTAATGAGGGATGTTATAAAGAGGGAGCACTGTAGTAAGTAACTATATTAACTGCAGACCTAACCTGGCTGGTCCCTTTTGTTGCAAAAGGCAGCAATCGTACTATGATTCTACTATGGTGAGGCCACTTGTACAAGTTATGCTGCTTAACTAATCAGAAACGACACATTTTTCTACCAAACAAATAAATTTTGTTAATAAGTTTAGCATCTTGTATGTTTAAAAACTTAATGAATCAATGACACTTTTAAGGTTTTACTTTCTAAAGTTGTTACTTTTATCATAGAAACTTATTTGGTACTGCGTAATACATGAATCTGCCCTGCTGCATGTAAATGTACCTTAATTGTTGCAGCCTACAGGGTAGGTGGCAGCACAGGATCCCAGTCAATCTGAATACATCCTATTGGCTCCACTGGCAGATACCTCAGGTTAACCCCTTCCCCCATAAACCGGCCAAAAGTGGCTGGTGGTCAAATGTCATCTGCTTCAGTGTTTTTTGAACTAATTTCAACAGTTATAAAAAACAATTTGACTGAGAAATGTACATGAGACTTATCAAGGTTCCCAGGTCAACAGCTTTCCTTGGCATGGGTTGGGCACTTAGTGCCCAACCCATGCCAAGGAAAGCTGTTGACTCAGTCTTAATTCAAGGGGGAAAGGGTTAAAGTGAGGTCAATTTTGATTGTGATCAATCTCAATATAAAATGGCTCCTCTGATGGATTTCACTGCTAGGTTTTCCTAAGCCACAAAAGTGCCAGGAAAGTAACAATGTAAGGTCTAAGAGTTGTCACCCAATGTAAGCCTCTCTGTAAGCATGCTTAAGAGTGTACAGGCTGTGAGCTTTGTACCAGGTTCATGGGACATAACAACATCTGATGGCCATCAATGTAGAATTCGGGATTTCTACTACATGTGTTTGAAAGACATGCTAGTTGGAAAGATGGATCAGATTCTGTATTCTTGTTTTTCAAATATTAAAAGCAGAAAAAATAATTGACAATGGATTGTTGATGTATTTTCCAAATTACCCAATAACTTTGCTTGGTATTGTAAAACACCTGGAAGTTGACGCAATATATTTACCAGGTGCTGTCAAGAAGTGCATATACATGTACATAATATGTCAGTGATAAAGGACCCAGATGTTCAGTGTATAAATATATGGCCAAATACTGAGATTGCAATATCTTTTTTTTGAGATTTGTCTTATTTACTAAATGTCTATGACATGACTAATCAGTTACTCAGTTACTTAATTATGCAAGCACAAAGTGTTGGAAATGCAGTGTTAAGCATGGAACAAAGAATAAATGAAAAGGTATCTGTCCACTGTATTTTTCATTTTACCAGTATGGATGCTGATAAATGATCAAACTGTACACATACTGTAGGCATACAGCTGTTTTTCTCCTGGAATAATATTGTTTGCAAATTTCTCCACTATGGAAATATTTGCGTGTAAGAAATATTTATTCAATATAATAAGTTTTATTATGCCCCCCCCCCCCCCCTTACCAGAGAAGGGACATATAATAATCGCTTTTTCCACCCGTGTGTCCATCCATCTGCTAGTCGTGTTTGGACTATAATTCGCTTGTCCTTCAACTTATATTAATTAAACTTTACACGCAAGTGCACTGGATTTGAAGGTGTGTCATGTACCAAAATTTGGTCACTACATGTAGGTCAAGTATTTGGGTCATAGTGACATATCCTTACGAAATCTTCTCCAGACTATAATTCCTCTACTATTTAACTTAGTATTATGAAACTTCATACACAATATCTTGACCTTAAGGTGTGTCATGAAACAAAAATAGGTTACTAGGTCAAGTAGCTGGGTCACAGTGATACAATCTTGTAAAACTACATTACACTCCTTGTTTTGGGCTGTAATTCTGTTGTCCTTTGATTAGGAAATCATGAAACTTTACACAGGTGTGTATCTGGTCACAAGGGTGTGTTATACATAACAGTAGGTCACTAGGTCAAGTATCTAGGCCACAGTGACATATCTTTGTAAAATCATGTCTAGGGCATAATTCCTGTAATCTTTAATTTAGTTTCATGAAACTTCACACACGCATATATCTTGATCCAAAGGTGTGTCATTAAGTAAAACTAGGTCACTAGGTCAAATATCTATGCAACTGGTATGTCCTGGTAAAATTGTGTCTCAATTGTAATTCCTTAACTCATTAAGTTAGTTTTCATGAAATTTCATAAACACACATATCTTGACCCAAAGATGTGTCCTGGAACAAAAGTACATGTGTAGGTCCCTAGATCAAGTATCCGGGTCATGGTGAGGCCTTTGTATAAAACTGCAACTTAGTCATTGGTGTCTGGGCTATAATTCACTTGTCCTTCAACTCAACAGTAGGTCACTTGGTCAAATATGTGGGTCACGGTGGTATATCCTGGTAAAATCATGTCCACACTGTAATTCCTTTACTCATTTAGTTAGTTTCATGAAACTTCATGCACACACATATCTTGACCCAAATGTTTGTCATGTAACAAAAACAGGTTACTAGGTCAAGTATTATGCACCTTTGCATCAGTCTGTCCCCTTTTCTTGTCCGGGCTGTAATTCGTTTGTCTTTCATTGACATGGATCCCGCAATCTTTGATTGCATTTTAATTCTAAGGTGTTCAGCGGCTTTCTATGGATGGTTTCTGCTGCTGGTATAAGCAATTAATCCTGTCTTTGAAATTAATCTGTTTAATTTGAGCCCTATCAAATAATAATCATTACACAGTGCAAATACACACAAATGTGCTGAATGTGTATTCAGTATGGGGAGTTTTTGGGGAAAATAGTGTTCATTTGGGGTGTTCATGTTCCCAGTAGAGAGGTGTTGAGTATAGGGAGGTTTGCTTATAATGGAAGTACATGTGTGTAGGGAAAAAATTTTGACTGGGACAAAGTGTTGAATATTAGTGGGTGTTCGGTGTATGGAGGTGTTCAGTTAGAGAGGTTTTACTTTTATCTTCAACCCAACAACTCTAATTTTACATATCCTTCACCTCATGCAAGATATTTGCATTAAGACATTGCAGTTGTTGTTGCTGATAGGTTTTCTGGTACATTTACTCGTGAATAGTTTCTGCCCTACATGTAAATGATGTATTTGATTTGTACCAGTGCAAAATTTGTCTGCCATGGTGATCATCAAATCTCATTTTTTGTGCCGTTGACAACATCTCCAATAAGCAGTGACACAATTTTGATTGCAATACTAGTACAACTGTCTATTGATATGTGTATGTGTTCTGGTTACTCCATAATTGTGTGCGAGAGAAATAAAAATGCTTATTTCTCAAGTGATAGTGAAGGGAATTTGTATTTTACTGCTTGGAGAACCATGAACTAAAGAACAACAGAGCTGTGTGAACCGCCCATGCTCAGCTGACCTAAGCTTGTGCACAAAATTAAAAGTTGCAACTGGATAGACCTGCGTTGAGATTTAGCTGAGGGCATATGACATTTAGAAGTATTTCTAAGATTTGCCTGAAGAAAAGTTCATTAAAAATATAAATTTTACTGGAGCATGAGAAATTGAAGAATATTTAGAGAGGACTTTAAATAGAACATTGCTACTTGGTGGGGGAAAATATATGATATTGAACATTAGAATGCCCATTGACTTACATAGTAATCAATAGGAAAGGTGCATTTACTGGTAAGTACCCGAATTAAAAAAATCATTGAAAATGAGGAATCCACAGCAGTGCCACATAGTGAACAAGTTTGTTTGACCCTTTCACAACGAACAAATCCACCAAATTTCAGCTGAATCTGAGTGACTACTGGAGAAGTCGCAGACAGCAAAAAAACACACAAAAAAACCCATAAAAAAATAGAAAAAAATGCAGCACCTCCTGATGAACAAATTAAGAACTGGGAGTCCCCAGGCGTGTTCCTGTGTGATATCAAAGCAATTCGGTGAGCAGTTTCTTCTCCGTAGATTTTGAAGATTTTCCCAAAAAAGAAAAAAAATCATAAAAATGAAAATAATCACTGGAGCATGACCATTTGAATAAATTTGGTAGAGACCGACCCAAGGTACATTGCCACCAAGTTTGAAGTGAATCTGGCTGACGGTTTCAGAGAAGAAATAAAAAATGTGAATTAGGATTAGAATGCCCATTGACTTACATAGCATTCAACAGGAGAGGTGTATTTACAGATAAGTACCCAAGTTCAATAAATTGTTGAAAATCAGGAGTCTACAGCAGTGCCACGTAGTGAAAAAGTTTGTTTGACCTTCTCATAAGGAATGTATCCACCAAGTTTCAGCTTAATCTGAGTGACAGTTCTGGAGAAGTCGAAAATAGCAAAAATGCACACACACACACACACACAAAATAAATAACAAAAATAACAAAAATAGGGAAAAAATTGCAGCACCACCTGGTGAATAAATTAAGAACTGGGAGTCCCTAGGAGTGATCCTGTTTGATATTGAAGCAATTGGATGAGCGATTTTGTAGAAGATTTTCATAGGTTTGCACAAAAAAGAATAAAAAAAAAAACTCATTAAAATTCCAAAAATCACTGGCGCATAGCCACTTAAACAAACTAAATAGAGACCCACCCAAGGTACATTAATTGCCACCAACTTTGAACTGGATCTGGGTGATGGCTTTGGAGAAGTCAAAAATGTGCAGTGCTCACCAATTTGCATGTCCTGTTGTCCGGGTACAAGTACAAATTGATGGGGAACAAGTTAAATTTGTGCAAATTAACTTGTAAAAGATAGGAGCACTTAATTGTCTCCAGACAAGTAGAGCTTGGAGAGAATTGTCTTTCCCTGATGTGATTTGTGGATGGATGATGAACAACTGAGCCTCCTAAAAGCTCAGCTGACTGACAAGTCAGCTGAGCTAATAAAAACCATGTTGCATTTCCTCCACACTGTCTAGACTATGCTCTTAGTTTTTGCCCAGTGAAAATGAGGTTGCCACAGTAACGTAGGATATATTATTTCAAATAATATAAGTTTGTTCATGAATCTTATTGTCTCTTTATTATATTGTGCTGGAATTTAAAATTAATCTTCGTTTAAGTCTCACCAGTGGTTCTATGAAACAAAATGATATTGTACATGTATTGAAGAACCGGCTGCCCCTCTTTATCCAGAGCTATAGAGGCCAAACAGTATCTGTTTCTTACAAGCTGTCACAAAGTCAAAAAAAAGATGAGTGAATGTGACTGAGGTTACACAGCTACAGACAGGACACACCAATGTATATGTGACAGATTCACTGCTATTCCCCAGCATCACAAGCTGACAACTGAGCTGTTGAACCTGTGTTTGGAACTTCAATGACACAAAACATACATATAGGCTTACATACATGCCAGAATATTCAAATCTCTATAACCCTTTGTCAAGTGAGCTTTTTACACAGCAATTGTACATATTCTGTGGAGCTGAATTATAGCAATGGCAAAGCCGGTTCCAGCCCTTATAACCACCTCCTCCTCTTGGCTCACTTCACAAACGGTAACTGGTAGTAAACAAAAACAAAAATAAAACAAAAACAAACATATGACGATGAAAATAATTGGAGGGGCTTGATACATGTACACATGGTTTGATCAAGATATGTAGCACATGTGAGATAGTGTATTGGTGGGCATGATGAATTATTATAACAACGTACCCTTTTGGCTCTGCCTCAGGTGTTTATCACAATCACCCACCACCCATATGTTATCCCATTCATATTTATCCTTTGCTGAAATGTACCTTTGCATAGGAACTTGGTTGGATCATGATCCTGGCATAGTGTGTGGGTCACAATCAAATCATGATCTGATCATGACCCTGACATAGCCAATGGGTCACAATCATCATGATTTGGGCATAGCCTGTGGGTCACAACCAGATCACGATCTGATCATGATCCTGGTATAGTCTATGGGTCACAATCTGATCATGAACTCGCATTGTCTATGGGTCACAATCAGATCATGATCCTGGTATAGCCAATGGGTTACAATCAGATCATGATCTGATCATGATCCTGGCATAGTCTATGGGTCACAACCAGATCACGATCTGATCATGATACTGGCATTGTCTATGGGTCATAATCAGATCATGATCCTGGTATAGCAATGGGTTACAATAAGATTATGATCTGATCATGATCCTGACATAGTCAATGGGTCACAATCAGATCATGATCATGATCCTGGCATAGCCTATGGGTCACAATCAGATCATGATCGGATCAGGATACATGTATGTCTATCCTATAAGTGTGTTACTCAGTATATATGTTTAATAAAATTCCAGGACAGACTTTGGTCTAATTTTGGACATGAGTAATTCGTAAGAATAGATGAAGTGTGCCAATTGGGTGGTGTCATACCAGTGAGCAGGGAACTTAAGGCACATACTGTATCAGTGAGTCTGGTCTGTCATGCATAGTTCCTTCAATTCACAAATCATGATGGTTTCAGCTTGCTTAAAGGTTGTATTAGTTCTACCCCAAGTACTGTGTTATCCCTTTTAAGCACCCAGTACGCTTAGGAAATCTATCTCAAGCTCAAGGGAGTCTAACATATATACCTATAGTTGGATCTTTGGAAAAATATTCATGCATGAATTATCTAAAATGGAATAAAATCTGGCAAAAATTTCATAAATTTAGGGATGAGAATGTGGAGGGGCACTTAATAGGGCAGGGACCCTTTTAAGGGGCACTTTAAAGGGATAATATGGTACTTCAAAAGCCAAGAGGGGTGTATGGAACATTTTTGCTCTATTTGCTTGTGTTTATGCCAAATGATCTGATAAGGATTAATTGATAGTCCTTTTGTGGCTGGGGGGCCTCTTGGTTGGTGTGATAACTGCATGGTGCACCATCAAAATGCAGTGTTCAGTCAGGTTCCAGTCTTTATATTCCTTATTAGCTTACTTGCTTATCAGAGAAAGGAAGGTCCCGTAGGGATTTTGATATTCAGTTGCATAAGATATAGTTTATTCCAACTTTTAAGGGGATGACACCATCATGTGTTGTGCATATGTGGCAAGAGAACTGTTCCAAAATGGTCACTGATCACTATAAATATACCATACTGTATACATGTATATGCAGCTTTGACAGAACTGAGAAAAGGTTTGAGTGAAGTAGTTACACTGCAAGTACAGTGTACATTTGTATCTTCAGTCCGATCATACTGTTTCAGCAGAAAAGAAGACCCCAGGGTGTATTGTGCCTAACACAAATTTATGCTGTATTATCCCTTTCAAGTGCCCCTGCCCTCTTAAACACCCCTCCCCCCCCCCCCACGCCATTCTTCTGGCATAAAAGTTCTGAAATATTGCAAAGTTATTGATACTTTATGATAAATTACCAGTTGATACGGCTAAAATGTTCCAAATTTACGTCTGCAATTGGAGCTCACTTCAATTAAATTTCCTCAGCATCCCAGGTGCTTAAAAGGGACAATACAGGATTGTGATTTGACCCTTCCATTAAATTTTTTTTCCATGATAAAGCGGATTGATTGTCGACACATATATCCCAGGCTTTTCATGCTAAGTTTTCAAATTGATCAACTGCATCTGATCAGATGGATATGAAAATAAATGGAAAGTGGTAACAGTAGGAAGTCATCGTGTGGCGTGGGAGTTATGGTTTGAAATCACAGTAACTTCTGATTCCATAGCGTTCTTTTTACACTGCTTCATATCAACGTCAGAGTGAGAGACTTGTGATCAATAAGTCCTCCCGTGCCGGTGTTAGCTTCATAAAGCAGGGTAACTCAGTCCGGTGGCTGTGTACTTTCAGACTTGTTGCGTATAGTATAAACTTTGACAAGCACACATAGGCTATAACAGTGATGCCGCAAAACCACTGGTGAATCACTGAGCGTTACATCTCTACCATTGACCATTGTACAGTGGTACAGACGGTCCTTTATTGATTGCGCCAATGCCAATGCTACATGTAACACCATCAGTATATAGGATACGGTTCACTGGGCCCCTATTGTCTTACATTAATATTTCATTTCCCAAAATGTGGAATTTCAGATTATTTCACAGGAGGAATAATTGCTTGCATGTATAATACAGCAAATCATTAGGTGTGTGACAGTCTGCTGGTATATTGAAGGTGAAAAGGAACCATCCATGCCAGAATGGTGAATATTATTTAACTTGTGACTGCCCGTGTGGAGTACATTTCCCCTGTCTCTGTCAGTGGTATGGGAGGAGATGGCAATTACCCACAGTTAATGCAATACTTCACTTAAATTGTCCCCACATGACATCACAATTGAGAGAGATGTGGAAAAGACCATCGAGATATTGGACGCTCAAGCAAGCCAATCAGAGGTGGCCTCTGTGGTCGGTGGGAAATTCTCTGCACTTCATTGGTAGTGGTTGCTGTGAGTGGGGGTGTTTATAGTTGGTGCGTATTTTGAGATCTGACAAGATGTGGACTGGCAACCCAATGGCACGTTGCTTGTGTTGTTGCCCATCACATGGCCCCCGGAATGCGTCTCGTGTCTTCTTCGCTCATCCTGCCTCAGCATGTGGTCACACACACAGCACAGGTCTGGGTTCTGTTCGTACATGGCTTCTAGGAGCTATGCCGCGAGGATAGACCACTGCATCAGCCCATGTTGTTACAACACAGTGCCTTTCCTTATACAGATGTCAACTAGACCTTAAGGATGCACATTGCACAGAGAAAGGTACCGGTGGCTCTCTGATTACCTACCCCTTTTTGTCCCTGTAGATTCTTAATTTGAATAGTAATGGTTATTCTTAGCCACATTGAAAAATGAGTGGCATGCACTTGACCTTTAGTGCACACTCTGAAGATGACACTTTTTTTCTTCTGGTTGTGTCCAAACTTTAATGTCAGACCCTTGTATTTTGTATGCACTCCAGAGGTGTACATCATTAACTTTACAAATGACTGTGATACAACGAGCATAATTATACACTTTGATCTCGCTTTAACTCTTTCAGTGCCCAACTGTGACTACAGTTGAATTCCCCAAACTGAACTGCTCTGAATTATAATAAGGATGCTAGACTTCTGTTTCTTGTACAAAGACCTTCCATTCAAGTACCAGCATGCCTGTAGTTGCATGGAATATAATACTCCAGGTCAATACTTTTTTCTTGGGGTGCTGTAGTTGCATTCCACCCAAAGCACATCACGGAATGCTCTTGACTCAGTCCAAAATGTGGCACGGAAGAGTTAAGTTTTACTTAATATACAGATAACAAATGAGTAAAATACAGTAGTCCCTCCTTTGAAAGACCACTGCTTTGGGAGACGACCTCCTTTGAGAGACCATAGTTGTCAGGTCTTTCTGTAGTACTTTTCATGTTATTTATACCTCCTTTGAGGGATCACCTGCTTTATGTGACCACCTTTTGGGTGGCACTAGGGGCAGTTTCTCAAACGAGGGACATACTACTGTATGGTCTTTATGGTTTCAGTTTTATTTTATTTCTATTTATTTTAAAACAATTTTCCCATTTCATTTTACTATGAATATTAATACTGGAAAGCACTAAATGTTCATGTGTGTGTTTGTTGGTATTTTACATATGCATTGTGGCAAACAAAGACAAAGAAACACTTTTTGAGTAATATGTTTTGTAAGATATTGAAGTGGAAGTTTTATGCTTACAGGTAGCTCAATTCTAAGTCAGGCACTGAAACCCGACCGTGCTGATTAGATGGTGATAATCTCAGCATGTTGATATTGATAGTCAATGGACCATGTAAATTCAGAGCAAACTTTAATGACCAAATTTGCTGTGTTTGAAAACAATATGTTTGTAAATATTTGATGATTAAACATGATCTATGTGACCATACTTAAGATGAAATATTATGTGTGCAGCTGTACTTTCATATGACCAAAATTTTTTTTGGCTTGATTATACTCTTACAAGTAGGTTTTGCTGCTCCAGCATAAAATTTGGGGGTTGGTTTAGGGGTTTTTTTTGTTTTTTTTTGTTTTTTTTTTGGTTTTGTGTGTGTGTGTGTATGTTTGTGTGTGTGTGTGTGTGTGTGTGTGTGTGTGTGTGTGTGTGTGTGTGTGTGTGTGTTTTGTTTTTTGTTTTTTGTCCGTTTTTTTTTTTTTTTTTTCTTGTGTGTTTTTATGGGTCTGCCTGATGGGGGGGGGGACCCTTTCTGTCCAGATGTCCATCTGGAGATCTGTCTGGATGTGCACATTCTCGTCACTGTGATATCTACAGAATGCCTCCATGTACAGTGTATTTTGCTCAGGTTTGGCAATATGCTTACCTTACCTGGTTAAGGGACTGCGTGTTTTATAAGACCACATTCACCAGGTCCCTATATGTAGGTTGCTTTTTTCATGTTTCTTTTAACCTTCAATGAAAGACCACTGCTTTATGTAACTACACTAAGACCTGCCCTAGGGGTGGAAAAAGGGACTACTGTATATCAACCAAAAAAGTCTGTATCTGTATCATAGCATCAGTATATCCTGGGATATAAACAGTGAATTATTAACGTATACTTGTAAGATATATGCAAGTACAGTGGTCCCCCTCTTATAAGGCCACCCCAAATGCATCCCAAAAGTGGCCTTATAAGAGGGGTGGCCTCTCTAGAGGGGGACAATATAATGGAAATGCCACACTTTCTGCTTGAGAATGGTGGCCTTATAAGAGGAGTGGCCTCTGGTGAGAGGGGCCTTATAAGAGGGGGACCACTGTACATACCTAAATCTGTTTGTGTTAGATTTCAATTTCTCAGGCACATCAATATCTGCAGGTGGGTTCAGGCGCTTCACTTTAAAATCATGTTCTTCATCCTTCTTTATCAAAATAGTCGTTGTGACAGGCATGGTTAGAAGTGGCCCAGCTTCCCTGGTGGCCAGACCATGTACTGTTCATTTAAAGATTGTACAGAAGTTCAAGTCTGGTAACAATCAAAACACAGTGTTCGGTTGTTAATCAGTGGTAAGAGGGTCCCACAGATAAACAATTTGCATAGTAATGCCAGTTCTTGTCCCAAGTTTTTTAAAGGGATGTTAGTAGCATGCATACTATTGCATATAAATCAATTGAAAGTGGTATCAAACAATACAGGACTTCTTTTATCTGAGGCAAGCTTTTCAGTCCATCACTGCTCCATCAGCATCATCTAATTTCCATCTTATTAAAAGTGGCTGTTTCAATATATATATATATATATATATATATAAGATTTTTTTCCTTGTAGTAGACAGAATTTTCTTTTTGTATAGAAGAAAAGGAAAAAATTGTTGATACAAAATGATTTTGGCATGTTTAAATGTTGTACAACAAGTTATATTCCAAGTGCATGGAAGGCTAGCTAGGGTGTAGATTACAGGATCTCAGTTCTGCTCCCTTGTGTTTACTTGTTAAGCTGGCTAGGCAATTCATTTCCCCAGTTGGATGACAATTGGTTGTTACATGTAGGACACATCTTGTACAGAATTACAATGCATAATTCAGCTGGCCACTGGTCAGTATAATCAATGGTAATGTATTATGGCTTTCAAAATGTTTAGAAACATGGATTTTAAAAACCAATTATGCTCTACCTTTGATTTTCAAAAATTATCATATGATCATAAAATACTTTCATTTGGACCTCTCTTACTTATAAGTAAGTAAAAAAAAGTGTTCTACTAATTAGTGGAACACATTTTGTTTTCATACATGCATTTCTTATAAAAGTTACACACTTTATTCTATTTTTATGTACTTACCTATATTTTCAGCTGCATGCCCACCTATCCCCCCTCCCATATAATGTATGCCTTGAGGTAAGCTTTATAGTCATACAGCAGAATAGGCTCCAACATAGTTTTCTAAGGGTGGAGCAAGACTTATGACTTGGAGATACATCAATGCAGATACACATGTGGAAGCTCTTGCAATGGATACCATAAAGAATTGTGATGTAATCACACATACAGCAAAGCTGCTTACGTGGCTATAATCCTAGGATTCTTAAAGGTGTGAATAAAAGCAAAATCAATTTATAAGGATTCGTATTTCAGTCATGCTGTATAGGTGTCTCTAGGTACCCCTATATACGTGTAGCAAGGTATAGCAGAGCCTTATGGGATTTGAGAAGAGCCCCAGGAATACACATATAAGTTGCATAGTAACTGCCGCTGTAGACAGCATGACTGATTGAGTGTTATCACCATTTCACATTACAATAGTCATCTCGTCCAAATAGACCCCCCAGTGCTTGGCACTGTCTCCTTTATAGGACTTCTTATTTTGTTTTCTCGACCAAGAAGATAACGTGCCTGTCTGTTTGGTACATATTTTTGTATAGCAATGCCATCGATTTGTTTCTTTGATTTGCAGTTAAATGAAACATTAACTGTTCTATGGCTTCCACATATGGTTGCGGAACCTCCCAATTTTCGCCTCTGTCACAAAAACGTGCATTTTTGTCAGAAGCCAATCTCCTAAGTATCACATATACAGGTTTGTTTCTACCCAATTAGATATTCTGAATCACTTCATGGTAACGCATCTTGTGCAATTACTGTAAAATATTTTCTAAGCTGCTGCTATTCAGGTGTGTGGTTTTTTTTATCTCAAATGCAAAGGCTGTGTGATGTATTTGTCCGCTGTAGAGATTCCTCATAAATATAGCAGACTTAACTCTTTTACTGCCAAGTTTTGATAAGTCAACAGCTTTCCTCAGTGCACTTGGGGGGTGTCGTTGTGCTGATGTATGGTGAGCCAAGCTGTTGACCTAGGCCATTGGTATACTGTTTTATCGTGGCACCTACTGCAGGCGTGCTGGTACTTGAACAGAAAGATGGTTTGCGAAGAATATGAATCTTAAGTATTGTTATGTCAATGCCGAGCACATCAACTTTTATCGAAATTGGCCATGAAAGATTTAAAGGATATGAAACACTACTTTGTACAGAAAGCTTTCTACGAAAACAATTATACCGTCTCCCTATAAATGCTAAGTCAAACCTCATATTATATAAATGTGATCCCTTTGGTGATACTGACAACAAAATAGCCTTGTCATGATATGTTTCAGTGAGACTGCAGCAATTCGTTACATTTATAGCATTTTGATAATGCATGAGATCTTTATGGTGATGGGGATGGCACCAGGTGACAGAACCTATCGCTACAATGTGCCCACAATTCTGTTATAACGCAGTGAAATACATGTATATGAAATTTGTGTTCTTTAAATATTCTGACAACACACACAAGAAAAGAAAAAGAAACTAATACAAAACAAACAAAAACCCCAAACAGTATACAAGTAGTCCATCTTTTGAGAGACACCTCCTATCAGAGTTACACCATCTCCTTTGAAAAACAACTATTTACCATGATATCAATGCTGTCTGTCCCATGTTATGTGGCTTCCATTGAAAGACAGACGTGCTATATGTGACCACTTTCAGATCTGTCTTAGGCGTGGTCTCTCAAGGGTGGGACCACTGAATTGCATGAGTAACATACATGTATAGCTAGAAAGAGGGTTTTTATTTTTCTTTTTTTCAATGTAAATTAATAATGTTACTGGTATTGATGTATTATAATTATTCTGCATGTCAACACCTGAACTTGATGGACTGCAACAGACACACCATCATTGTACTGGCACTGTATTACAGGTCCATACAGTGTGCATGTGCACGTAGGTGGGCTGCCAGAGTAGTCAGTGTGGGAGTTTACCAGTCTAGACTTGTGGTATGATCGAATTACTCAACTATGTACATGTTTTCTAGCCTTATAACCTAAATGTACTGTTTTAAGCCAAACTTGCATCAGTGCTGTCCAGCTGAAAATCTCTGTAGCAAAATTTTCTTCACTTGTAGCATTTTTTCCACTTCTTCACATGAGAAACACTTATTTTTGAGAAAATTTGTAGCAATTTTGAAGAGCACTGTAGCAAAATTTTGTTACAATGCTCCAGTTGGACAGCCCTGCTGCATTTATTTAGCCAAACCACTTCTAACATATTTTCATTTGGTAGGCTGGTGTTATACAGTGAAGTTTAAGTATTGGATTGAAAAGAAACCTAATGTTAGTGTAGCGAATTTGGCCAAAAGATTGTAGATATCTTAAGCCAAATCTCACTTTATTAGCCTATGCATGGCTAATAGTTTATGGCCAGTAGAAGATCAGGTGGTAATTGTGATTGCCCATTTGAATAAAAGGTGTTTGAACTTGTACCCAACTCATTTCATTAATTTATAGCATTCATGTACTTCTACTTTGCATAGGTTCAGGAATTAGCATGAATGTGATTAACATAATTTAACTGTAAATAAGTTCAGACATTTGCCGGTAAATATAAGATTGTGTTAGTGGCATGAATTATCGAACACAGACAAAAATATAACTCATAAAGCTTTAGGGTCAACTGCCCCAACACAGAAAGAGAAAGTCACCGACAGAATCTTGGACAGAGAATCTCAAGGAGGATCTTAGAGCTAGAGGACACCAGGTGTGCAGAGAGGAGGAGTGTTAATTGCTTACAGACATCTACTCATGGAATAGGGTGTATTCGTATTGACATAGACCCCGTTCTGCCCCCCATCTCACAGCAAGAAGATTGACAGGAAGCAGGGCAGATCCATGTTTTAACTCATTCCACCCTAATGACGCTTTTTCACGCTAATATCAACAGCTTTCCTTGGTGTGCTCTGGGCACGATGCACCCATAGCACCAAGGAAAGCCGTTGACTTCTATCAGGGTGGAATGAGTTAAACGGGGCCAAATGTATTTCTCTGGTAAAGGTAACAACTTCAGACAACAGAAAGATTTAAGAAAAGTTATTAACGTACCATACTCCTCCCAATGAGTGCCCCCTGCTCTAATAAGCACCCCCCCCTTATTTTCCTTCTTGAAAACAATAGTAGCAAATTCACCCCATGTACCTGTCTGCTGAACATAGGTCTATGCTATTGATGTTTCCAGGATTTTCTCAAGCTTCAACATTGACCTGATTGCATGGGCACCAAGTTTGTCAATACAGTGTACGACACCTTGCATTGCAGTAACAAAACTGGGTATTACTAACTTTACCTGTCTGCAAATGGCTGTAAGATCAAAATACAATAGTCCCTGCTTTGAGAGCTAGACCACCCCTAGTGCCATCCAAGAAGTGGTCATGTAAAGCAGGTGGTCTTTCAAAGGAGGTTTGACTCTTGCACCACCTCGCTAACAACAAACCATTTCTCTGAATTACGATGCATAATTTAGGTTCAGACATGATTGATGTACACTTACTACACCCTATCAGTCAGTCATGTGTTCACACATTTACGTATTATACATGTTTTGGATTTGTAAACTGGTTTTGGCAAATTATTTTGCCAATCTTGCACAAAATAGCTGGGTTTAATTTGTCTGAAATGGGGAATTTCTGGATGGATGAGTTGTCTTTTGGAGCCATTTAGGGTGGTTATTGGTCAAATTCTGTAGGTGGTCTCTTAAAAGAGGTAAACTGTCATTAGAAGGTGCTTTTGCATGGTGAAAATGGTCACATAAGGAAGGTGGTCTCCCAAAAGACTGGTCTTTCAAAAGAGGGACTACTGTACCCAGTACCATCAGTCACATGTTGTTAACTCATTCCATACCAGTCCCTGATTTTTCCATATATTTACCTAGATTTAAGACGATAACTGCATATTTAAATTCTTCATGAAAAGTGCTATCGTTCAAGTACCAACATGCCTATTGTCTTAGGTCAGTGGTTCTGGCACTGACCAAGGCCTGTGACCATAGTATGGAATGAGTTTAAAGGTCTTAAGAAGGAATTTGCATTTCATCATACTTTGAAATGTTGCTTTTACATCTTCATCTGCTCCATTGAGGAAGCAGCCATTTTAAAGTGGTTTAAAGAAATCTTCTTCTTGGAAACTGCTCAGCCAATTGCTTTGAAAGTGCATAGGGACACTGCTAGGGACCACCAAACCTTGACTTGTTGAATAAGTGGCACTGTAGTTTTCAATTTTCATTTTTTATTGTTTTATTTTTTGTACAAATTCCTAGCCCTTGAAATCCTTAGCCAGTTAGTTTTCAGATTCACAACAAATTTGATTCTTCATGGATGTATTGGCCACTGGGCTGTTACCCACTGGCTGTCCTTTATTTACACATTGACAAGGTGTTAGCTGTGATCGACTCATATGCCAGTTCCCTTAGTTGTGGTTTCTGCCACACGAAACCCCATGCACTGCACCAGGGAATCAGGAGACATGTGACAGCTCAGCAAAAGAGCCAATCTGCAGAGGTGAGGGGATGTCAACATGCCACGTCATCAAGGGCATTAGTGTAAGCATTTTTTCAGCAGTGAATAGTGATGGAATCTATTTCTGTCGCCAAAGTTGTTACCAGCCTTTTGAAACATTTTCACTTGAGTTGCAAGCATCAGAATTGACCAAATGTATTGATCATCATGATTCTCGTCTCTTTTTCCTTTGTTATCAGTTATGATCAGTCCCTGAGCTTGAAACAGTGAGTGAACTTTATTGGCAAATATAAAAAAGAAAGAGCAAGTTATTAGATGTTCAAGATGTCTGTATGAATAAAATGATTTGTAGATCTAGACAACAAAGTCCTCGCACAAGAAAAGCCAAGCATGTTTGATCAACTGGAAATGAACAGACAATGTTTTTGTATGAGTGTCAGCTACCATGGTATGTAGGTGAATACCCAGCACACCAAACTCTCAATGGCAAGACTAATTTTCTTAACAGGAAAAGACCAAGCAAGACTAGTGGTGGATAAACCTCAAAGAGGGAAAAGCCAATAAAGAAAAAAAAAAAAAGAATTCCAAGGGCCCAGGGTGCACACCTGTCAGTCTCCCCCATAAAGGTCTCCCACTTTTTCACCCAATTTTTTTTTATTTACGTGCTAAATTTTGTAAATTTGGCAGAAGCTCCCCCATGAAAATTTAGTATTTTCTATCATATTCTTTGGTAAAATACAAATCTTTCCCAGGGATTTTTCAAATTTACAAAAATTCCCCATTTTCAGGTGTGGAAAGTTGGCAGGTATGAGGGTGCTCTTTGGGAAGAAGACCATATTTAAAAGGAAAAAATGCAGGGGACCTGAAATACTCAGGAATTGTCATCAGTTTGTTTGAAATAGTATATTTCCAGATGGTTAGGTGCATTTGATGTTCTTATGCCTGTCTTTATTATCCCCCGCCCACAAAGTGGGCGAGGGATAATAAAGACAGGCATAAGAACATAAGTGGGTAGACCTTAGGTAGTAGATGTGCATAGGCATTGTTTTGTGTGGTTAATTACTTGCATTAATTGATTATTTAACAAAGTTCGTTAAGCAAGACAAATTTTGTCCGGGCCATATCTTCTTAACTATTAATGCTAGCCCTTTGAATTTTTAATGGTGTGTAGACCTTAGGTAGTAGGTGTGCATAGGCATTGTTTTGTGTGGCTAATTACTTCCATTATTTAATTAATTAATTAATTAACAAAGTTCATTAAGTAAACTCAAGATACAATACAAATTTTGTCTGGGCCATATCTTCTAAATTATTGATGCCAGCCCTTTGATTTTTTGTGGTGGGTAGACCTTAGGTAGTGGGTGTGCATAGGCATTGTTTTGTGTGGCTTATTACTTGCAGTAATTAATTAATTAACAAAGTTCGTTAAGCAAGACAAGTTCTGTCTGGGCCATATCTTCTAAACTATTAATGCTAGCCCTTTGAATTTTTTATGGTGTGTATACCTTAGGTAGTAGGTGTGCATAGGCATTGTTTTGTGTGGCTAATTACTGCCATTAATTAATTAATTAACAAAGTTCATTAAGCAAGCTCAAGATACAATACAAATTTTGTCCGGGCCATATCTTCTAAATTATTGATGCCAGCCCTTTGATTTTTTTATGGTGGGTAGACCTTAGAGAGGATATGGTAATGGGCGCTGTCCGTGTGTCCGTCCGTCCTTCCGTCCATGATTACTGTGGGCGGCGGATATGGCTAGCGTCAGCGGCTACTTGTTATGGTGGAGACATAGCTGTGTTACCTAGCAACCTTATAGAATGGTAGAGCAGGTCTGCAGTTAACATTGGTTAATATGAATGTGTCCTGTTGGACTTGCACATTGAAAACAGTACACAGTGATGCAACGTCTGACTTTGGCAGCCTTGGACTTATACCTCAACTCCTAATCTATGTGAAAGTACATAAAAAGCCAAATATTTGGTAACAAACATATGAAGACCTAACGTAACAAACATCACCTAGGGTGCGTTACTCTTAGGTTTATAAGGCCCCACATGCTACCATTACACACAGTCCCTGAAGAGCCCAGGTCGGGCAAAACGCATCGGACTTTTATTAAAATCATAGTTTTGATTTTAAACACTTCTAAACCGTCTTGCACTTGCCAGTTCATGTTCATTTTCAAGTTTTTGATAACAAGGACATTTTGGACTGCTGACTTTCAACAGTTTGATGCCATTTGGAATGTATTTTTGGCAAATCAGCCTCTTCAGTAAATATCTGAGCTTTGAAATTAAGCACGACGACTCTGCCGGCTCGCTTCATGCTGTAACTCAATACCAGATGAGCACACAGAACATAGTCACACAGTATAGCTGCAGTAGTGCAGCAGATTGGGTATGGAGTATGGGCTTCCTGTCATGGTGCATTGGTGTTATTTGCTGGCACATGATTTCACAAAACAGTTCCTGTTACACTTTGGCAATCAAGCGTGTATATGAATCAGGATCTTCCTGGCTGCCTTCTGACCGGTCAGAGATCATACACACGCGCTTTTATATGTACAGGTCAAATTAATGGTGATCAATTCCAGAGAAGCCAGATCACATGATCATATAAACTTTTAACAATTGCGGCACCAGATACATGAGGCGATATGCATGATGTTTACAATAGGGACACCTTTGTGCTTGCTATGCGTGCACCTGATTGCTGACTGTATACAACTACTAACAAGATCTAGCAAGTGTGAAGCATACATGTAAGCATAGATGTGCTGACAATCACAATGTCTTGTCTAAATTGCAAATATGTTTATCTACATGATATACATATATGTGTGTGTGTGTGTGTGTGTGTGTATATATATATATGTATGTATATATTTATCTCATGTTTGGGTCGATTTTAGTACTACAACAGGCTTGTATAAATACCGTATCAAAGGCCTTAAAGCTACAGTGCCGCGATATGATGTATCGGTACTCTTCCGGTGGTATCGGTACTCTTCTGGTTTCATCAGTAGTTGTGTTGATGAGGAGTAAAACTTTCTGCAAATGTCGTTCTTATGTTTGGTTTGTGTATTGAAATGTACAAATCGACCCAGACATGAGATAAAAATTTTATAGCAGGCTTTGTAGACGATATGAAGTAATCAACTCGCACTGGATACCATATAGCAAAACTCGTTCGCTTCGCTCACTCATTCTGCTATATGGCATCGAGTGCTCCTTGATATACTTCATATTGTCAACAAAGCATGCTAAAATCTATAATATATATATATGTATATATATATATATACACACATCTGCAAATTTAATAATACATCAACCAAATTTTGTGCAATATTTTAAACTTATAACTTGTTCTACAAATTTAAGGTCTTGAACCCATTGCAATCGTAAAATATATTATATTCTGCAGCTGTGTGTGCAGGTTCTTACACACTGTTGTATCTATGATATCTATGGCTTTCTGGGATTGCTGTGATGTATTGCGGACAGTTGTGATACATGTTTCAGCATACTGCAGTAGATCAGTGCCATCGATATGTTGCAGCTTGGTGTAATATTTGGATGCAAGTGGTGATAGGCTGCAGTATGGTGTGATATATGAACACAAGTTGTTGGTAGTTTGCAGCATGTTGTGATATATGAATAATATAGTTATGATAGGTTGCCGCATGTTGCGATATATGAAAACTAGTTATGATAGGTGGCAGCATGTTGTGACATGTGAAAACTAGTTATGATAGGTTGCAGCATGTTGTGTTATGTGAAAACTAGTTATGATAGGTTGCAGCATGTTATGACATGTGAAACTAGGTATAATAGGTTGATTGACCAAATGATTTTCCATTTCAAAAAAAGGATTTCCCTTTTTCATCAGCAAAAATTTTCAAATTCCGTTTCACTGCTATATATTTACATGTATATATAATTTATTGAAGAAAAAATACCATATTTCATTTCGTGGGTGAAAAAATGCACAATTCCACTTTGGTTTCAGAAAAAAAAAAGTAAAATCATTGGGCCTAGATATGTGAATACTAGTTTTGATAGGCTGCAGCATGTTGCGATTTATAAATACTAGTTATGATAGCTTGCAGCATGTTGTGATATATGAATTTTTATTATTTGCTCTGTTTTGCAGCGTGCTGCAATTTTATAGCTATAGTTACAAGCTTATATATATATATACATTGTATTAACGCTAGTTATATGTGGCAGCACGCTATGATATATGATGCCAGTTGCAGCATGCTGTGACATTACTGCTAATTAGTGGGATATAAATACAGCATGCTGCTGATGCTAGTTGTGGTATACTGCAGCATGCTGTAATATCACAGCTGTAGTGGGATATATCACAATGGTAGTTGTGGTATATCATGTTGCCGTATATTGATGTATTGACATATTGACATCACTTGTACATGTTGTGATATATTGTACATGTACAATTTATAACCTATCCCTGGTCAGATTATAACCAAATCAATAGCTTTCCTTGGCAATGGGTTGGGTGCATGTTGTAATACATTGTGCATGTACATTGGACCATGCAGCAATGGCTAACAGCAGATGTCAATGTGATGCAGTATAGTGTGATGAAACACTAGATGCTGTAGCAATGTGGCTTCTTGGTATGTTGCCTCATTGCTAAAACGTTTTCCAGTAATGAGAAATTTAAGCAAAAACTGTTAAGCCAGTTAAGCGGTTAACAGTGTGCACCTGGGCACTTTTGGGCAATTTGAATGGAAAAGAGTTAAGACAGAACCAACGGCTTCAATCTTTTCTAATTTTGGCCAATCCTTGCCTCCAAAGCAGACCCAAGCTGCCTACATTGTATCTTCCACTGTGTAGTAACATGGAAATTGATCTGCTTTGCAGGCAAGGCCATTCCACCTTTGCTAGAAAATGCAAGTTGAAGAAACCACCTTCACACAAAGAGAAAGGCAGTTTATTAACATTCTCATCCAAGGAATGGCACAGCATGAGGGGTTTAAAAGGCTGATAAGACCCTCTGAAGTGATTGGAATATTTCACCTGTACTATATGTTCTTTGATATATACTGGCACTATAAGGTAAACTGAGACAAAGTACATTATCAATTAGGAAGTAGCTGATCAAGTGGACCCTTGAGACATCTTGATCAATATGGCTGCTATGTACTAAGTACCAGATTTTTCTAGTGACTGTTTGTAAAGAACGTTGAATATCTGCAAATCTCTTACTGACAGGGGTTTCATTTAAAAATAAATTTGTATATTGGAGTTATCTATGCTGCAGGCATATCGGTTGTAAATGTACAGTAAAACCTCCC
Organism: Hermodice carunculata; assembly: GCA_964020975.1. Lineage (NCBI taxonomy): Eukaryota > Metazoa > Annelida > Polychaeta > Eunicida > Amphinomidae > Hermodice > Hermodice carunculata. The sequence continues at coordinate 67,773,636 of OZ026620.1, read as the reverse complement.
TATACCGAACACCCTTGGTACGAGAAAAAAGTGTTCGGTATAGGGAGGTTTGCTTACATTGGAAGTATATACTTGGGACTGAGAAATGGTGTTCAGTATATAGATAAAGTTCAAAGAACATTTCAATTTCCATTACTGTGAGTGTTTTTGAATATACCAGTATCAGGACCCAAACACAAAAATAATGAAGTATGTCTCCCTTCTCAATACACTGTACATCAGCTGAGAAAAAAAAAACAAATAAAAAACAAAACAATGTACATGTCTGAAACTGGATCCCAGCTGCTGTGGAGTGTATCGGGAATTTTCTATGTTGTTTATAATTAGTTAGTACATAATACCCTAAAGTGACTGTACATCCATTGTTGTGCACAAGTAATCTACAATACCCCACTGCCACTGAAATCCAATAGCACAACTGGAAACCAAAGTCTTGCTTGACAGAGAATGTGTCTGTGGGTGTGAACATTTTGTACATTTTGATATATACATGTACAGTAAAACCTCTCGAACTGAACACCTCTCTATACTGAACACCATTTCTCAGTCCCAAGTATATACTTCCAATGTAAGCAAACCTCCCTGTACCAAACATCTCACTATACCGAACACTTTTTTCTGGTACCAAGGGTGTTCGGTATAGGGAGGTTTTACTGTACATGTACAACAAAGACTTTGTGTTATTATGTCTGAACTTGTGCATATGTATCAATAAACCATTACAGGAATATTATGCAGACAAAGTATAAATGATGTGTGGAATCATGGTGGGGCTACTGGTCGTATCAAGTGGAGTTTGTATCTTAGGTATTAAAGGTACAGTAAATTCATTATTATTGATTATAAATTGAGATGGAACTGAAAAAGGTGCATCAAATATGCATGTGGCCCCTCGTCAAATTTTGTAATATGTTGTGTGATCTTTTGACCTAATTTTCATGGTCATTAACCACGTTAGAAAGGACACTAAATACAAACTGTTGATCAAGAATAAGGTGGCTGATACAAAATGTACCACAAATGTGTGTTCATATGGAAGTCCGACACTGTGCACCATATGACCTTGACTATAATTTCTCAAGGTCAAAGGAAATGAATTTTTGGTGAAGGTCATCAGAGACATGTCAGTAGAGCATTAGGCCCATAGGTCTCTAGTTTAAAAAAATCATCGGTGCTACATGTATAACAATGTAGCGATCAGCAACTTTGGCTTGCTATTTGGATGAATGGCAATCAATATAGCGGCATAAGTACACGCATAATTGTCATATAATGAGTAGCCTTAGTTCTGATGTTTGCACCTTGCTTTTGTTCTATACACTCTTACATGTGCACAAAGTTGAATTAAGTGCAACTATGCGACTACTGTAAAAAGATACACCTCAGACTATGTAAGCCCTGGTGACAGCTGTGATATCAAAACCCAGGGACCGCTCTGATCAGTAGCTAAGTACTAATGTTTCGCTAATTTGGCTTAAGCGGTGTGCAAATGACTCAGATATTTTAAAGTGAATTATTCAAGGGTCATGACAGAATCTATGTTAAGGATGCCTCTGTATTTCCGATTTTGGCTCTATACATGTCGCTGATTGGGCCAATGCCGCTTACCTCTCCAGGTATCTATTGGGGTGAAACACAGGTTGTAAGGGAGCAGTTCATAATTGATGAGCCAGTGGGATGTTGTTTGGCTAGTTTAATCCATGATTGACCACCAAAATTGAACGTGCATGCAATACATGAAAACATCCTGAATACAGGAATTTATTTCATGTACTACTGGCAATGATGGTATGTACACCTGCTGTTCGTTGATGGCCAAGTGGTGTAAATTAGCTGCTCCCCTCTCTGGGTTGCTCAAGCTACAGCCATGATGCCATGAAACTGGCCCGTAGTGCACTGGACCTGCATATGTGGAGTCTTGGTTTCATATTGCCGCTCAGTGCTGTTAATTTGAACAGATTTTGAGCTTTGAGATTAAGACATACACCTTGATCATAAGAAATAAAATTGAGAGACAAAAGTGTAAACACATCTCATATAAGTTTATTCAGAGCAAAAAGCAAAAATAGTTAACTCTATGGAAGAATATGCCAAAAGTGCAAACAGGTAATGAATGTTTTTGTTTAATCCAGACAATGATCACAATCGTATGTCATACTTTTTCTCCAATTTGAACATTTTCAGTTTGATGTGTGTAGATTAAGGACACCCTGAGTGTAAGACGTGGCACTATACTAAAACAACTGATTAGGCTGTTGTTAAATGTTAAATTTTCCTTGCCTTTCCTTAGGATGACAGATCTCAGATGTGGATTGTGACATTGAGAATAATACATCTTGAAACAGTCGATCCAGCTATTGAAAAGAACTTGGAAACACTTTTGATAATTAATTACAAAAAATGGCAAAGATCCCAGCACTACTTGATGGACGGTATTCTCTAACTGACTGTCTGTCCATATCACCATCCTTGCAAGGACAATATCTTACGACTCACAGGCTCCATCAAGTTAAAATTTACCTCAATTGTCCCTTGGCTCTATTTCTGGACCTGATTACATGTTGGTGGACTTGACCTGATTTTCAAGGTCGACGATGACGACGACTACGACTATGATGAAATTAGAAGCAAATTAGGCAGGTAAAAGATCTAACATTGGTGTGGGACTTCACTTTCTCACATATAGTCATTCACAAGGCATGGATACAATGTTGATAAGTATGTCACATCGTGGATACATGAACTCTCATAGTGCAAGATCGTCAAGCTCTCTATGTCATAATCATGATAATACATGTAGCTGTCTGAATCAACATGTGGCCAATTGCTGGCGACAAAACTGTCCTCTATTGCAATGATATTTAATTAATTTCAATGTATTACATATAAGTAATTGCAATTAATTTAGGTGAAACTAATAGATGAGAGCTATATCATCATGCCCAGGTCAGCAGCTTTTCTATGGGCAGTAGGATACCCAGCACCTAGAAAGCGGCATGTTGAATGATCAGTCTTAATTCAAAATGGGGAAACTAGCTGTCAATGGAGTGGTGGTACATGGACTGTCAATCACTGTAACCTTGGTATTCATTTACCAGTATATGTGGTAAACAAATGTGGATTTGGTGTCCATATTGGGAAGTCTGTCATGCCATGTCATAAACAGAAGATCATTCAATTTCATGATGTTGACTCGGAATAGCAAAAGGCTCAGGTTCTTGGCTATTATGAGGTCTTTGTCCAACAGGTATACGGCCTTTACATGTAAAGGTACATCATGTATAGCATGTATAGGTCGGCTATGGATTGACATTGTTACATGCAAGTTACAGTTAAACTATTCACAATTATTGTGTTTGTGTCATTAATCCAGAACCACTTCCTGGTTGTCATTACCCTATTCTGTAGTCCGAACTGTCTATACTCCATATACTCCATAAGCTAACCTGTCACTGTCTAGCGTACATGTATATATATAAGGAAGTACCATTGTCACGTTCTTCTGTAGAATTTTGACATACATGTACATGTAGACTGCATTAGCCCAAATAAATTAAATGGTCTTCAGCAGGTAGTTACTCAGAACATTGTTCGTACCCTGTACCCATACATGTCTCTGAGTTGTGGCTCCTTGTCTAAGCCAAATATTGAGCAAATTAAGACAACTAGCATCATGATGAAAAAATATATGAAAGTGTCAATGCATTAGCTAAATAAGTGGAGCTTTGTTCATAAATGCAGAGCTTCAATATGAATAAAGAATACCTGTCAAACCAAACGTAACTACTAAATTTGTATTGTACATGTACATCTGTACAAGTTCAGATAAGAATATTTTCACTAACCCCTGTAATCAGTATGTATCCTTTCTAGCTGAATAGCTTACCTTAGTTAAACCACCTGCTAGTGTATAACTGAAGTAGAAACAAGCTGGAACATTATATTCTGTCCCAGTGATTATAGAATAAGCAGTTGCAGCTTGACCACCTGTCTAAACCAAGAGAAATCCTAACAAGTACTGCAACGATGGACATCCTGCACCAGAAAAGTAAAACCGACCCCATGATGACACCTACTCCTCGCTTTGTAAGTTTCCAAACCATAAAGCTTTATTCCCAGCCAACCCCAGTTTAATGTTTCAACATAATGGGTCAATTTTGTGAGATTTGAGTGAAGACTGTCAAATTTTGGTAATTTTTGACATTTAGTAAATGTGTAGTTAGGCATGTCAGAAAAGAATGAAAATGGTTACAATTTAAGTCAAGAACATGTTACAAAAATTTTACATTTCTGAACCAAATTAAGTGCAATTGCCTTCTTTGCAGTTGGTTCTTCACATTGAAAAATCAAAGGTGGCAGCTGCTCACCAAAATTTCCTCAGGACCTGTGCACATTTTGCCACATTTAACCTTTCTGCATTAAAAGTATATTAATTCCGTTATGTTAATGTAATGCCTGATATAAATTGGATTAAAGCACAAATAAAATTGTAGATACAAACCTGTATCTTTTTGGTTTTCAAATTTGTGGAAAACACTGGCCTGTAAGGTTTTTTTAATCATTACCATTATACATGTACATGAACATGTAGCTGTGTTGATAAAAAAACAAAAAACAAAACAAAGTGAAGACCCAATATGGTCAACTTGGTGCCCTCATGAAATGTATATCTGTCAAAACACTGGTTTATGGCTAGTTTTGCTCTTTCTGAGAACATATAATATGAATGTATATGGGCAATATGGACAGTGCTTTGTCAGCACATCTTATCCTTAACTGATAACCAACTATAGTAATATAGCATGGTAGTTCGGTTGACATGTTAACTATAAATGCAGTGTACAACTGATATATGTTGTGGCCACAATGCACTTTGATATCAAAATCAAATGGTTTTTTTTTGTGCAACTGTCCCACAATGCATTGCACAGCCATGTTCAAAATGGTGCTCTCCACAAGTGGTACCAACATGCATGATTTGTATTGCCAGGGTATCGTGTCGCATACAGATTTGTAACTAATGATAACAACTGCTTCAGAAACAACGGAGTGGGCAGATTAAAGTTAAGGTATTAAGTCATTTTTAAAAGTACTTTAATGACCTTTTGCCCAGGTAACATGGAGAACGTACACCAGGAACCCAGCTAAATATTACGACATCACCGTACAACTGGGGCTATGCTGTTTTACCAAACAACCAGGGCTGTGCAGCTATACTGTTTCCCCGCCTAAGTAAACCCTCCAGACAGTTTAAAATAAAGTGCTGTGTTTGAGTTGACTTTATTGCAAAATAATTGCACATGCTGGCTACTTCCGTGATAAAATCTTTCATTCAGGATCGATCAATTTTTGTTAGGAAAGGGCGGCTTGAATTTTTTTCCTATGTTTCATAAAGTTTAGGGTCAGGCCTTTCCAGTAGGGTTGGTCGAGCTACTGGACCACACATATATTTCTGTTAGGCCTTAGGTAACTGGACATTTGTTCAAACATGTTTAAAATGGATGTTCTTTCCCCTTTTACACATTATCTCCTTTGGTGTCAGTTTAATTGTTTTACCTGGGCAAAGCCAGAGCATGGACCTACATGTATTAAAGGCTAGAGGCAGTTGTAAACACTTAAATATTTAACACACAGTATCACAACGATGCACGTCAATAGTGATGCACACATTCACATATCTTGCTAAATTATATTTTGTCCAGTCTTGTGATTTCGCAGCCATAAAGAAATCCACAGAGGCATTAGGGTAAACTCAAGCAGTTAATTTATTGAGCCTTGGGGGTTTTGTTAACTACACAACAACATGTATTTATACAGCCCTGACAGTTGGGTTTTGTGTGGCATGTCATAACTGAATGGTGTTGATTGCATGTACAGTGTCAGTAAGGCCATTCTTGGGGAAACTTCCACATGGGACAAACACTGTTTTTGAGAGTATGTCTATACTCCACACACATGTTAGATGATATTCCTTCCTGTATCATCTAAGTCCAAGCTAGCTTTTGGTATACCGTATATGGCACACAAGGAACAGGCCAGAGATAATTATAGATCGGGCACTTTTTGTACAAGAACGGCCATCCGTGTACGAACTGTGGATTCAAAAGCTAGGATGTGTACATTGTGTGCAGTTATACAATGTACATGTATGCATGGGTTGAACACACATGGAACTGTGGAGAAAACTATGCCATAGAAAGGCAAGGTTGCTCAAATCTCAGATAAAGGACTAGTCATGGAGCATACAGTGTACAGTGTGAATCTTATGAAAGCAGTGAGTGTGAGTATAGATGAAAACGACATGCACAGCAGTTGCCATGGTAATGCAGTAAACAAACTTTTTCTATTAATTTGTAAGTATTTTCACCATGCTGTGTCATGGTATGTTGGTCATCCACTAATCATTTTAACTTATTGCCTGTTTACAAGCCCAGCAGACTAATATACTACAATTTCTTGGCTATACAACCCTGAATCCAATCAATTCGAAAAGATGAGTTAGACCTAATGTACAAAGAGGTGCCACAGAGTAAGAAATACTTTGGAGCAAATAGTATTATTTAAGTTATTTAATTAACTAAATTAAAAATCAACAAATTTTGAAAGATCAAGGTCTAAACAAATGAATTCATGACCGTTTGCAAAAAAATTGTCATTAGATATCCATGGCTTTTTCCATGCCAAATTTTTACAAAGTCAGCAATGTAGTTCCATAACTTTTTTATGCCAAGCATTGCCATTACATTTCAGTAGCTTTTTTCATGCCAAGTCGTGACTGAGCATTGTAATTAGATTCCCACAGATTTTTTCTCATTCTGTAGATTTCTGTAGCTTTTTTCCATGCTAAGTTTTGCCAAGGTTTATTATTAGATTTACATAGCTTTTTCCACGCCAAGTTTTGACTGAGCATTGTAATTAGATTTCCATAAATTATTTCATGCCAATTTTTTACTGAATAAATTTGTTCCATACATGTAGCTTTTTCCATGCCAAGTTATGACTGAATCGAACGACATCTTTCTTTGATGCTCTTTAGGAACATTATGCCCAAAGTGCAGCAAGGCAGGCTGTGGACCAGGACAATTCTTTACCCAAATTTCTTGCTCTAATCATGCAAAAGTGCCTGGATGTAAATTGCCATGTGGCTGAACTTCTTGACTTGAATTTCTCATTACTAGAAAACTGAGATTTGTACGTAAGACCATGCATGATGTCATGCCGTAGGTCAATAGCTTTCCTTGACATGGAATGCGGCCAACCCATGCCAAGGAAAGCTTTTAACTCAGTCTTACTCTCACCCGGACTGGGTTAAAGTCTCTGCAACTGCAGGCATGTTGGTACTTGATTTAAAGGTCGATTTACGAGAAATTTGAATCCAGATAACAATTTCTTCATTCAGATCGCATCGACCTTTGCCCAATTGGCAATGAAAGACTGATACAGACCTGCCCAATTTGCAGAATAAAAACACTTGCCTGAACTACGGAACTGGAGCACCTTTAATTCAAATATACAAAGTGTCTCCAAAACATACAATCTCCACATAAAACTTCTGGTAATTGATTTTACACCGTTAGAAGTAATGCCTGTTTTTTTTCTGCTCTTCTTTTGATTCTGCTGCCAAAAAGGAGACCTGGAGAGTGATCCAGTGATAAAAAGGACTTGCTTTCCGCAGGGAAATGATAGACCTCTCAGCTTTCCCGATTCCTTGTAGAGGATACACGCTTCCTTGTCGAGTGCCATCTCAGATCAATCTGCTCCAATTTGTAAGCCATCCTGCAAATTTTGAGGTTTGTCAGAGAACTTCATATGTTGCGCTCCCTTTTGTGACCTGTTGGTAAATGACTGCAAATTACTGACAGGCTTAGGTTACTTTCATCCATATGTCACGGAGATGAATTCTTTGGCTACTCCCAAATTTGATTAGAGAAATCGATTTATTTCATTACAAAATGATGATCTTGTACTCCTCCATGGTCTGGAAGGTGGTTTACATCATGATACAGACTTACGACATGTTTGGGCAACATCATCGGACAAAAATACCTAAAAATTGTACAATATATAGCATTGAGATACATGTAATGGGTTTTGGCCCCATAATCATGTAGTTTGATTACCTGACTTTTTAAAAATGCTGGAAGACATATAAGATTTTGGGCAAGATAACTGTATAAGTGAACTTATAATTTGCTGAACTCTATAGGTAATTCGTACTGGTGATGAGTTTTCTTCAAGAAATATACTAAGAATTACAGGTGCACATGTATGTATGGTAGTCTCTACGTTTAGACCCGGCCCCCAAGGGAATGTTTAAAAGTTGTGACATAGTGATGTTTACTTAATTTGGTTAAGAAGGATTATACATTGATAACAGGTTCTTGATTTTTAATTTCTAATGACTCATTCTTTTCTGACATGCCTAAGCACACATTTACTCAATGTCAAAAATTTCTCAAATTTGACAGTATTTTCTTAAATGTCACGAACTTGACACATTATTTGAGACTTTCAAAGTGAGGATTAGGTGTCATCATGGGGTTTGCTTTACATTTCTGGTGCAGGATGTCCATTGTCGCAGGACTTGTCAGTATTTTTCTAGGTTTATTCAGGTGGTTTAGCTGTAACTGTCTATCTTATGATCACTGGGACAGAATGTAATGCTCCAGTTTGGTTCTACTTCAGTTATACACTAGCAGGGGGTTTAACTAAGGTTAACAAGCAATACAGCTATAGCCACGGGTACCCCTAGTTCAGGGGTACATAAAATTATTCTTTTCTGAACTTGTACTACACAAATTTAGTAATTTTGTTTGATTTGACATATTCTTTATTCACATTGAAGCTCTGAATTCATTATAAGCTTCACTTATTTAGCTAATGCATTAACATGTTCATATATTTTTTCAGTATTGTGTGGGCTTTTTTTGCTGAGTATTTAGCTTAGACAAGGAGTCGCTACTCTGACAGACATGTATGGATACAAACTCCAAAACATGTTCTGAGCAGTTACCTGCTGAAGACCATTTAATTTATTTGGGCTAATATAGCATATGTCAAAATTTTACAGAAAAATATGACAATATATAGTACTTCCATATGTATATAGATTAGGCACTGACAGGTTAGCTTTAATATGGAGTGTAGAGAGTGCAGACTACGGAATAGGGTAATGACTACCGGGGAGCGGTTCTGGATGAAAGGACACAATTACAATAAAGCACGGGTCTCTCAACGGAGGTCAAATACCAGGAAAAGATAGCTCTAGGTACCTGAAAAAATTAAGTGTTAAAAGGCACTTGGTCCATCATTTCAGAGGACGTTGAAAAGGGGACTAGCGTACATAAATAACGTAAATAAGGTTTGCATTTCTGATTTCTGGGTGGTCTTTATACAAATGCCAGCATGTATCATGCTGCAAGTCTGATAATTATGGTAAAATATACAGTGAAACCTCATGATAACGACACTCAGATATCCAACATATTCATTATAGTGACACAAGTTTTGAATGGCAAATATTCATTTTCTTTGTTGCTTGACTCATTTATCTGACATTCAGTTATCTGACACATTTCTAAGGGAACAGATGGTGTCATTATAACAATTTTTCACTGTACATCGTTTGCCTGGGACATATCACACATAAGGGTCTCAAGTAAGCAGACCGTGATATATCTGGAAGCCCATTCTGGCTGTGGGATATATCATTATCTGCTTTCAAGGAACCCTCATTCTTGGTACGTCCTGGGCAAACAGTCTACAGTCTATAAAGTATATTGTATTATCAGTTGTTTTTTGTTTTTGTTTTTTTTTAAAGTGAAAATCACCGACAGGCAAACAAGGCCATAATAACTGAGAATTTGGTAAAAATAACATATGGTAACAAGTAGCACTGGAGACTCTTATCTGGCAAACCATGCTCCAACTGCAGAGAGACCAGGTGGAGCATGAGGGAACCCTGGAGTACCCATGTAAACAAGATCTAAAAACCAAGTGCCTTCAATGACGTTTAGAGAAAGTGAACACACTGCTATATGATCATTCATTACTGTGCAAGCACAAATTATCCAAAGGTTAAGACTCAGCTTTTTTTTTTCATTGTGCTTTTTTTAGCTCAGCTGACCATAGGTCGCAGAACCTATGCAATCACTCATCTCTGTGTGTCCATCACTCCATCAATCTGTACATCCATCCGTCAGTAAACTTTTGCTTTTGAATGCGATACAGTCAACAGCTAATATGTTAGGCCCCATATGGCATGTATAACTTTCAGAGCTTATAAAGGGTATGAAAATCTAGGTAGAATTTGATATTGGTGGCACCACCTATAGAATTATGCAATGTTTTGGCCAAAATAGGAAAATTTTGAGAAGGCTGTATTTTTAAAATTTTTTCACGAGTCATCTAAAAACTTAGTGGGAATGTCAATCAGGCAAAAAGACTAAAAATTTAATGCACCACATTTTGGTGGTGCCCTCTACAGTATTATAGAAGATACATGTATGCACCAAAAGGTGTTGAAAACACATTAAATTTGTTGTGTTGAGCAAGAATTAAGCTAATGTCACACCAAATGTACCAAAAATGTGTATCGTATGTAGAAAGTTATATGTTGCTTAATATGGATGACCTTGACCTACTTCTTTTCCAAGGTCAGAAAGGGAATATATATCAGGAAACAATTTGTTTGTTATGGTTGTTATGTCTGAACTTATGCACATGTATGCATATGCCAGTACTGAAATATTAAATCTATGGTGCCATTGGTGGTGATTTAGTAGAAATGGTATCCTAGGTAATAAAAGTACATTAAATTCTGTACTTTGCCTGTGAATTGAGATGGAACTTCTAAATTTACACCAAATATGCATATGGCCAATGGGCAAATTTTATTAAATTCCATGTAACCTTGACCTAATTTTCAAGGTCAGTGAGGATGTAATAAAGGACATCTAAATGTAATTTCTACCATATATACACTATATGTGCAGTAGGGGTGCAAGCTTGGTTGCTTGTGGTGAATACTACATGTAGATGTTGCTCAATGTAGAAGCTTTAAATCAATGGATTATTTTCGTGACATTGAGTTCAAGTTTCATTGACACAGGAAGTACATGTATATGCCAATTAATATACAAAACATGCAAAACCTGTTTGTGAATTAATGAAGATGACAGTTAATAGTGTGTGTTTGCATATGTTAAAAATGATAAAAGGCTGTTCCGTGCAGTATGATTATTTGAAGGAGTCACTGATGTTCATATTCTTAGATTGAAACTGTTTCAAAGCAGTGCCCCATTGACCTTTTAAATTACACATTTCTTTTATCTTAAATGCCTATTGATTTGTACATGCATGTGTCTTGTGTAAGATGGACTTCTGGGGATGTCATATCCTGGGCACGAAAATAAGGTGTCTTAAAAGAGTGTAATAATATTCCAGAAATACAAATAGATCCTGGATGATCCCTCGTTTGAGAGACTTTAACTCATTCCATACTATGGTCACAGACCTTGGTCAGTGGTTTGGGCACTGCCTGGCCAGTCATGCTGCAGCTGCCTTTGTGGCAGCTGCAGCATGACTTGCCACGCATTGCCAGAACCACTGACTTAAGACGATAGGCAAGTTGGTACTTGAAGAAAACTCTTTTCATGAAGAATTTAAATATGCAATCGTCATCTTAAATCTAGGTAAATATATGTGCGTTTCCCATTTCAGCTAGGCGACTGGTGCCAAAGGTTGCAGGTTCGAGTCCCACTCGTTCCGAACAAAAAATATATATTTTCGGCATTTCCTTAGTGCTGGTGGATTTAAGTCCCCGATTCTGGAAATAAATGCAGACTCAGTAAATATACTGCATTACCGTGTTGATATGGCACTCGCACATAACTACCTCCATTGAACCATTCTTTTTAGGAATGGGGATTTGGTCGAGTGGATATGTGCGTTTCCCATTTCAGGTAGGCGACTGGTGCCAAAGGTTGCACGTTCGAGTCCCACTCGTTCCGAACAAAAAATATACATAATAATCAGGTACTGGTATGGAATGAGTTAATTCTCCCAGGACAGTTGCCAAAGTGGTCACATTAGGCAGGTAATATGCTAATGTGGGTCAAATACCACAGAGAAGATACAGGCCTGATAAATGTGTCAAAATACAAGATGGACCTGGGGTTATGTTCAGTGTACCAGAATGCTCACAGGCACTTGCCTTTTAACAAAGAAAACTTACAGAACATGTGGAAATGTTTTGGGACTGAACACAAGGCATAGTACATGTGTCTGTGTGCATGTACAAAAACAGGATAGGTTCCGTATGTAACATTCCTTCAATTGTTATAGGTAAAAAAAATTTTACATGTTGATAAATGGGAAACCCAGCAGGCATATCTTATAGCTGAATGGTTCAATAAACTGACCTTAACCCCCAGAACTTGATGTCATGTTGTGAAATGTGCTATTCAAGATGAAATTGATGATGGTGCTGTTGCGGAAACACATCTTTTCCAAGGAAAGCTTGGTATGTTTCCTTGCTTTTACAATAATGGACTGGTTGCTGTTGTCGTCAAATTGGTTACAAGGTGCATGTATATGATAAAGCACTGCCCAATATTAGACACTGTCATTGGTAGGCCTCCATAGACATCGATCGTGAAATAGCTCTGCAGTCATGAGTGTGTGATGTTATACATTTAATTGGCCCGCCAGCAATACTGAACAGAGCTAGGCATTCATATACATAGAAGTTTTGTCTCTGTATATTGCAACTGAGGGCAGACATGTATATCAGTTCAAGGTGACACCCTCCCCCCCCCCCCCAACGGGGGGGGGGGGAGGTGCTATTTTTTTATCTGACCAGCTGTAAAGCAGTAAGTAAATTATAGTAACATTTAGTAATAATTTGCTGTTGTTATAATTTAATACAGTGGACTTAATATTACGTATTTCTGGTGATATTGGTGATTGAACCATCGAAAGTTAGAGCATATATCCAGATTGGCTTTAAAAAGTCTCCAATATTGGCCTTAAAAATTGATCCAGATGGGGAACATTCTTGATCCTTATTTTCCCTAGTTTGAGAGGGGAAAAAAGTTTGCAGAGTCTAAGGCTATAGTAGTGATCAAGATCTAGAGAAGATTTTTGCAAAAGAGACACAGGAAGCAAAGAGGAAGCAACACAAACTTGCTTCATTTAGAATGATTTCATGTAATACTTGTACTGAAAGGTAGTTTGATCTTATATCTGTGACTATGACTTGGTGATAATAGCTCGATAGCTGAGTATACAAAGCTCAATCTTATTACAGATCAGCTGATTTCTGCCTGAGACTAATTGAGAATTAACCACTGTTGACAATCACTATTGATCACTGCATGGTCAGCATTCCCAGTGCTTGGGGAAAAAAACTTGTTCTTTGAGGCTCGGAATATCTGGAAGTGCAATTACGAGATTTTCACATGCAGAACTGCACTGCCATTACAGACTTGGGTGATCCTTTGGTTTCCAGATATACGGGAGGAAAATTGCAAGCGAGCTTGTGTGGCACACTTAAAATGGCAGTGCCACCTCTCAAAAGGTGCTGCATGTTTTCGTCAATGCAGATGACAAAAGCCACCGTGATAAATGAATTCCATACCTGATGTAACTAAATTGATTATAGTTTCTCCCACCTATAATGATTTGTACAAATGGTCCATTGAGAGATGGACTGATAAATGCTGGAATGTCTGGTAATAGGAACTTGTGGTGTAATGGGGTCTGTAAACTGCTCAATCCACTCACAAGTGTACAACGCAGTCGTTGCAAACTGATGCCTTGTCACAACATCCACTGCTTTATATCGGCTTGATGTGATGTTTACACTACTGTCAAATCTAATAAACCCAAACCCAATCAGTAAATTCATGGCAAAATCAAATTATCGAGGTTGCAAAATTGCAGAGACTTATGCTGAAGCACTTTTCACTCCATAAAATTCACTTTGGGATCATGCTATAAAACCAGATTGGAAAATTTGTCTCCATGTGAGATTGGTTTTTGTGATGGTTTGGGACATCATTGGTGTAAAATGGTGTAAATGGCAGGTGACAAGGGACCACATTATGAGATTTGTATGGGGCAATTCTCTGGAAGCAGATGCGAATTTTTGGTAGTTGCAGCAAGTGTGATTATGTTCTTGCTGACTGCATGACCAAACCATGTATCCTAGGTTTTCAAGCTGTCTCGTATATTCTGTGGATTAGGGGTCAGAAATTACTTAAGAGAAGAACAGTCCAGGGGCTGACAGCAACAAAAAGGGGTACAAAGTCCAACCAGTTTTACCCTTCAGTGGTGCATTAATATTAAAGGGACTGATCTGACCCATTGTGAACTGGTATTTATTCCCTGGTATCGACATTTTGATTTGGCTAATGTGGTTAGACTTGCATATACATGCATGCAGATCATATTGGATCTGCTTATTAAAACAAATTTTAATTTTGTGATCTTTGTGGTGACAGGATGGGGGTCCTGTTCTGTATAAACAGGAGCATGTGTTCCCCAGGTATTACTCATGCTTTAGTTGTACTACAAGGCAGCCTTTTATGACCAGGAAATTCTGCCCTCCTTTAAATATTTGAAATGGAGGCACCTAAACAGCCAGTCAAATGGGAGTTATTACCGTCTGTCTTATAATATCTGTTGTTGTAGAATTCAAATGCTGCATTTTTTTCACCTGTGCCCAAAGTATTCAAGAGAAGTGTTTTATATGTACTATGCAGATACAAACCTTTCCTCAGTGTTTTGACAATTAACAAAAACATACATAAGTAAAAAAAGTGGCAGATGCTTGTGGCCTTCCCATTGAATAGAGTTCATGAAAGCTCCATAATATTGTGGATCTAATGTTTTCAATTAAATTGTATCATTTGAGCCCTGCTTTGAAAATTAAAATTATCCTGTAGGGGTTTCTATATTTTTCTTTGTATCAAGAAGGTCAGGCACAGTCTGATATTGTAGCTAGTATGGACCAGAATATACCTGGGGACCCAGCAACACCTGGGAGACAGGTGTGTTCTTTGAAGTTTGCCATAGAAGTTGCGATATAGTATTATGTTCTAAGTGGACAGATTATTCCTCAAAGCCAAAGATTGCCAAATTAAGCCTGGGCAACTTTCAGAGGTATGGCATTAATAAAGCTGTGACACCGAGTCTTATTCACAGAGAAGATACAATTACATACAATAAATGTAAATCAGTGTAAAAAAAAGTTGCTGACTTGCATGCAAATCCTGTTCTATGTACATGTATATATTTTCTTTGTGCAGAACTCATGTACATGTAGGGGATGTTTAAGCTATTGGCTGGATGGTTGGACAAAATTTAATACAACAGATACACATTACATGCAATGAATGTAAATCTGTGGTAAAAATGTGACTTGCATGCAAATCTTGTTCCATGTATATATATATATTGTTTGTGCAGAACTCATATAGGGAATGAGTATGGTATCGGTTGCACAAAATACAGCAGAGACAATGTATTTCAGCACATTATATGTGTGGTTCAGAGTGGTTGTTGAGAGATGAAAACCTGTGATACCAAATTTATAGATTGACAGGGATATACTTGACAATATGAGGTTATGAGCATTGTGATGGTTCTGTACATGTTTTATTAATATAGAGGTTTCACTTCTGTAATCCCTAACTGTCACATGGCACATGTAGGTGTTTTTAGTTTCAGTAAAATGTCACAATGGATGCAGTGGTATGCCACATTGCTCTAGGGGTCTAAGGCACCGAACTATCTGTCATTTCTAATCACTACAATAGCTATGCCTATCTAAATTATTGTATTATTTCCAGATTATAATTTCTGATGAAAAGTCCTTTTATTGAAGCACCAGCATGCCTGAAGTTGCAGACAATTGGGTGTGTGTGTCAACTTTGGTGTACTTTGACACATTGCAGCCCAAAGTACACCAAAGAAAGTTGTTAATTCAGTCCCCTAATTAATACTTAAAGGGTTAAATGACATGCAAAGACCTGCAGCTTATAGTTTTTACCTCAGCCAACAAGTCAGCTGAGGTCATAGTATGGTCCATGGTCCATCGTGCATCTGTTCTTGACTGTCCATCCGTAACTCACATTTTCAACTTCTTTTCCAAAACTGTCATTTAGATTCATTTCCAGCAATTGGTGGGAATGTACCTTGGATGGGTCTCTACCAGGTTTGTTCAAATGGCCATGCTTCATGAATTTTTTATTGTTTTAGATGTTTTTTTTTTTTGTTTATTCTTTGGCAAAGTCTTAAAAAATATTCTCCAAAACGGCGCTCAGCCAGTGGCTTTGAAATTGCATAGGAGCACTTCTGCGGACCCCTAGACCTTAATTTGTTCAACAGGTGGCACTGCAATTCTCGTTCTATTTTTTTTTTTTTAGGAAATTTTTGTGTGTTAAGGCTATTTTTGACTTCAGAAATGCTCCAGATTGTTCTGAAATGTAGTGGATATGTAGCTTGTGGGAGGGGTAAACAAAGCTGATCACTAAGTAGTGATACTGTGAATCTCTGATTTTCAAGTATATGTATATATAAAATATATATAATGGTTCTTCATACAGTAACTGAGAGAAAAAAAATAAACCTTAGTAGCAGATTATGTAATGTCTCTTGCAGTACATATACTGCAGAAAAAAGTATATCTGAAGGATGACTTTGATATTGTTATTGTGCAATGTAACTAAAAATAGATTCGGAGAAAACTTAGAAATAATTTTGATGGATCGTCAACTCATTCTATACTGTGGTCACAGGCCTTGGTTGGTGGTTCTGGCACTTCCTGGCAAGTCATGCTGCAGCTGCCCAGTACTTGAACAAAAGCTCTTTTCATGAAGAATGTAAAATTGCAATTGTCATCTTAAATCTAGGTGAATATACGGAAAAATCAGGGACTGGTATGGAATGAGTTAAAAGCATATAGATGGGATATCTATAAATTCTATACATGTTAATTGCCCATCTCATGGCCATGCATTTAGTGAGCAAGCAGGACATGCTAATAGATTAACATATCTTAATGCATATTTTATTAATTTCTGTAAATGTCAATTATCGTGTGTCTATCTTGAGAATCATTTTGTAGTTTGCCTTTTCGGAATCAGAAAAAAAGTATGACTGTACAGATCAGTTGTACCAAAGTGAGAAATCGTCAAGCGCATTCAAAGCAAATCCATGGAATGCACTCCAGTAAGCAATGATCTGTGTAACTTTTATGGCCACATATTGACATGAAAAGTCCTTTTTTAGAATCAATAAAAGAGGATATAGCAGAACCTCTCTGGACTGTTCCAGCTGTGGCATACTATTGGGTGGCTGCATAGCATGAGAGATCTGCATGTGTTCTCAGTCACGTTTCAGGGTAGCGTTATGACTTTTGGTTTTGAAGTCCGTGCTGTTTTCAAGGGTGCTTCAAGACGGGCAGATTTGCCTGTTGTAGAGGGGTAGGCTTGAGATTCATTACTGCGTAGTTAAATTGGCCGAGGAATTAAAGTCTGTATCTGTATGGATGAATGGAGTGTGATTAAGCATAGCTAGCTGTATGTCTCTTGATATCACTGAAACACGTTCACAAACAATGCTTCACATTCCGAAGTGAAAAGTCCTTGGTTGGATATTGGACAGACAGCTGACAACATTGTGATACAAGCTTCATAGCACCGAGTATCACAATGTCTTCCTTGGAGTTGATGTCATTTCCTAATTGTGATGTACATGAGGCTTAACACACTCTAATAGTACTTCAGACATTTCTTTAAGTGAGAAGGTACTACGTCCAGTATGGATGCTTTGTCATGCAGTGCAAATGATAGGTGACAATACAGAGATTAAGTGAGATATGTATTGTCACAATTAGAGGCATGTGACTCAATTTTATTTGATGCAGTGTGTGAGGCTGAATGAAAATGAAAGATTTATAGACCATTATTTTTTTTTCTGTGTCTGGTGGTCTTGCTGTATGAATATTGATCAGATGAGCGTTGAAGGAACTTGGGTTTTCTTAAGAGTGTGCAGCCGCTTTGTTGTTAGCTCTAAATGAGTATCTTTTGTGCCTACATTTTGTTGTTTTACTCCATTAGATTCTTGTGTGGTTGCAATATTTTTTTTCTGACAATTGAACATCAGGCAGAAAAAAAGTTTTCCAAAAAACTGTTTCTGTTTCTGCTTGTTTTATACATATTGCTTCAATCTTTGAGAAACAAATCAGTTAACTACCACTGGACATTTTAAATGCCTTACCTACTACTATGTTTTAATGTTAGTGGCCAGTCTGGCCAGTATACATGTATATAGCAGCTTAATTTGGAAACTTTGTTGACTTAAATGAGGTCAATTGGTATGGTAATATACTGAAATATTTTGCTATCAGTTGATGTTTCATCTTAAATTTTAAAATTTGTTGGAACATATATGTTGCTGCTTTGAATTTTCAAATTTTTGGACTTTTGGATTTTTCCTCAGAAACTGCAAGAGTGCAATATTCTCGGATTAAGATCCCCTTAAAAAAGAGATATGTCTGGAGCATGATTGTTTTAGCTTACCTGCTAAGACAGACACTTGTTACACTTGCTGGTCTGAGCACACTGTAGCAGAGCCACCCTTGGACCATCGCCGTGGACAAGAGTCTGTCTTAACAAGCAGGTTTTTGTTGCATTTTGCTGGTTATACAGGCCCTGCATGGATGCTGGGTGTTGCTGGACAGAAATTATGTTATGCATGTTGGATCTTGCTGGGCAATTAGTGCTGGAATTTGCTGGATTTTGTCAGTTTTTGATGGACTTTGCTGCTGAATTACATAAGGATTATGTCAGGAGTTAACTAAATCCAGTGGTAAACTTGTAAAATTTGCAGACAGGCAATATTAGCATAAATTGCTGAAATCGGCCAGGCTATAAACAACCCATAAATAAACACTGTGCACAGATAGAAATAAGAAACAAATACCATTTGTCCACATTCATAAGCAAAACTATGATTTGACATAATCCTGCCATTGGATTGCAGCGTAAATTTAGAAAGAACAAAGTCAACACAACTTCTTTGCAAGCAAAGTCACTGTTCTCAGGCAAAACAGATCAGATCTTTTTGCTTACACTCATATGTGTTATCTTTCAATTTTGAAGTTTTTGTGGCTTTTAATCCAATCATGTGGCCTTTCATCCAATTATGTGTTATGCATCCTACCTTTAGTACAGCATAGCTTACTCCTAATCAGAAGTGCACAACGGGTTCTTGAACTTTGTATTACACACAATCACTTAACATCAGCACGATCAGCTTGTGCCACATTACTAGACTATTAATGTGAGACCGACTCGCAGCTGACAAAAGGACATCTTTGAAGTCGGGTACGACATGAACTCATCAAATATACAAGTCAAGTTAATACTCTCTTGCAAGTCCACTTGCATGAAGTCAGTGGCAAGGTTTGTTCAATGATTCTCTAGTCATAGACTACACAAGAATATATGCCTCATTTCTTTTTGTAAATGGAGACACTTGGAAGATTAATTGACAGAGAATTAAATTAGGTAGATACTGAGATAGGACTTAAATCAAACAGATATCTGAGTCTAAAAGTCAGGATACATATCGTTGCACTGTGGCTGTCACAGCACTGTCATAAAGCACACAGCTGGTATTAGGGTGTACATGCTTTGTAGACGATGTCACACGGCATTGCTGGCTTGAGCTTAAGGCCGTATCCCAACCTGGTGTCACATCCCCCCACTATTACTTCCAAATTAGCCTCCTCATTCCCTTTGTCAGCACTCCAAGCTGTCGCTGAGGATTTTCTTACAATTCCTTTATCTGAAGGCACTTGTATTATTCGTTTCTAAAGGGTAACAACTACAGGGTTTCATTATTTCCCTAGTACAGTTCTGATTCTAGTGGATTTACTGCTGTCAGTCGGCAACTATTATTGACTGCATATCATTGCTATGGATTCATAGTGGATTAATTAAATCATTCTTCTGTGGCTGAAACTTGTGGATGGTCTCCGTCTTGCCTAGAACTCCTTTGATAAACATGTCAGAATGGAGGTAAGAAAGGCAGCTGGGTATTTGCATTGACATTTTCAGCATTGGATGGAAATGAGTTTCTTGTCACTTGTGTGCGTGGATCCTACGGCCTCATGTCCTATACCTGCAGTTGATAAACTGAAGAATGGAAGTACCTGTGGTTTGAATTCAGAAAACTGCACGTTATATAAGTGATAGTTAACCTTTGACTGATTGAAAATGAAAAAAAAGGCAGTTTCTGCATGCAATTAAATTCTTTACTCTACCATTTTTAGTTTTTTTTTTCCCATTTGTTTTTACTTTAAATTTAAAGGTACAGCAGTAGATCTGTTTTAAAGACCATCTTTCATAAAAATTGTGTATCATTTTCAAATTGCTTTTAAAGAAACTTGATTGTATTTTTTAATTTAAATGCAGTGCAAAACCATTTTAATGCAGTAGTGGTAGTGTTACAGTGGGTACCACTATATTTTTTTAAATATTTTTTTCTTTGAATTTATTATTATATGTAAGTATAAGAACTACAGAATTGTATACCATGGACACAAAATTAAGAAATATATTTCACATGTGATGGTTAATGTGTGAGATGAAATGCAGACAAAAAGCACAAAATCATTACGTTGTTTTCATACGCAAGCCTTTTGTACAATTTTCAAATGAATTAAAACAAAAGAACAAGAAAAAAGGAAAGAAAACAGGGTTTTATTAAATTGCTTGCAATGTAGCAATGTAAAAGTAAATTATTATAGATTAGACATACCTGTATACAGCCGTGGGCAACATATAGAATATTAAAACATCTTTTCTGTGAGGCTTTCTTTGATTCTTTTAGTGCCACATTTTGGACCGAGTTTTTGATGTTGACCTCATTTTCAAGGTCACAGGACACATGTCTGTGCAAAGCTGGAGATATCCAGTATGTTGATGACAACTGTTCTAGTTAGTTTATACTGTTACAACAAAATATATATTGAAATGACACCTGTATATAATATATAAATTGAGGAGTAAAGACTTCTGTATGAGAGAAGTATCCCAGCAGATTACCTGCATAATGCTTGCAAAAAAAAAAAACAGAATGAAACCAACTTATCTTATTTTCTCTGTGAAATATATGCATTCAAGGTCTTTCAGTACAATGGACATTGTCCCGGAAGACCACTCAACTGAGAGACTACCTGCCTTGCAAAACCACCAAATCAGTACACCTTGCTTTGTACTTTCCCAGGGACCACTCTGACCATTAGCCAATTAGTCAAATGCTAATGTTTCTTGAATTTGGCTGAAGAATTGTGAAAATGGCTAAAATATTTTAAAATGAATTATTGAAGGACCAAGACCCAGTTCTTGTATATTATGCCTGTATTTCCAATTTTGGCTACAGATTTTTTAAGTCAAGATCCGTCCCTGTTTCCATATTATTTATTCCTCCTGTTGGTCTTCTTTAAGTCTTTCAATGCCAACTGCGACTCAAGTGGAACTAATAAAGACAGACTGGTCTCAATTATAATTAGGATCTTTGATTCATATTACTTGGGAAAGGACCTTTGATTGAAATACCAGCATGCCTGTAATCCTAGAGAATATAATAGTCCAGGTTGACAGCTTTCCTTGGCATGCTTTGGGCACAGTGCGCCCAAACCATGGCGACGAAAGCTGTTGGCTCAGTCTAAAACTTAGCACTTAAAGAATTAAGGATGGACTGTCATGACGGTTTTGGCTGTACAGTGATCCCCCTCTTGTAAGGCCCCTCTAAAGTGAGGCCACCCCTCTTAACTTGCATGGGGTTATGCTGGTGACCATATCTTCAAATTACAAAAATCTACCGTTCGTTTGATATGCTCTGCACGTTATAGCACACATAGGACCCATGATTTAAAGAACTAAAAATTCTTAAAGTCCCAGATTTATTCAAACATAAGTCATTGAAATTTTTCAATCGATACGCTAAAAATGAGTGTTTATTTCAGTAATACTTTCACAATCTTACCAGTTACTCATGATGATCCTACCTGACACATCGTGATATTCCCTGCTATACTACCCCCCCCCACCCCCCACCCCCACCCCCAACATATATCTACTGAAAAGTGCTTTCGTTAATTCTATTCCCAAATTGCTCCTTGATACTCCTGGAAATATTACGGATAAAATTCCTATACACTCTTACAGTGGTTTCTCTCAATATGTCAAATGATTCTACATAGACCAATACTCTGAAACCTGTACTATTCCAAATTGCTTTGTTTGTAATAATTATGTATAAAGTATATTTGTATGTAATTATGTTTTCTATGTCTCAGTCAGTTCAATTGTCCTAACACACATGTGCTCTGTTCTGAAGCGAGGTGTTAACTTACTAAGTAAATTTATTTAGGTGGCCCATACGAGACTGGTGAGAGTGGGTGTTTTCAGCCTTAGCTAGGTCAACCTGACTATCTGTCTCTGTGGTAATAATGTACTATTTCAATCTCCTATTTTTTTGTTTTGCATTTGTTTATATATATATTTCTGTCATTATTACCTAACAATTGAAATGTATTGAATTTATTGTCGAATGAAAGAGTCTGAATCTGAATCTGAATCTGAATCTTATAAGGCCATGATTCTGGTGCATTTGGGGTGGTCTTATAAGAGGGGGACCTTTGTATACATTTACGGAAAAGCTCTTTCAACTAGTTGACAACCAGTGTTTTCAAAATCTAAATTTTTGTGAATGTGCAAATGTTCAGAAACTATACATGTAAATATGAATGTCAGAGCCGGTGTTCTTGTAAGGTCCATTCTTATGTATTGACAAGCAAAATGATCGGACTTGGATGTTTTAGCATGTACAGTACATGTACTTTTATGCTTAAGGGAGTTCTTATCGATTCAACTTCGACATGTATACATCTGAAAATTGGCAAAATATCCATCACTGTCGCAACACTGGGCACGGCGGTCGCTGGATATATCAACAGGGCAAGTAAATCATAACGCCTTTTATATGGGCTATATTGACATACAAGATGTATGGCCATATATCTGAATTGGAAAGGCATCTAATTCCCACATAACAGTACTCGCTATTGCTTTTCATTTAACACATGCATAGACAAGTGTGCAGATGTCATTGTATATGACCCATCAACTTTGATATGCTTACCAGTGCATTAGTCCAGACTGGCACGGAGTCTGTCCGAGTCCAAACCCTCAATCTCAGTAATGTGCGGCATATCAGGAACTTTTTGTCAGTGTTTGACGCCTCAGAAATGAACTCAATTAACTGTGGAATGAATCCAACCTTTCCTTTCAATGCTAGTGACCGTAACAGTGCCTATGATTCTGATATTCAAATATGCATTGGAAGGGAAAGTGATACCATGGCAGTACATCACCATGGTCAAAGAATTCATGGCTTGTATCTCATAGGGGCATTCACTAGTCATGTTAAGAGTGCAAAGTATGTTGACAGCAAACTACAAGCAACGAAACTTCCTTTTTTTTTTACGGTATAGATCAGGATCTATATGTAGCTGTCGATGAAAATGTGCATAAAGTTCACAGCCCATTTGGCAAATAATTTCTGCAAATTAAGTACTAGCTATGTATGTGATGAAGAAACTGTAGCCTAACATATAGATCAACATATGGAGGTAACAGAACCAACAAGCCTGAAGCAGAAATGAAATGAACTTAAGAAACAGGAGCCTCCTCCGACGTTTCGACCACACTGCTTGGGTCTTGATCACAGGCTATAGGAGGCTTATCTTTGACTTTTATTTTGCTGGTTACATAATATTAATACGTATCTGTAATAATGACTGCAGAGATAGCCTAATTTTTACATTGTTAGATATATGATGTCAAATGACTTAGATACAAGTGAATATCTTTTGATATATTTAAAAGTACATTGCTAATTATATGAGGCATTGTTTGTAAATGCCCCTCTGACTGCCAAGAATATGTATTAATAATATTAATAAAAGTCTGATGTGTTCTGTTGTTTACGTATATACAGTCAGGACATGCAGACCTGTCCTTGTTGCTAGACAAAGAATGGTACTTATAAAAATAGTATTATGAAAAAGTCCACCTAGTTTTAATCATGAGCCACATCACATTGAAAGGTCAGTCTAAAAGACAAAAGAGGAGAGTTCTCAAGTTTAATCCTGGTTGCTCAAGTCAATTGATAGGGCCAAGTCTGTATGTAGACTTTCATCAATGATGGACTGAATTTTGGTGAGCCGAAGTGGCCACTTATAATGAATATATAGAGCTAATTTTATACCATATCACATATACACTGTGCATGTACATTGTACATAGGGCTGCTAGGCTGCCATTTGTGACCGGCCAGGTTTGCTGAGGAAGCCAACATGTTCTGCAGGACTTAATAATGAACATATATACTGTCTGAGAATTGCCATTCTAGTGGGCATTAGTATTTATTTTCAATTTATACATGTATTTGACGCCACACAGGTCAAATACCTGGATCCCAGTAATACATGTATCCCTTCATTATTTACATTTGGCCTCTAATATTTTTTTTCCTGTGACTCTATGCTACTCGGCTCATTACAGGTCAGGTCAAGAAAAAGCTTATAGCTCAGCCCAGGCGCATATTTGTAAGCCAGCAGAACACGAACTGTTAACACAGGCATTTTTTTTTCAGTTTTAATGATTTTTTGTGTGTTTTCGGAATTTTCATTTTTTGAAAAATGCAAACTGAATTGCTTTTGAATTCACTAGGAATGCACATTGCCATGGTTTCTTGCTTAGGTTTGGATTATATTTGAATGACATTGACCTGATTTTCAAGGCCACAGTTTAACTTCGTGAATTTGTAGATACGTGTTCATGTAATGACTCAGTTAGCAATATGATGTAGGACTTTAATACTGTGCTCAATGGTAGTCATCTGTGAAGACTTAACGTTGCATATAAGTAAGCTTGACCTTAGTCTCAAGGTCATAACACTACAATGGTGAATTTGAATCAAGAATATATATATCCTCCCACTACATTTCCAGGGGAGGGAGGGGCACACATCTCGGATTGCTGCAATATTCAGTCCAGCTTCATCATGCAGTTATGACAGCAATTTGAAGTCTGTGTGTACAAAATCTGCTGAGCACTGTAATTTTCAGTACTTTTGCTTTTATGCTTTGTTGAATGCACAGCCTAATTAATAAGGTACATAATAACTATGGCTGCTTAGTGTAAATTGGACAAGTAAGTTGCTACATTGGTCATATTGATTGTTTTGTCTTCTCTGCACATTCCTAATCTTGAAAACAGATGTTTTGCAGGTGGATCATACAGTTGAAATATATGCAAGCCTTGAAGAAGGTTTTTTTTGTTTGTTTGTTTTTTGTTTTTGTTTTTTTATGGATATACACGTATTTTCCAATTAATAGATTAGACCGCTTGTTTCATTGCATTATTGTGTTACTAAAACGTGCCTATTGGCTTAATTTCCAAAGTTTCCGTTGATTTGTGCTTTGTTTGGTGTTTATATTTGTATATATATATATATATATATATATATATATATATATATATATATATATATATATATATATATATATATATAATGAAACTAATGATCCTCTTGTGTTGGACCAGAAATATATGGTGTAAGCCTGCTCTGTTTGCATATCACATGCCATCATTAGTTGCCTTCATTTACAAGGGAGGGCCATGTGACCAACATGTGAGATGTGTTCTCTTCAATTGTTTCAAATCCTAGCTTCATGTTGCAAGTAAGGCCTGGCATCATGGTGCCCTCAGCATGGGGGGGGAGGGTACAGTAGTGTCAGTTTTAATAGCAGCACATGTCAAATCGGGAAGCGCTATTGGCGCTCTGCTCTTATTGTTCGAGATATGGAACTCAGAATTAGCAGTGGCCAAAGACAGTACACCAAGGTATGTTGAAATATATACATAATTGAAATGTGTGATGCTTTGAAATTCATATCAGCACACCTATTCACAGGCAGTGAGTGACATTACATTCTACGTACATGTATATCATGCTTAAAATGAAGTGACTTCAAAATGCAAGCAAAAAATGCTTCATTTGTTAGGTAAATGATATACATGTACAGGGCTAGCCCATGCACTAAAGCACTACCTGATGTCATACCCATATCCACTTATTCTTTACAACCATGCATGCATTGTTGACATTCATAGAATGTATATACATGTATGGCCTTATAATACTGAGACTGTACAAGACTTCTTACAAATTACTTTCTAAATAACACCTTTTTAGATGATTTAAAGTATGAAATATCTCGTGAATGTGTACATGTAGCTAAATATAACTGATGTTGCTGAAAATTGATTGCCCAAAACCATATTCATTGATCCTTTCCTCCTTGAATTAAGACTGGGTCAACAGCTTTCCTTGGCATGCCGGTTAGTCACTAAGTGCCCAACCCATGCCGAGGAAAGCTGTTGACCTGGGTTATGTTATCTTGATAGGTCTTATCTATATACAATTCTCAAATTGTTTTTTATTACTGTCAAAATTAGTTAAAAACACTGAAGCAGATGACATTTGACTGCCAGCTGGTTTTTGCCAGTTTAGGGGGGTGGGGGTGGAAAGGTTAATTTATAAAAAGTATTTTAGTTGTGGAAAATCCAGATCATTGTATTCAAGTCCAACCGAAAATCAGCAGTCAGCCTTGTAAATTAGTAATGGTAGATCCTAGGCCTGTGGTTACTATTAAACACTAATATGAAAGTTCTGGTGTGGTTTATATTGGTGTCATTAATGTTTACTTGAAGTGACCTTGAAAGGTGAAACTAAACTATTGGCTAACACAGGTATCTCAGTAGTGGTGGATCTTAGGCCCATGATATGGTTACTATTAAATACAAAAAGGAAAGTACATTTTACTTGTTGGATTTCTTTTGGTATTTTTCATTTTGTATTTAAATCACCTTCAATGGAATTACCTGTAGGACCATACTAGTGTAAGGTACAATAGAAGGATGTCTTTCCATAATTAGGAATCATTTTCCTATGAACTTCGGGTAAGAAAAGGAATGTAGATTTGAAGTATCAGATCGTATCTGTAAAATTATAGTACAAAATAATTTATATTCATGCTGGACACTTTCCCTTAGAACTGGGAACAAGTGGCTGCATGCACAGGCAGAGCATGCAGTCCAGCTTTATCACTGATAAACAGTTAAGTGGACAGGCATTTAATTAGTGACCCAGTACCAGGTGACAGCGGATGTTAACCATTTGCTTTAATTGTCTACCAAACAGGTATAGTAGGAACCCCGCTGCAATTTCATTTACAAATGGAAGTAGCCTTTGTGGGTGAAATGATGTAAGCTTCCATGAAAGTGATGGCCTATAATTATAACAATTACTGTTTCTATACATATATACATATATACAGCATAATCAATATAATGCCTACGCCAAGGAACAGATGAAAGCTTACCCTGGACCCCCCCCCCCCCCCCCCCCATTGTACCCGACCTGGCCTTTCATCTACTATGGGTATGGAGCTATACATCATCTACAGTAGTGTTTCCATCATGTTTTTCTTTAGTAACTTTAATTACTGTTAATTTTCCCATTACATGAAGCATGTGCAATTTTAATTTTCTCATAAAAATTAGTTGGAATAGCTATTTCTGGAAATTTGTAGCCCCTGATATATTCTGAATGAGTCTTTGATAGATAATGCTGTAAAGGAATTTGAGTTGCCTAATACTTTAAGATGATGATGTTAATAGCAAAGGCTCTTAAATTGCATGATTTGTGGAAGGATTTTCTTTTTCTCTCTGTTCTTTGTTTTCTCAGAATATCTGTTTCAGTATTCAGTATTCTCCCTATCAGGCGAACCAAAATCTAATTCCTTGACATCTCCAAAACCAAGGATCCCATCATAAAGGCCTTAAGAGTAATCTTAAGTTCACTATTTTAATCAAAAAATAATGTTCCAATTATCTTTATCTCGCATGTAATAATTACATTATTGCTGTTTAAAGAAGTTACCGCATACTGTGTGATTAGTAGCCTGCAATGCAAATGTTCTTCAGAGTTGATTGATGGTAGGTGTTTAATCTGTTCTTTATGGAAGCTTTGTGTTGACTTAATCTGTTTTTTAGCTTTTGAGAGGTTATAGTCCTTCATACTATAGTTTACATTTGGTTTTAATGCATTTTATTCTGAAAAGCAATTTGAGAGCAGATGAGGCCTAGACTCCTGTTGAAATTTTACATTTGATGACAAGAAATTACACATCTTTATTGTTACTTGTCAAAGCTGGAGGTCCAGTGCTGGACTTTTTTAGTTTGAGTGAGTACATTTATTTTTGTTTATATCACTCTGAAATACTGCTTTTGTATCAAATGCTTACTGCAAAATAGACAGTGACAGCTATATTATCAATTTTAATATTGAAAAAATCAGTGCTTCAGGCACAAGCTACCACTTCCAAGTGACAGTTGACTTCAGTTTACCAGACAAAGCTACATTTATCAATGCCAGTATATTTAACCCTTAAAGCGCCGATTTAACCTGAGTGAACATGTACTGAAACATTTGCATTATTTGTATTCATGCTAATGATTTGAACTTACGAAATTTCTAACTTTGAAAGCATTCTCATCTGCTATCCACTGTCATCACCTGTGACATATTGAGCCGTCGACAAAGTCCACCTGTAAAGTAGTTTTAGGGGAAAAAAATGAAAAAATGTGTCACTGGACTATAGACTTCACCTGCATTGGCAGTGAGTGTTAAACAGTAAGGAGCAGGAACCAATGCAACAGAAATTTTCCAGGATCTGCCTGCCTGCCATCGTCAAAGACAAGAAGCAAACATATTTTGTCTCAGAAAGTCAAATGTCCTGCAGGAATTCCATATCATGAATATAAAAAAGTCTGTCTATTCTGTCCACACCCTTTCTTGTCAATACCCTTCCCAAATATATGTATGTATACAGAAATATTGAAAATTTTCTTTTTTATTTCTTTTTTTTTTTTTTTTTTATCAAAACATGATCAGCTGGCTTTTTGTACTTTTTAAAGGCCACATCAGTTAGTAAGATAATGATGAGTCTTCATGTATTTATGTTCATGGCATTTTGTACTGCCCCAAACTGTGGTACCATATTTCAATGCTATATTGTACCAATACTCCTGCCTCTCAATTAGAGATTGATCTTAGCTTCAACCTTTAGAGCTCAATTGATCTTTTAATTGATTGTGAAGTTCTTTCCAGTTCCTAACATTATAGTTAGTCAGTTCCACATGCCTTAATTGGCCCACTCCTCATGTACATATTGTGCCAGTTTATTTTTAATTGTACAAACACCAACTTTTGCACAGTTTGTGTGTGCACTATTCATGGGGCAGCTTCAAACTTCCTGCAATAATCCTGTAAATATTTGCTATGAGCAGCATACACATGTAGTGTACATGTACAGTTGCAAGTGAAGCCACCTGAACTGAAGATAACATTCAATGTAATCTAATTTGAATGGGGAGTGACGTGATTCATTGGTCGTACATGTTAACAACTGTGTAGACCTGTCCCCTGCAATCAATACATTGATTGCCTTTCATGTACTTATCCCTGGGTGACTGTCTCTAACATGCCGTGTTTACACGAGTGTAAACTCCTGCTTTACATGCACACGTACAGATCATCAAGGCCTTGAAATGTCCCAACTGTCAAATGCATGCATGTATTTCATGTTGAAGGCTGCAGTGTATTCAGATATCGTGATATAGCAGCTATATATAACACGCAGAAAAAAAAGAAGAAAGAAAGCTTATAATAGATTTTTATATATATGGGTAGTTTTCTGTAGTTAAAAATCACTTGCCTATAAATAATTGTACATGAAATATGATAATTCAAGGTGCACTGCAATTGTTAAGGTCATCTTCATTCATTGAACTTAGTTTGCATACAGATGATAGTGGAAATAATTTGAACTATACAGTGAACCCTCCTTATTATGACACTCAGCTATCAGACATGCACTTAAGGACATGCATTTTGAGCGGCTTAAAGTCAAATTCCCTTGGCGTTTGGGCCGTTTATGTGACACATTCAGATATCTGACATGTTATACAGAAAGCTGTCTGCCTGAAGCAGCAATTAAGTTGTAGTCATAATGTTCTGCTGCGCACCATATTTAATTGCAACTTACTGTTTACGAATGAACTCAGAAGAAGGTGGAACAATGAGGCATTGGAATTTAAGCTGCACAGGTATCTAACCAGGTATTTTGCTCATACAGATTGGGAGACTTGGTGTATTTTGTACATTTATATATATACAGTGGTACCTGCTATATGCAACCAGGGTTTCTGTCGGAGTGAAATTTTAGGGTACTCAAATATTCATATTCTCAAGTAAAAATTCTAATAATGAAGACTTTATGGGGTATTCCTGGGTAATATATGCTAAAATTGTTCTTGTCTGCTAAAATCTTAGGGTAAGCAAAAGTACCCTTCAGAATTTTTAGGGTATGCTATTTTACCCTTTTCATTCTCTGGCGGAAACCCTGGCAACCACTGCCGCGAGCAGTCACATTGCTTTTTTCTGGTCACTAGGCTCAGACATAGGAGTCAATTTTCTTTGTAAAATTCACCTGTGGTGACAGGTCACCTGCTGTATGTGGCCACCCCTTCTGCCAAGAGAAAGTGGCCACATACAGCAGGTACCACTGTATCCACTAAGCATCTGTCTATGGTACTTGTTGATATGGGCTGTTAGCCTGAAATAAAAATATTTTGATTGATTGATTTTGCAGGGATCAGATGGTGTCTGTATAACAAGGTTTCACTGTGCAACTATTTACAACATCTCATGTGCACTATATGCCTTGATGTCTATTATCACATATAACTTTTAAAGAAATGTGAATGGAAGCTGTACTATGTCACGAATATATGTGTTGACCGAAAGATACACCAACTAACCTGTATCTTTCTTCAAGTCTGCGAAAAAGTTCATTATTTGATGTTGTATGTAAACTTATGACTAAAACAGGGCAAGTGGCTGCTGTGGCTAATGATATTTGAAGATTAACATTCGACTAGTTTCGTTGCGACCTGCAACTCATCAGGAACTGTTGGGAACACTGTGAGCGGCCTATATTTATACCATGGGGTAACAGATCCATTGCTACGTATGCACGTGTATTGTGATAGCGGAGCTGCGGATGAAAAAGTTGGTTTCCACGGTAGGATTTGATTCAAGGAATTTTGAGTCTGCTGGGTTTTCATTGGTTGAAAACCTAGGCTTGACACCACTGGGTCAGTGGGTTCAAACTTGGATTTGGGCTTGAATGGTCACTGTAAACATATTACAGTGGGCGCCCTGAATAGGGCTAAGGAATGTGTGAAGGCACATTTCCAGAAGTGGATTCCAGTGTTTCCAAATGATTGCCACTCGTGTGGCAATGAGAGTGTACATAATATTATGGGGAGGGGAGCTCTGACAACAAAAATTTAGCATAAGACTGAGCGATTGAGCTCATTGTATGTAAACTTTATTGAAAATTGATGGGGGGTGAGGGGAGATGGGACTGTAAAAGCAATTAATAATATATTTAATCAAACTTTCCAGGCATACTTTTCCCATTGTCTCAGCCTCTGAAGATGATCGTACATGTACATGTATATCATATTAAAAAACCTGTTTGTATTGTAGAAAAGTGCATGTGAGGAAACACAATATTCTTCATGGAAACTTTATAAGCCTAGCTTTACCAGCATTTGAGTTCACAGATGTCACATGATGAATGTCATGAGAGACACGATTGGCTCAAAATCCTAACAACAATTGTCACCTGTCTCATTTGTTTATTTTGAGCCCAATATTTACAATGCAAATTAAACCAAGAAAGAAAGTCGTATCCTAGAATGAGACAGGTGTCATGAAAAGCAGTAATGTTGGCTAGTTTACCTGGCTTCGCCCCAATCGTACCCATAAAGTAGAGTAAGACTTGACATTTATCATGGCTATTATGTCATGATGCTCAACATGCAGGGGTACTATTTACATCAAGAGCTCACACCAAAAAGGGGGAGGGGGCCAATTCCTGGGACAGGTAATTATTTTGCCATAGCACAAGGTGTGGAAAGTAAGAATTTTGAGAACTGATGGCTTTTTGCCCTTTCAACGAAGTACAAAGAATGAAAATGCTTCCAGAATGTACGTGGGGTTTGCCCACAACGCCACTACAGAAAACACCCTTTACCTCCAATCAAAAGGGGTACTAGATGTACATGTAGGGTTGTTATGACATTCATGCCTGATACTTTTAATTTGTGTATAAATGACTTTTCTAGTACATGTATACTTGTTACTACAACCAGCATACACGCACATGCACGCGCACACACACAATGTGACTTTGACCAAAATATCACTATGATATGTCTACAATGTACATGTAAAGCTGATCATTAACCCTTTCCCCCCTTGAATTGACACTTGAGTCAACAACTTTCCTTGGTATGAGTTGGGCACAACTCATGCCAAGGAAAGTTGTTGACCTGGGGCATGTGATCTTGATAGGGCTCATCTGCAATTCTCAGTCAAATTTGCTTTTCATTACTGTTGAAATTAGTTGAAAACACTGAAGCAGACGACATTTGACCACCAGCCAGTTTTGGCCAGTTTCAGGGGGAAAGGGTTAAAGGGGCTTGAACGTGTAAATCTGGTCAGCACCCCAGCAATGTGGCTACAATGTACATGTAAGGCTCATGATCATATGTTAAAGGAGCCTGAACCTATAAATCTGGTCAGCACTTCAGCATGCTAAATATTTTGAGGTTTAAAGGAAATGTATATGTTTTGTTTGCAATACATTCACACCTTTAAGCATATCAGAGCTCTGTTCCCTATTATTTTATCTGTCAGTGTTGAATTAGAAAAAAGATTTTATGGTGTTCATTTGTAAAACAATAACAATGAGGCATTGTGCAGAGCTTATCACTAACAGTAAACTATTGTGGGTATCGTGCTGAAAAACATGATCTCTTTAAATGTGAGTGTACATTGGCACACATGCCTGGGTTAAATGCACTCATCACTTTAAAGTGGTGTGTATTATTGCTAAGTCAGGTCTTAAACCTGGCTATATTTCAAAAACAAGATGCAAGACTCAGTTGTTTTTTCTTCTGTGATTTCATAATGAAGAGAATTTTTGAAAATTGAGTGGGTTGAAACACAAGATTTTTCATTACTGTTCTGTGAAAAATAACAATTTTGTCAAAGTATATTTGCTAAGTCACTCAAAAGTTTACTACGCATGCGTGAAAACTCTCCACTAATGCAGAAACTTAAAATTCTGTGTGATCAATTTGTTAATATTACATGTGGTGTCACTGGGTCATTCACAATTGTTATCATTTTCACAAGAGAACACAAGGGCATATGCTTGGGAGAGGGAAGAAAGGCTGTGTGTGCTGGGAAAATGATGATTTTTTGGCACCAGGTTTTACACACCCTGACCAAGTTTAAACCAGCTGCAGCTGCTACATACACCTTGACCGAAATTGGGGGAACCATACAAGATGAACTGGATTAAAACTCCGACTGGGTCATGAGGACCTGTCACTGTTAAACAAATGCATGTGAAAAAGTATCTTGCTTTTATAGATAACAACAATAATTAGTTTATCCATGACCCATTCCCACTGGGCGGCTAATTGCCTTCACTGATGTAAAATTATTGCCCCCTTGCCAGCCTGTGGTGTCCCATGTTGGCCCTGGTGCCCAACCTAACCTGTTTAATGGAGAATGCTTGGGGAGGTAAATTGTATGTGATGCTACCTCCTAATGAACTAATTTTGCAGGGTTTTTTTGCTGTGTTTTGATGAGTACAGAAGCTTTGGATGCTCGATTTTGCAAGGCAGCAAATACAGGATTTTAGTAGTTTTTTCTGCCTAACATCTGCTTTGTCTCTGCTGAAATTAGGTTGAAAAGTAGGTGAACTTTAGGCATTCCACTGAAATGACTCTGAACAATTGGGGGAGTTTATGCTGCTGAACCAGGCCTGAAATTCTCTGCCTAATTCTATTGGAACTCTGTCTAAACTTGGCTGGGTTTTGGATTAGGTACAAGATAAACCACCTGGCTTTTTAAATATGTTGAAAATAAAAAACAACAAAATCATTACATGACTTCGTATCATCTAAGTGGCATAGGGACGTCTTGGTGTGGGTTGATATTGACACATACAAGAAGGGTACAATAGGTTAACTTTAAGTGGGGTCACTATCATGTACATGTACATGCATGTACTACTTTAGGTTTACTTTAAGTGGTGTCACTATCATGTACATGTACTGCTTTACTTTAGGTTTACTTTAAGTGGTGTCACTATCATATACATGTACATATGGACTGCTTTATTTCCAAATTTCAAGGAGGCTGATATTCAGTTAGGATTGCTAGGCTACTTTTGTGGAAGTGAACTTGTTTTCTTAAAGCCACAAAATATGGCACTTTGTCAGTTTTACAATAGGAAAGTTTTGACATAAAACATAATTATAATATTTATTATACTCCTCTGAGCCCAATTTCTTTTGTTTTGGGTGGAGTCTGTTTTTGATATGGCTCGCCTGGTCTGGAGTAAATTTGAAATGTGTCTGCCCCACAAATGTGAAGTGTCAATGGAACTTAGACAACTTTAGTTGACACAGTTTTTCAATCAGGGAAAAACTGTAGGTGCATGGGCAGGGTTTCAAGACTTAAAATTTTAAATGCCCCTAATTTGCATAATTTTAAGCAATTTCATTCCACTGCATAAAAAGGCAAAGCTCCTTGTATGGAGGTATAATGATGCCAGGTTTGGAGTTTCTATGTATAATCAGAAAAAGTGTCAGAGAGAAGTGTCTGACAAATTCACTGGTGAGTGAGTGAGTGAGTGAGTGAGAGAGAGAGAGAGAGAGAGAGAGAGAGAGAGAGAGAGAGAGAGAGAGAGAGAGAGAGAGAGAGAGAGAGAGAGAGAGAGAGAGAGAGAGAGAGAGAGAGAGAGAGAGAGAGAGAGAGAGAGAGAGAGAGAGAGAGAGAGAGAGAGACTACGTTTCATACACTTGGCACCACGGAAAATAACTCTTATTGTAGTATGGCACCTGTTGTCTGTTTTATTGTCAATACATATGGTACAATGAATTGGACATGGACCATCTGTTATGGGCTGTTATGCTTTGTCAGGATTCAGCAATACACACTGTCGGCTGTGCTGCAGATAAAAGGTGATTATCAATATAAATTATAGACAAATTGAAGATTGGTGTGGGCCAGCATGGTTGCAGTGTTGATGTTCAACAGGTGTTTTGTACATTGTAAATTTTTATTTCACATTGTCCTTTAGTAATTGATCTTTGATATTTATGATTTATTGTACATTTCTGAGCATAAAACTGAACATAAAGGGGTATTATTAACCTACACATAAGATGAAAATCCACAGCTAAAAGTGTGTATGTTTCATTCTAGGTATCTTGTGTATTGGGTCGTTAGTATTCAGATCGAGTGTGACTCCTTCACAAAAGTGAAATTGAGCCACCGTGAACCTTACTTGTCTCCAAACAGGTGTGTGTCCATGATTTCATTGGTCTAATCTGATGGATTAATGGGATGATCAATGCTTATTGTCTGAACAAATTCACCTGCTTAAAATGATGAACAGTATTTGTTCTTTCTTTGCAGGTGACATCCGATGTGGGGCCACATTCGTGGTTCGGGTCCTCGCAGCTTAACTGTCCGGCCTCACAGCATACTTCTGGTGTGGTCAAGACGAGTTATAGTACGCACAGGATGCCACTGCAACGTTTTGCAAGAGGGCTAACGAAGCTTCACCTGTTGGTCCTGGTCGTCTTGTTGGTGGCAGTTGTTTTCACTGTACAACTGGTATGGCAGACAGACCGTATGGGTGACAATGATGACGATGCCACAGTCAACCGAAAGCTCAGGTCTCATTATAATTATGACTCCCATGATGTCAGCAAAGGTGATCAACAACCTCCAAATAAGTCTGCGTATGTGCATTATGACAGAAGCACGCCACTAATATGGATCGGAGGAATACCTCGCAGCGGGACGACATTAGCGCGAGCTATGCTGGACGCTCACCCTTCGATCCGTTGTGGTGAGGAAACAAGAGTCATACCACGTATATTGGGCA
Source organism: Hermodice carunculata (assembly GCA_964020975.1). Taxonomy (NCBI): domain Eukaryota; kingdom Metazoa; phylum Annelida; class Polychaeta; order Eunicida; family Amphinomidae; genus Hermodice; species Hermodice carunculata. The sequence continues at coordinate 67,737,383 of OZ026620.1, read as the reverse complement.
TGCATGCTCATATGATTAAATCTCAAGCAGAGATGACAAGACTAGTAGAAGCAAAAGTCACAGAGGATGTACTTAATGATGCCCTAGGTGCTTATATTTTAAGTATAATTGCCAAACATGGTGAAACAGCATCTCGACTTTGCAACAAGGATCCATTTGCTTTGCGGTCCTTGTCGCGACTGCTGAAAATCTTTCCAAACTCAAAGTTTTTACTTATGGTCCGCGACGGCCGAGCCACAGCTCACTCAATCATATCTCGTAAAGTGACAATTAAAGGTTTTGATGTCAAAACATATCGCGGCGCATTGAGGGACTGGAATCGCGCTATTGAGAACATGTACAATCAGTGTTTGGCTGCTGGCAAACATAAATGTATGCCAGTTTATTATGAAAAGTTAGTACTCCATCCTGCTGCTGAAATGAAAAAGGTTCTCAGATTTCTCAATGTGCCATGGAATGACATAGTGCTGCATCATGAACGAGTCATAGGGAAAAATGGAGGGGTGTCTCTGTCCAAGTAAGTGACACTTATTGTCTTTGATGAAGCTACCTGTAGGTCAAACTGTTTAGACTCTTGTCATTCTTAGCTCAGCTGTAAGTCAGCTGAGCTTTGAGGAGGGTGAGCCATCCGTTGTCTGTCCTTCCATCTGCCTCTCCGTCCCTCAATTCACATTTTTCACTTCTTCTCCTAGACCATCAGTCAGATTTACTTCAAACTTGGTGGGGATATACCTTGGGTGCTCCTCTACCAAGTTTGTTTCAATGGTCAATTCTTTTGAATTTTCCTTTTTGGGCAAATCTTAAAAAATGTTCTCCGAAACCACTCAACCAATTGCTTTGATGTTACATGGGAACACTTCTAGGGACTCCTAGTTCTTAATTTGTTCACCAGGTGGTGCTACATTTTTTTGTAAGCATTTATGATTTTTTGTGTTTTTGCTAGTTTGGACTTGTTATCCAGAACCATCACTTCGATTAAGCTGAAGCTTAGTTGATATGTTCCTTGTAAAAAGGTCGAAGAAAGTTGTTCGCTAGGTGGCACTGCTGTGGATTCCTGATTTTTAACGATTTTTTTTTTTTTTTCAATTTATGTACTCATCAGTAAATGCACCTTTCCTATTGATTACTATATGCAAGTCAATGGGATTTTTAATGCTAATTCACATTTTTTACTTCTTCTCTGAAACCATGAGACAGATTGACTTCAAACTTCATCTCAAGGTACCTTGGGTGGGTCTCTACCAAGCTTATTCAATGGTCATGCTCCAGTGATTTTTTAAATTTTTTTTATGATTGGGGGGGGGGGGATTCTTAAAAAAAATTGAATAGGAAAGTGTAGCATGAGAATTTCTTGTATTGGGTATAATTTCAAAATAATTTTGGCCAGATTTGTATCAAAGTGTCTACATATTTTGAGCAAGTGCTCATGCTCCAGTGATTTTTGGACCTTTACCTTTTTTACCAAGTCCACAGAACAACTGACACGAAATTTACTGTTCAGTTGATAACTTGAGATGTTTTGAGCTTGGACCTTGGTGTTGCACATGTTAATGTTTCTCTATGAATGTCATGCTTAGTACATGAGTTGCCTCCACAGGATCCCCCCAGACTGGTATATGTTTCTGATGTGCTCTCGTCAGGGTGTCCCATTCTTCGGATGAGCAAGCTGCCCAGCGTGCGATGGTGCACACAGATCTTATTGGTCAAACAGTGCAGATACACAATAGCACACTGGGAAGTAATGCTAATTGCACAACATTTGTATCTATGTAATTAAGTGTTCGCGGAGAAAGTGAGGCATGGTGTAATCGTGGGATTTGTGTATTCAAGATTTTTCACAGTACTAAGCGGTAAATCATTTGAGAGAATGCACAACCGAACATTTCATTCTTATGCCAATCTGATCCTGTATTTAGTTATCATATCACCTTGTTCTTTCCTGGCATTTTAAATTCTACTGAAATTTTCATGTTTTCTGCAATTTTTTCTTGTCCGCTTGTCAAACAAGACTGTGACTCGGCAGGAAAGCACGTTTTCTTTGGCGTTGACACAGAGCCTGGCACAAACAATTGCTTGTCCTTGCAATAATTCTAATTAAGTCAAATACAAAATAAACATCACACAAAACACGACGTAACTACATTCCGCCAGCTATTGACTTGGCTAATGTTAATCCACAAATCCTAGAGCACATGCGTGTCCAGAGTTCACCAAAGTTACGTGAAACTATTACTATTGGTTCAATAATTTAGCTGTTGTATGATGGAAACAATGCTGAATTTAAGAGCTTTAATAATGTTAATTTAATCGAATATGATATAAAAGGTAACACAACACCATGTATATGTCTGTGTACAGCTAATTGACAAATTCAGACCACGTGTGTCACTCCGGAGTTCAACGACGTTGCGTCAAAGTAATTGGTGCCCGAATGCAAATTAAAAACAGCGGATTCAAATGTGCACTTGCAATATACCGGGATCGTATTTTGATTGATTTCTTACGATTAAGGAATGAACTTGACATAACTGAGCATGCAGATTAAGGTCAAGATAGTAAGTAATGTATCAGAATATTTTCTCGACCGTTTAGTTGTTTTTTATGCAAAAAAAAAAGACTCGGTAGAAGACGGCACCATGCGTACAAGGTGGAGGGCAGCACAACCTCCACACAAAAAAGACAACCTGGCATGTTCCAATTGCAGTGCACTTCAAATCAATTATGATAGTTTGAAGTAAAGTTTGAAACATACGAGAATTATGATAGTTGAATGAATGACAGTTATATATTTTGTATTGACATCGTTTCGTAGTAGGAAGTGTCGGCGTTAATCCTTTTAGTTGTGCGCCACCGATTGCAATGTGCATTACTGTTGATAAATTTACAGTACATCATTCCGGGGGGGACTGTCATGCTTCGTCAAGTCACACTACCGGAAGTGCGACATGATTCGTCTGCACGTAGCTCATTATTAATTTATCATCTTGATTGACTGGCGAGGAAGGCCAACTCTATTGGCCTAAAGACCCTGGCTATGAAATCATGTTGAGCATGCTAATAAGGACAATTGTGTAATCGAAACAATAATCAGCCGATGACCGGCAGACCCCGGCGAGCAAGCTGCCCACATCAGTGAACGCAATAGTGAGTCAGGGGGATGCTTTGGAGGCAATACATGAGTGACCTTGACCTCATTTCTGGTATCACAGGGCAACTTACATGAATTATACTCTTCACCATAACCTGAGAACTACTTGAACTGGGACCTTGATGTTGCACATGTAAAGTGTGTTCTTCCACAAGGGTCAGACTCACTCACTACATGGGTGGCCTTGATCCTATCACAAGTTCACAGAACCGCATTGGCACAAGTGTGATGAATCTGTAGGTCAGCTGAGCATGAGCTGTTCACGCAGCCCTCTTGTTTCAGTATTTTATTTCTCATTTGTGTGTGTCTAAATTTGTGTTCTGGAAAAAGCCTGAAGATGTGTGAACGTTTCTTTGATAATTTAGGTGTGCATGGCATTTTTTTTTTTTTTTTTACATTACTGCAATTGCCTATCACTCATTGCACCCTGACCATATTGAATCGTCCTGCACAGGGAATTGTGGTTTGTCTGGGTTTTCATACCACTTGCCTTTTCATTGTTCTGAGGTCCAGGGAGAATAACATGCCAGATATACAGCTGTAGCAGAGTCTGGAGTCTGCCTGGAAGTGCCGCTGTGTTTAGCATATACCTCAGACTGTACGTGTTGTCTGCATTATGGACAAAGTGGATATGGTCCAAGCAGAGAGAATTTTAACTTTCTAAATTATGCATGATCTGCATTCAGCCCACGATGAAGTGACATGACATGATGTGAAGATATATTTTTTGTTGTTGTTGTTGTTGTTGCATTGCTTGTGTTGACAATGTTTGATAAAAAACTCCTGCATTCTGTAAATTATTTACCAGTTTATAAAAAAACTGGAGGTGTCCTTCTGCTTTGCTTCATCCTTCAACAACAAATATGCGGAAAATTTGCCACCATTTAGCACGTGGGTGGGACTTTATGTTTTTTTTACTAATTTTTAAACGATAAGACAGAAATGCACTATAAAAAATCCACAACACTTTGTTCAGGGGATAAGTTTACAAACGTTAAAAAAAATCTTCCTGAGAGATTACGAAGCTTCTAAAAAGTGTACAAGTTTTGTATGTGTAATAAAATAAGTTTCAAAAACTCACAGGAGGTTTCAAAACTTGTGTGAAGTTTCCCATTAAATCCTAGTCTAAGATTACATGGCCTCTGACTTTTGAAAACTTAAAATTGTGTTAAGTTGGGAAACTTGCATGATCTTGTCTCAAGAAGTGGATTTTTTACAGTGTGAACATGCATCATGTCTAAAATAGACTCAAATTATGTGAAATCTTCATGCTGTGGGTGCCAAAAAGAAGATGAAAAAAGTAGAAGATTCACTCTAAATGATGGATGGTTGATGTACATATGTGTCACATTTTTGATATCGTGTCATAAAGAGATCTCAGAAAAAATATTTTAGGCTGTTTTATTGTGGCCTTGAATGGTTTAGATGTGTTTGTTCATTTCCAAAAAGTGATTGGGAAAAAGGGCAAAGCCTAATTTGGATCCATGCATGGTGACCTTGTGTATCAATTGAGAAAGGTTCAATGGCTTTAAATACATAGCTCACATATGTATGCTGTTTTAAGTGTTTCAGTAATTTCATGATCTGTGCTTATAGTCAGTCAGCCCTGAGTTATGGAAGGGGATTTCACAAATATTAGGTAAATAGTGGGCAAAATGACCATGTATTTCATACATAATCATATCAACAGTTTACCTTACTCTTGAAGGAAATTTGCTTGCGGTGTGGTCTGTATTTATTTCTGTAGCCATCAATTTTCATGTTTTTGCGGCCTACTTATGAACCCTGCCAGCATTTTAGTACAGTGGTACCTGCTCTAAAGACCACCTCTTGTGAAAGACCGCATTAGTTTTTAAGACCACCATTTCAAGACAGTGGCCTTCCATTTCTTTGCTAGTTTACCTGCAGTGAAAGACCACCTGTCATATGTGACCACTTTTGTCTGGCAATAAGGGTGGTCTTAAACTACAGGTACCACTGTACTACCTTTCAATCACATTTGCGCAGGGCATTTATCATTTCTTGGAGAATATGGATTGTGCCAAGTTTTGCTTTTGGCGGCAGAAATGCCCCAGAATGCAGCTGAAAAGAGATACAAAGTGCATATATAGTTACCACATATGCCTCAAAAGTAAGGTACATTGATGACAAAAGGTTATGAATTGGATACAGAGAACATCTGCAAGTAACAATCCATAGTTGTAATATTCACAAAATCCACTTCCATAGAGCAAGGTTGATAGACTATATTATAACACATGTACATTACATAATCGTGGGTACAGACACACATTAGTTACAACAGTAAAATAACTGCTGTACACTATACATGTACATGATATACATGTACACACACATCAGTGTACAATGAAAAGAAATATTCAAAGTACATAGCAGACATACATTATACTAGTTCAACTTGTGTAGGGCCTGTATTTTTCCGTTTCAAAATGAGTGTTTTTCCGTTTTGGGAAACTACAAATTCCGTTTCATTTCCGTTTCACTAATTCTAGGGCACGATTTTAGCACTGGTCAATAAAAAAGGAAAAACAGTTGATCTTATCGCCTCTGGAAAATGTTGATCCATCGACGAACGGCAAAGTGACTCCATATTGTTTACTATGTACGTTGACAGCCTCCACCTACAGATGATGCTATTATCATTGTACCTCTGTTGCGCGTTATATCTATATGCCATGCAAATGAATGGATATGGTAGCAATGGGGTCTATAGCGCGCAGGTGCCCGGCCTGTCGTTAAATTTGCTCCACGTGGTATCGATAACGCCGCCGACTCGTCAAATTTGGATCCAAGTCCGTGTGTTTTGCTTTATGCGATGACGTATATGGTGATTTTGAATTATTTGAGAGGCAAAATTCACAAATTCCACTTAATTTCCGTGGCATTTGCCGATTTCCGTTCCAAATCATAAATTCCGTTTGAGATCATAGATTCCGTGAATTCCGTCCGTTTTCCGCGATCGCGGAAAAGTACTGGCCCTACTTGTGAAAATACTTAATTTTTTTTCATCTACATGTATGGAAACAAGTCAGCACCTCTGTAGTGCGCAACCCATGCCAAATAAGGACAACCGGCTAAAACGTACATGCACATGTACGTCTTCAGAGGTGGAGAACAGGGTGTTGCCACTGTTCTTTGACTCTGGGTCAAAGGTCAAAGTGGTTTCATCTTGGGTCACAATGCGACGCACAAACTTGACTCCATCTTGCTTGAACTGTGACAATAGATTGATATTCTCCAAGTATGTCCAATCTGGTGGTCTTCTGGTTACTAAGTCAGCATGAACACCGCAGGAATCTATGTCACTGACAGCTGACTCATGTCTACGATTTCTGTCTTTCCTTTTTGTGCTGAGCTGTAACTGGTTGATGCTTTATTGGCAGTATGTTAAATGCTCGATTATTGGTCATTTATAAATGATTATTACATGTACATGGACAGCTCCCAGGGGTTGTGGGAACTTGCTCTTTCAATTGTCCTCGATCATCTTGATTTGCCACATCAGTACACCACTTTTTCATCGTATGTAGCAAACAAAGGAGCATCATGCATGATTACATTTTCAGCTTGACAGGTGTAGAGTTGTCCATCCAACTGCATGTATCTGTCTATAGTGCAATCCTCCCAAGCGAAATAGCTTATGATTCACAGGCCATGTCAAACTCTAATGTACCTCTGTTGTGCCTTGACACTATTTTTTGCTCGACCTGATTATATTTTGGTGACCTTGACCTTTTTCAACCTGATTACATTTGGGTGACCTTGACCTTTTTCAAGGTCAGCAGACCCATGTGCATATATGTGTGCATGCGTGCGTGCGTGTGTGCACACGCGTGTATGCAGAGTAGGGACACCTGGTCTGCCAAGGATTACTGTCTTCACTTAGGTGTCAGTTTAGAGTCTCTTGAATCCCAGATGCACACCAGATTGCAGTTCTTGCCACAATTGTGTCCATTTTGCCTTGTCGCCAGAGACCTTTACTGTCACACCTATAATTTCCAAAAACAGAACATGGTGCCTATAAAATTTAAAATAGCCTCCCACAAACCAGCTAGTTTGCATCCAGGACCAGAATAAGCCCCTCATCTGCCAATATATGGACAAGACAAGGGACCACTGTACTGATTATACATGTAAGCATGATAATGGCCTGAATAGTAACCAAAATTGAACAAGAAGCCAAAAAAAAAAAAGGAAAAGAGAGAGAGAGAAACTTGACAGCAAGAATGGTAATGAATGATAATAGACACATGGGTACACATGGGCACACATGCAATGGATATATGCACTTTGTAATCTCTTACATGTACATGCATCTTTTGGAATATATAAAAGGGCATTCCTTACCTTGGTGTGTACCAATTTCACAAAAGGCAACATATTTTCCCTTAAACATTTCCAGGATAACATATGAATCATGATTTCAAATTCCTCATTATCAGAGCTTTCTTTCAAGCACAAAGATGCCTCCAGCCAACCTAAACCATGGATCGTCAACTCAGTCCACGATCTATGCCTAAACAGAAAGTGTCTTTGGGGGTTACATAAATGAAATAAACAAAGTCTAAGGTGGGTAAGTTGCAGTTTTTTAGTAGACATTGCAAAAATATATATTAAGGGGTAGGAAAAAGCATAAGATTACATGTGTACAGACATGCACTGTCCGATTAAGCTGGCAGCTTTTATTCCATTTTTGTGCTTACCAAAAACTAGTTAAAAACGTATATATATATATATATATATATATATATATATATATATCAGAGATGCCACTTGTCAGGATTTTACCTGAATTCAGGTAATTTGCCATTTCTTGAACTAAGAAAATCACTTCTGTTTTGTCAGAACAGCTCAAATTTGATGAAAAAGAGACGGGGTACATAGGTTTCAGGTAATATTGAGCACATTTCAGGTAAAATCTGTATGAATGAGTGGCATCTCTGATATATATATATATATATATATATATATATATATATATATATATATATATATATGTGTGTGTGTGTGTGTGTATATATATATATATATATATATACACATACACTTTTGCCCCCCCCCCCCCCCCCTAGCCCATATGATAACCCGGCATTTTAGTCATGAGATAGGGTAACACTAAGCATATTTTTTAATGGCCACCCTTGTCTGAAGTTCATGTTTTTCCATTGAAATAACAGCATAGAAAGGCATAAGCCACTTACCAAAGTCTTTACCTCGGAGTCCATGATTCAGAGTGTGTCACGGAAGCAAATTCTGTTTAACTGCATGTTTTAGGAGTCCCATTATACATGCAGTATATATTGGACCTAATAACTCAATTTTTACAGTACATGTATTACCTGGAACAACAAGGTTTTATTTACCAACTACTGGGAAATGCTTTTTGATTAATTTCAAGATCTAATTGCCCCCTTTATGATAGATGACTCTTAGGCCATTTGCATATAGGATCTCAGTGCAACAGTCCAGGCCTTTGGTCTGCTGCACAGGCAATGGCCAAAGAGGCGAGCCAGCTATGTTCAGTGTACACATTGCTTGGATATGTGCCTATGACATCCAACCAGTATGTCTGTATATGCATGTGTATGATATTTTTTCCCCATGAAGTATATATCACTTTGCTAGATGATTGGAATTCCATGCAAAGCTGAGAGCATGCTACAGCAGATGAATTTGTGACAGGTACATATATAATAATCATGAGAACAATATATGATGAATAAATGTTTCTTGTTTAACCCGTTTCCCTTGAAATGAAGACCGAGCTTAAGACTTAGTCAAAAGTTTTCCATAGTATGGATTTGGTGCTGAGTACTTAACCGTGTCGAGGAAAGCTGTTGATCTTGGGTGTCATCAGGTCTCCGCTACAATTCCCAGTTAACCCTTTCCCCCTTGCATTAAGACTGAGTCAACAGTCAACAGCTTTCCTTGGCATGGGTTAGGCACTAAGTGCCCAACCCATGCCAAGGAAAGCTGTTGACCTGGGGCATGTGATCTTGATAAGTCTCATGTACATTTCTCAGTCAAATTGTTCTTCATAACTGTTGAAATTAGTTGAAAACACTGAAGCAGACGACATTTGACCACAAGCCGGTTTTGGCCGGTTTGAGGGGGAAAGGTTTAAATTGTTTTTCCTTTCTGTTGTAATTAGGCAAAACGATTGAAACGTCAGCTGGTGTTGGCCATTTAAAGGGGAAAATGGCCAATGTCCATCAGAAATACATTCTGTATGCCGCTTCAAGTTGTATTGTTATGTGTCAGTAAGGCTCTTGCTTACAAACGCTTAACAGAAAAATGGCGTGACATGTAAAAAGGTAAGTTATTGTAAATATATATTCATAAGAATAGAGTGCATACATGGGCGCACTCTTTAATGATTATTTTCAAGTCTTTGTACATTCACATACCAGTGAAACTTGAAATTATAAACTGCAACAGGAAATCAATTTTTTGTGTCTGTGTTTGTTTAAATACATATAGCCACATATTCATCATAAACCTGGTAATATTAATATTCATAGCAACAGTGCATGTACACATAGGCTTTTTCTTCATACAGTGCATGCTTTAACTGTTACTGATTACATTATACATAAGCCACTGTACTTTTTTTGCGGATCAGTCCCACACATGCATACAATGTAAACCAGTAAACTGAAAAAAAAAAAAAATTCTCTTTATAGGTGGGTTGTGAATGAATTAAGGGAAAGAGATTTCCTGTACATGCATTATGAAGGAATGAAAGAATGAAAAAAAGGATTTTCACAAAGCCCATGTATGTATAAATATTGATAAGTGATGTAAGAACCCCTGGGTGAGTAGGTGTACAACTGATCTGCCTGGGTTCCTGGTATGCATTGAAATTGGATGATTTGTTGTCCGAAAAAGTTAAGACAGCTAGGGAAGAAAAATGAACATTTACTTTAATGGTCATTTGTGATAGCACCCAGGAGTATCACATGAGGAGACATACTTTTCATGTGCATATAATGTACCACAATTATGATTATTAAAGACTACACATGGACATCAAACTACAAGCTTTTGCTCTGATTACAAACTTGAGATGCATGCCTGGGCTCCAGTAAAATGCACATTCTATGGGATAGTATCTGAATGTTAAAAAAGGCAAAATCTTTCATATTAAGACATGCCAAGAGCAAATAAAATTTACATACATGCATAGTAATGAGATCTAGACATTCAGGTGTAAATATACATTAGAGTGTTGAAGTTACCTACATGGCATATAAGAGGATCACTTGCCAAATAGCACATGGCATTTGATTAATCCATCCTTAATTATTTCTAGAAGCACTGATATGCCATTAAACAGGATAGAGGGGGTGAAGGTTTTTTTTTTCATGATGGTGCCCTGGGCATTTTTATTGGTCATACTTGTGTACTGGAGGCCCCTTTATTTACCATTCCAGCCATTACATATATTTGTATTTTTTTGTATTTTCCATACCTTGTACTAGGGCAAAATTTTACACATACCAGCATAACTGGGACAACCCAACCCCCACCTCCAACCCTAATAGTGACAGCACCGGTAAGATGCACAAAATTACAAAATATAAAGCCCATTTCTTCTGAAAATCCCTGGTCAATAGCGTTTTGCCCTGATGAAAGCTATCAGCAGTGATCAGTAACTTGTATCATAGCTGTAAATTGCTTTAATTTTGCCGTACTCTTGTTTTTGCTTATTTCACTGATGCCACAAAACCGTGAAAATAAAAACACAGTAAAATAGTATTTTGATATTGCTTGAATAGGAATTATGTCCAAAACAGTGAAATAAAAACTACAGTGAAATGTCAAAATTAAAAAAAAAAAACATGAAAAATGTATACATGCAAAAATGAAGCAATTTACAGTACTCTGGTGCCTTCAATTGGTCAGCAGTTGTTTAATGGCCTGCATTGAAACTCATGGTGATGCTGCCCTTGAAGCATGGATCTGGGATATGACATATTACCAGGACATGCAAAAACCACTAACTTAAGGGGGAGGGGGTAAAGGGGTTTTCCACATTGGTATGCTGGGAGTTTTTATTTACTCCACTTGCATATTTGAAGCTGTTTTATATCCTGAACTTCATACCAGCTATTATTTTCTATTTCATTTTCTGTACGTTGTACCAGGGCAAAATTATTACCTGTGCCAGTATTCTGGACCCCCCCCCCCACCTCCCACCCCGTTTAACTTAACATCAGGCATACTATACTGCTTAAATAAATGTTCTGTTTGTGAGGAATTTGAATATATAATATCAGCAAAAATTCCAACATAATGCATGGGAATTAAAAATTCCTGGTAACCTATGCCCTATGAGTATGGGAAAAAAATGTCATTGACCCTGCCATTACATCTGTCTTTCACACTGGTCATTGAGGACATAAGAGGCTAACACATGTACTTGCAGCTGCAACTGTCACGGTGATGTCAGCTGCTGGCTTTAATGGCCCTCCTATAGAATATTTAATTATGTGTAGGCAATATACCAGAAAAAGATCGCCACATATGTGCTGCAAAAGTTACTGCTTACAGACAGTTATATTACCGTGGTAACTTCTGCACATAGTCACAATGTGCTGTGGATGCCAGTACAAGTTATTGAGTTAACTTTCACCCGATTAAAAAGTTGTTCAGCATGTGTACATATGATTTCACTTGTACATGTAGTTCACAAATAAATGTCATCATGTAGAATATATGTTATACAGGGTAGATAAGTATTTCTATAGCAGTGTTTGGCTGTAAAGCTACCAGTGATGTAATTCAAACCAGTTTCCATTGTCTCTGTTTGAGTAGTCGTATTTCAGTGTTGCTCACAATTATCACGAATGTAACAGATATAAGATCTATGTGAAAGTGAAACTCATGTGGAGCAGGCACTGGTTCACCTTTCCACCTCTCGTAATCATATACATGCAAACTATTTTGTCAAGGGATGCTAGGAAAATATTATACCCAGCACACACATATTGTCCTCAAAATTGCAAGCAGATGAAGGGCTGTATTATCTTCATGGCCCCTGGTCTGCCCTAGGACTACACGATTATATTTATAGTAGATGTAATAAAACTACACTGTCACCCTTGTCATTGACTGACTGACCAATCAGTAAATGGATTGCTGTCATCTTGACCATGAGAAGTATATATGCTTCATTGCACTGTCTTCAGCTACTACAGTTAATCCCACATTAAACTTAACTGTCACCAAACACATCAACCTTTTGCAACCTTTTCCCAACCATTTGAGTGAAAGGCAAACCTTTTTCAAGCGCTTTCCAAACCATTTCAAAACCATTTCCTCTTATTGCATTAAAACCCTTTTAAACACTTTTAAACCTTTCTCTAATGGCAAACAACCATTTCACACACTTTCTCAACCTTATTCATGAAAATGTTGAAATGGTTTGAAATGGTTTGCAGCTGTTTCAACCATTTGAAACCCTTTGTCAACCTTTTACAAACCCTTTGTCAACCTTTTACAAACCCTTTGTCAACCTTTTGCAAACCTTTTACAACTTTTATAAACCGCAATACAACATTTTGCAACAAAAAAATGCATTTGGCTGTTAAGTTCTAGATGCGGGCTTAACTGTACATGTACTAGCAGTGGGTTAACCTAAGTACATGTTAGGGAATGAATATGTAAGTCACTTTTCCAGCTCTAAAACAAGGACCGTGTAGTTAAAGGGCAGACTTTGCCGAGTGCAGGAAACAGGAAGATTGGTCATTGAAACTTTGAAATGTGTAAAGTATTGTTTTTCTGTTTATCAAACTAGTACAGGTATTAAGATTTCTGAATTGATCTTAAGTATGCTACAGAGATTAATTTATTTAGAAATAGGTGGTACACTGTACATGTATGTTGCTACATTTGGAAGCTAGACTGACAAGGGAGTTTTCTCAGTGATTTCCAATGTAAACAGAGATGATTGGCCCATCTTGTTGCCAGGGGCAACAAATGACTTGATGGCAGCCAATTAGGAAGCATTAGATATGGGAGTGTCAGGTGTACATGCCCCCCAGGTATGACGACTGAACCTGTCACCGAGCTCTTGTAGATCAAGGCATTGTGTGGGCTCGACACACTAATAACGGGCAATAGGCAACTGTTAACGCAAGAGCGTGCCTTGAAGATCCAGTTATTATATGTGGCTTCAGGGATTTACAGAGTTATCAAGGCGAGACTTGTCACCAAGACCCTCAGCTGTCATGACTGCAAATTATATATAAGAGTTCAGCCGTGGCTGCTTGACCGTACTTTGCTGTAGGTGAGGTGGAATTAATGAGTCTTGTGAGTTGTAAGGCTTGAGTCGTAAGAATAATGTACATGTACATTGTGTAAAAAGAACTGTTTTCCTCTGTACAGTGCTTCCACAGTGTTTCCATGGAGACAACAATATTCTGTCTGCTCCATCAGGACAAAATTTCTGCTCTAGCTCTCAGTGGAGGGGAACTGATAGCCTAACTTAATTTCTCTTTCCAAATTATAAAAGATCACAAATGGACATAGATTTTCACAAATTGACAAGGGATGGCATGTTATGAAAGTGGCAATGGGCTTTGGCATCGGATCTGAAACTAATAGAGTGTATCATAGAAAACAATAGTGTCATGTGGCACTATGTCTTTAAGGTTTTTGCATTTAGCAAAAATCGTGTTCAGTGTTCCAATATGAACTTACATTCTTGATCTGCAATCCACACTAATATTTCAGAATAAAATTTAATGGTTTTGTATATTACTTGTCAGTGCATATGTGTCTCATACCTGTAATCTGAAGACTTCCATGTGCATGATACATGTGCAGTGACAGATCTTTTGCAATGTGTGCCATGTCATATTTGGGTATTAACTGGTTATTAGAGGTTATATTATTTTGTTTTGATTGGCAAAACGTTTAGATTTTTGCAAATTGGTTGTATTTGTAGCTTTTTTAACTCATTCCACCCTAATAGAAGACCAAGTCAACAGCTTTCCTTGGCGCACTCATGGGCTTAATGATGTTCCATGCAAGTTTCATCCAAAATTTTGAAAAATAATCCCTAAATTAGTAAAATACAATTAGCAGACGACATTTAGATATTGGCGGGAAAAAGCGTCGTTATGGTGAAATGAGTTAAACAATGTAGTACCAATCATAATGAGAGGATGTTCAAAGAAATCCTATTCCCACAGGGTGTTTGTAGCCAGACACCACCAGGATCATTTCTTCTGAATCCTTAGAGGATATTTTGGTCCATTGGAGCCCGTCACTTATAGAACACCCAGATGTGAACTGACCAGTATATTTTCCTCGGGGGAATATCTGCAGAGCAAAGGTTGAGTGTGGCTTTTTAAGCGTCCCCTTCAACTTTTGAAACACAATCTCTTATATCATTGTTCAGTTCTGTGGCTGGTTATTTGTGAGATCAAAAGTCAAAGGTGACCCAGCAAGGAACCAGTCATGACAGGTTCAGGAAAATCCCGTTGCTGTTGTATTGCGCTCCTTCTAAGCGCTTGAACAGGTCCATTTTGCTTTGTCGTAAAATATTGTGTAGCCAAGCAGCCGTAAATCTGTGGGAGTAAGCTAAATTGGCTTTCCCATGTTCCAGCTCACTTCACCACACCTCCCGGCCAATTCCCACAGTGTAAGATATTTTGGTTGTATTCATTGTAGCCTACGATGCTTTTAGCAAGAGAGGGTTGCCCAAGACCACGATTTTCTTGTGTCTGGCCGAAGACATGTCAGATGTCAAGATTAATCGATGCAATGCTTGCTTGTTCCAAAACGGGCTTACCAGGTTCCTACTATTAGGAGTTTGAGGTGGCTACCCATCAGAGTAATATTTCATCATTTACCCAATTCAAATCTTTTGATATATGATCCATGCTATAAATCTACTGATCTGAATTATATTTAGCTGGGAGTGTCTGAACGGGAAAGTACTGCCAGAAAAAGTGAAGTAATTTGAGTCTGAGTTAGGAGTCGGTTTGTCATATTTGTGCATGGTTTGTAAATCAAGTAATGCTCAAATTCAAAAGCGCTGTCCCATAAATTAATTGTTTGCAGAAAGCCCATCCTTGTAATGTTTTTTTGTTTTGTTTTTTTGTTTTTTGTTGCTTGTCGCATTTCCAGATCACTTAACTGATTTTCTGTGTGAAATAGGGAACTAAAGAGAGGGTACATAAATCAGAGATATCACTCTTAAGTTTATTGTCAGATATGTACCTACACTGTGGTACCTGCTGTAGAGGCAGACTGCCATGTGAGACCACCTGTCTTTTAAGGCTATTAGTCAGGATGCTGTCCTCAATCATCTGAAGTAGTTTAAGTTACGTATCATGTAATAACAGCAATTATACCAACTTTTATCAAATTCTTGTAAGTCTTGCAGAGCTTCAGGCCCTCAGATTCAGTGACCTAACATCTTACGGACCAAGCCCCAAACCTTACAGTTTTAGCATAATAAATTTGCAGGAAAAATCATACAACAATTTCATGGCTTGACTTGCATGAGAGGGGTATTGTTGAATTAGCTTGAATCAAGAATGGTAAATGTAAAGAGATAACCCTCTTAAAGGCTATACATTTCTTTTATCTTCAACTTGTAATATTTGCAGAGAAGCTGTTTTCATTCACCAATCTGTGAAACATTACATCAGAATAAAATCTTTACATAACAGCATGAGTACAAATAGTCTTATTTTATTTTATTATTTTTCATTCAAGTCATTTATGCCTGAGAAGAGGCAAATTATAAGTTTCAGGGGAGGAAACGATACAAATTTCAAAAAGAAGGCATCAAATGGCTCCATTTTGAAAAAAGTGTGCCTCTGGCCAGACGGGGGGGGGGGGGGGGGGGTGGGGGGGTGGGGGGGTGGGGGTGGGGGGGGGGGGTCTTCCACACAACCCCCTCAGTCACTTAATGCTGCCTTAAGGAGTTTTATTGATTTTCATCACTCATAGGTTGGCAACACTGTAATAATAATAATTACTACTGCATGAGACAAATTTCCATTAGTCAGAGGCCAATGATCTCGCACACAGCACATTTTACAGTGTATACACTCATTTTACAGTATATATACTGTTTAGTGGACCTTTTGCCAAAATTAGTGATTGGATGTACTTTTCCTTTTATTTTTTTTATTTTATTTGGTTTATTTTTATTTATTTATTTATTTTTTTTTTTTTTGAGATAAAGTTCTCTTTTGTTAACTTTTAAGTTTATTATTGTATTTGTGTCTTTCTGTCCAGAACCACTTCCTGGTAGTCATTACCCTATTCTGCAGTCCAAACTCTTCACTCTCCATAAGCTAACCTGTCACTCTCTAACCTATATACATATGGAAGTACTATTGTCCATATTGCACACGTTCTTCTGTAGAATTTTGACATAGGCTGTATTAGCCCAAATAAATTAAAGGGTCTTCAGTGGGTAACTACTCAGAATATGTTTCGGATCCTATACCCTTGATACAGTTTTGGCCTTACAGTCAGGTTGCATTGGTAATTGTATTTAAAGTCATTGTGTAAACATATTTGACATGTTTTTTTTCCCTAACTTTTCACATATTCTTATATCCTAAAGTGTAATTCTGTATATATTCTAGGTGCACTTAAACAAATGGTACGTACATAATCATGATAATGTAGTTACTCTGCTGAAGCTGGCCAAACCACAAATTGCTGAAATTTCATAGAGATGGGTTACATGCCAAATGTGTAGTTTTGTAATACATGTAACTGGACATGGTTCACTGATAATCCAATGCATACAATATGCCAAATACCATCCCAGATATTTGAATTTCAGCTAATCCATAGTTTGCCACATTGTGGGTTAGACAGATGCAAGAGCATGTACAAGTCCCTGTGCTGTGATTGTGTCAGACAGAAAGAACGAACATACAAGTCAATAGAGAACTGAGTGTATACTTGCATGTCGGGTCTGTGACGTGTCAATATGGTGACCCTTTGCTTACAGATGTGGAGCCATTGATGACGGCCACTTTGCAGGAAAAAGGTGTCAGTGGCTGTTAACAGTGTTTCTGAGTGATGCTGCATTCAGAGTCAGCTGTGGTGCCCTACCAGCTCATAGGTCTCACTGATTTCAGAAAATTAAGTTGTCTTTTCCACCTACTGCTGAGAACAAGAGTCGAACCTAACAGGAAAATCAATTACATTACATTGCTACCCGAGTGAGCAATATTTTTGTGGACAATTTTTGATCCTTAAAAGTCCAGGTGGAAAACAAATCTTGATTGCTATCAATTATGTTAACTCTTCACATAATCATATTTTGATGTTTACACTACAATCACAGAACTAGATGCTTCGCTCACAAGCGTGTGGTTATGTATCTGTTTTTACACATTTCTGAAGAGGCAGTTCTATAAACAATGAAAACAGACATGTTGATTAAGATAAAAATAACTTCTGTTAATGATTTATATCGTGGGAAACCCCTGGGAAAAATTCTCTAAATTTATAGATATTCCAGATGTACTTGCTTAGATTTAAAGCAATTTATTGTACAAATCTGCATGCCGGTTTAAGATAGATAGTTCATCAGGATGAAGCTGAGGAAACAGATCTTAAATATATTTATTCAGTCTTATGTTTGATAGAAGCGCCCCCTGAGTATGATGTATGATGATAAAGTGATCAGTGTATTAAAACTGATTGAGAAAGAGTGAATTAAGAATCTCTGCCCAAAATGTCTAGTCTCTGTGGGGGCTATATATTTATGCATCAGTATGAACTTGACTCATTTAATGGCGACAAATGCTTTCTTTTAATTAAATTGCAGGATGTAATACCCAATAAAGAACTTTGATATTTATTAATGAGTAAAAGCTCAATTCATCACTTTTGTGATAATTAAGGACAAAGAGTGATATTTCAGCTTTAATTCCCAGCTAATCATCGTAATGATAACGAATGATTCAACATCGGATTCTCTATCTGCAGCCTTTCGTCACCCCTTATTTTACATTCCAGCAATTTATTGATGTTATCATGGTTATAGATTAAGATTAAATTGTAATAGACTTAACTTCAATTTGATGATTTGATGTACATGTGAGGACATTCAAACCGTGTGTTGCCTAAGCCTCGTCATTTTCATTTCCAGTTCATATGAGCATGCTAAAAACCCCTGAACGTATAATTTTCTATTAGTTTTTTGCGCAGACTAATTATCACAAGACTTGCAAGATACGTCTTTGCTGTCATTGATTAGGTTAATCTTTCATCTGCAATGGGACTGGCAGATAATGTCATGATGATTGATCAGTTGGCATGCAGAGATTTAAATTGAGAAAATGATGAGGTAAAACTATACCACAATAAGGGAATGCAAACCTAATAGGAAATTTTGCTTCAGAGGTTATGTGCACATGTCAAATCATGGAAGATAATTTTCCTTGAAAATAATCATTCAAATTTTATGCCACTTCATCAGGTTTAGTCTGCTGAATTCTATTTTGTTAACCCTTTCCCCCTTGAATTGACACTTGAGTCAACAACTTTCCTTGGCATGAGTTGGGCACTTAGTGCCCAACTCATGCCAAGGAAAGTTGTTGACCTGGGGCATGTGACTTAATAGGGCTCATCTACAATTCTCAGTCAAAATTGCTTTTCATTACAGTTGAAATTATTTGAACACTGAAGCAGACGACAACTGACCACCAGCCGGTTTTGGCCAGTTTGAGGGGGAGAGGGTTAAAAGAAAGATAAGATTTAAAAAGTACATTCTTTGTAAGCCATCTACATTGCAAGTCTAAGTTTTCAGTATTTGTGTTTCTATAAATATTTTAGATGTTTATCAGATAATTCTAGACATTATGTGCCTAGGGATCCATTTTTGCGTGACTCAACAACAAATTTGAGACATCGATCATGAGGTATTTTTACATGCCATCCAAAATTAATTTGGAATTCAGCTGCTTCAAATCAAGGGTTAAATTTTTCATATTAGAAAAACAAGAGGGATGTGTGAGCAGCCCATGCTCAGCTGATATACTTTTCCATGCCAGAAATAAGTCCTCAATGAGCTAAGCAGTGCTACAGTAATTATATATTATAAGCTTAAGCTGTACTTAGTGGGTTTTCGCAGAAAAAAGATGTGAATTAATATCAGAGTGCTGACTGACTTACGTAGTAATCAAAAGGAACGTGCATGTATGCGTAACATTTTATGACAAGCACCCAAAATAAAAACGTAATTCTTTAAAAAATCAGCAGTTTACAGCAAAACACATTGTGCACAACTTTAGTGGCTCTCTGACTGCAAACACTTTTACCAAGTTTCACCTCAACTTTAAGTCAGGTTAAGGTTGTTCATTTGAACATATAGTTGACCTGAAGTACATCCCTGCCAAGTCTGAAGTGGGCCTAATTAAGTCCAAGAGATAGGTTTTAAAGGTCCTACATGTATTGATTGACCATGTTCAAATTTGATACATAGGTGACTCCTGGGTTGTTCTCACCATACGGTGTGCTTTAAAAAAATTTGAGAATAATACTTTTATTCACAATCTTTTAAAAACTCACTGCACCTGCAATCGTCGCTTTCTGTTCATTTCCAACACCCACAAGGCACGAAAGGCCAGTGATGTCACAAACGCAACACCGCTGGCTGACAGGGGGAGACTCTGTCCATGCTTGCGAGCTGTGGCTGTCAAGTGTCACTTGGTTTAAATATATCTTATTCACCCTTTATCAACAGGCTTAAAAATGCAAGTAGAAATATTCATTTTCATCCCTGTTCCTGGCCAGGATAGGTCAGTGTGTTGCTGTTAATTGTTGCAATACAAGTTCTACAGCTTGTTACATTCCCTCCCAAAAGACCTGAAATTACAGAGCATATCAACCTGTGCAGTCAAGATTTACAGGGACAAGTGGCAAGGCCCTGGGAACCAATGATTGATCTAACCTATGTAACAAACACTTTGTGGAAAGTGACTTTGATTTGTCAAATATGACAATGTTTAAGAATAGGATAGGTTTTGCAAGAGAAAAACTACTGTTGTTGCCAAATGCGGTCCCATCACTGGACAATGGAAGGATTCATGGAACTGGCCAAATTAGGCATTACTCATAAAACCAGGAATAGTGATTCATTTTTTTTTTACAGTATTTACAAATTAATCTTCAGTATGGTTCTGATTTCAAAGCTTTCATTGCAGCAAAATAAAAGTGTAGTAATTCTACGACTGTTACAATGTATCACATAATAATCAATTGAATGTCACACTGACAACACTGGTCTGGGATGTTGTTGCAAAGTGACACTGTAACAAAACTTGAGTGTGTTTAACCATTTTGGTTCGATTGATGGAAAAATAGGTGAAAAACATGGACAAACAAGGACAGATCTTGTTCCATACTGAGGTCTCAGGTTGAACAGTCTATAACAGGTTGAGTTAGCTGGCCACTGTAATGTGTATATCCAATTACTGCTGTATATTACGAGGCGTTTAATCCCATAATGAGATAACACTTGCTTGGATAGCTACCACATTTATGCCTCATATACACAGCTTCCAAGGCCAGCGGGTGATTGGGCTTTGATCTCTTTCAGGCATGTACCACTGTTTGTGACAATCCGTGACCAGCTCCCAATAATTGGGTGTACAAAATTCCATCTCATTGTACATGTACCATTGTCATTAATATGGTATCGGAAATTAAGTCAGTCACAAGAAAGTATTTACCATTGTTACATACTGGATACAATTTGAAATAAATGATAACATAAACACATGTACTGATAACGATGTATATGGCAACGTAAATTACTGCTCTCCAAGGGTCACAAGGTTATTGCCGGGTAGGGGCTCTTATATTGAAGGCAATTCATAAATGCAACCTTGTATTTAATCATCCATTGACCATACAGGTGCGAAGGGAAAATTAACTGCTTGTTGAGACTTTTATATATCATAAGTGTAGGCCATAGCTGTTTCTGTGAATGCTAGAATTCGAAAAGACTACAAGGCCTGGCCCATTCTGACATAAATTCCAATTTATTGCATTCATGCTTGTTCTTGCTAAATGAAAATGAAATCTAGTAATTTTTTATAGGAAATATCCTTGCCGAGAAGGTAAGTTGGGATTGTCCGGTTGTACCATGGCAGTACTCCCTGCAGTACTGGTTAAGCTAGGGTTCTAGGCGTCCCCTCATGTGTGTAAGGCTGAATGATCTTTTCATCTGCTTCCGAAGCTTTTCTTATTAATTCTTCTTCAACCTCGTCAGACCATGTAAAAGAAAACCTTATACTTCAGATGCTCCAGGATCACTATGCTCTGTTGTATCTGCCATGACTGTGGCAAACTGAAGGCACTCTGGTTTATAACACATTTACCATGGCCAGAGGGTTGCATTTGTGACGTCACTAACACTTTCCCACATCATGGCATGATCAGACAAAACAGTCTCATTTTGTGTACTTTATTTTATTTTTACAGAGTTCTTCACATTTGGAGTTGCATCCGTGACACTCACTCAGTACATCAAAGGCACCAGACTTTGACTCATTCTCCTGATAAAACTACACTTGTTATTGAAAATCTAAGACATGCTTTTTCAGTTTACATTGTTATGGCCAGTTTGCCACAAATTTAATGTCTTTACTCAGAAAACAAAAAAGTTGAATCCAAGTTTCTTCAAGGTTCTTTGAAAAAGAGGACGGCACTTGGTACGATTGCTGTATAAACATAGGACAACAAACACACAGGACAGTGGGAAGAAACAAATGGGTAGTTTGTTAGCTTTACAAAATGTGTAGTTTGTGGCAGTTTTTATGCATATTGTTTTTTTTATGATACAATCTTTACAAGCACACTCAAAATAGCACTGAACCAGACACTAATCCTGAAAGTGTAATGAATCTGCCACAAAGTATAAAAAACAGGAGATGAGTTGTGCTATGCTTAGTAGCTTGTTGACGCAACAGTACAGTGAAACCTCTCTCCAAAGACCACCCCCAGGGACAACCAAATTGGGATCTTTCAAGGCAGGTAATCTTCTGTAGGAAGTATAGATAGGATGAAAAGTACTTTAATTATCCATAACATGTGGTCTTTTAAGGCAGGTGGTCTCTCATTGGAGTAATTTCTGAAGACACGGACCAACTGTACCTGTATTAGGTGTCACTATCATGAACTTAGTAAGCTCAACCTTTTCAAGGCCAAATTTTAAGTTCACGCACCGACTAAGCAGCTTTAAAAACTTTTGAAGTCAAAGGTAAGGTTTAACTCTTTCACTGCCACATTTTGGACTGAGTCAACAGCTTTCTTTGGCATGCGCTGGGCACAAAATGCTCAAACTGTGCTGAGGAAAACCGTTCACCCAGACCACAATATTCCCTGGAACCACAGGCATGCTGGTACTTGAATGAAAGGTCTTTTCACCAGGTATATGGATCTAGCACTCTTATTATAATTCAGGAGCAGTATATCTCAAGTAGTTTGACTCCAGTGGCAGTTAGTATTGAAAGAGTTGATGTAGTGTAGCCAGGTATAGATATACATGTACCACAGTTGTCACATCTCGAGAAGTATGTCGCTGCAGCCGTTATATTTCCAGTTCCTGAAGAGCCCCATCTGGGCAAAACCGGTCAAACGTTTCACTCTGCACTTCACACAGCCTCTCCTTCCTTTTGTCTTTTTCATAGCCAGATATAGAGCCAACCATTCAGCTTTTACCATATAAAATGCTATTTTTTTAATGTAATATCACCTACATGGATGTGTGGCATGCATATGTTGCCCTGGCAATTAATAAAGATGATTCCTTGTAACATTACCTTAAATTTTTCATCAAGGAATACAAAACCAACGATTTAGCAGACTAAGTATGCAATGAAGCTTACACTGTATTGCAAAGAACTTGCAACTATAGATCCTGCACTGATATAGTCTGTTTATTGAAAGATTAGAGGAGTTTGGTAGAGATAATAGAGAGCTTTTGCTGATCATACCAATCCCATGATATATCAATCAAATAGTAATTCCTCAGGTTGAAATAGATGTCCTTCGAGACACAATGCATCATAATATGCTCACAATTTCTTGTTTGTGCATTCGTAACAGCTTCAGAAATTAGCTCATGAAGGATAATGCCAACTACAAGTAGAATAAAAACAATTTTTATGACATTATGGTTTTCTTCAGAGACTGACAAAGCGTGGACCGTAATTTTGCACAAATCAGCCATGTGTGTATGAACATCTGAATATACTTATTAATTAATGAATTCACGTGAGCTGAATACTGTTTCTTTGTGACTTAAATGGAAAGTAATTTTTCAAATTAAAAAGACATAACTCAAAAAGTCATTTTAGATTTGCACGAAGTCCCATTTCCTCTTGTTATTTCATGAAGATGACACCATTGGGAAATTCAGTTTTGACAATTTTTACTGGCTGATTGAATATCTGAAATAAAATTATGAAATATGTAATGTAGTTTTAGTTGAGAAAAGAAATGATGTGAATTGGAGGGAAGCTCTACATCAAGTGGTTTTTTTATAGTTGAATTGCTCGCAGTTTTTCTTATGGGGATTTATTTTCATTTAAATGAATCTGTATTGTGCTTGACACTGTCACAAGTCTAGTACGGCAGTACATGTACCTGCTGTAAGTTGCTATCCTTTCCACAAAGAGAAAAGTGACCAAATACAACAGGACACCTATCACTGCTGGGAAACGGACCGAGATTTTTAAATCTTGTGGCCAGCAAAATATGACCAAAGAGCAGGGGGCCTGTCACAGCATACAGCAAGGTATCAGTATAAGCATAATGTGTAGAGTAACATACATGTAACATATGTAGTGGAGGAAACAGATACCGATATATACATGCATATATGTAATGTGTGTGATGGAGGGAAACATTCTCTCTAAAGATACATTGTAACATATCTAATGGATGGAACATTCTCTCTCAAGATACATTGTAACATATGTAATGGATGGAACATTCTCTATCAAGATACATTGTAACATATGTAATGGATGGAACATTCTCTCTTGTTCCCTGATATAAATTGGCAAAACAAAAATTTATTTTGGTATGATAACATTTCCATGAGAGTGTAGTTTTTAAGATCGCTCCTAATTCAGCGTTAACCCTTAGAGGACTAGCTAAGTCAACAACCGTCCTCTGTGCACTTCGGGCATAGTATGCACAGAGAAGGGAAGACTTTAAGTGATGGGGTTATTATATTTTTGATGACCAAAAAGGCAATGACAGTGCATACTGTAAAATCAGTTGATTTTGCTGTATTTGTATTTTCACTTCTCTTGCTCATGACTGAAAACCATGAAAAGAGCACAATGAAACAATATTTTGACATAGGTTCAACAGGCACTACATGTATTTCTAAAATATTAAATTAACTTAGAAAACTACAGAGAAATGCCTTACCTGCAAAACAACATGAATTTTTATAATTGTGAAAATAAGTAAAAAATCATTGTATTTTAAAAATATGAGAAGTTGCATGCCAATACATGTATATTGCATTTAAAAGGTCTGATAGCGTTAACCCGTTTCACACAATATTTTGAAGGAGCCAAAGATCTTGGTCTCTGGTTTTTCATTGCTTGGCAAATACCTATAGATGTCATGAATGACTACACCACACTGCGACACAGAGCAAAAACTATAGATTTGACCGGCACAGGGGATGCTTTAACCTTCTCTCATTGATTTAAGACAGAGTCAACAGATTTCCTTGGCATAGGTGGGGTGCAAAACACTCAACTCATGCAGAGCTAGAAAAGTTATTACCCTGAGACATGTTATCTTAAGGCCCCATCTATATTGAAGATGACCTCCAAATTGTTTTCCATTGGCGTTGAAATTAGTCAAAAGCATCAAGCAGGCAATACTTCCACAACCAGCTGGTTTTGACACGTTTAAGGGAGAAAGGGTCAATAAAACTTTTCTGTGTAAGTTTGAGTACATGTATGTGGATGATGTATTTCTCATTATTTCCTGTCCAAAGAGTGCAATGGCAATATATGAGTGATAGTGAAACGGTTAGATCTTGGCAGTCGAGTTTGTTGCTGGTTTTTTTTGGCTGTGGGAAACTGCCAGAAGGATCTAAATAAACTGTTACATGTATTCTGATTTTTAATACAGAAAATGCTGTTCGTGTGCATGAATGATTTGATATACATTGCCAATTCATTTGAAAAGAGTGTTGCACATTGTGATTGTCACAGGCCAATGCACACTAAAGATTCGCTGTCTCATGTTTGGTAATTTTATTATTGATCAGGTCTGCACACCAGAGATTAAGCTGTTTGAGACTTGAAATATGTTTTGTGCTTTAATCTTCAAAATTGCATTCTATTAATACGTCAACATTTTTATTATCTTTGTGAGGAAAAATGTACATGTACATGTACAAATATAGTATAAAACACCCAAACCACACCAGAAGCCCAATAGAAATAATGGTTTCTTGTTGACGTTGCTCCCTTTTAATCTATATGTGGCCAGCTGAAACAAATGTATGTTTGATGTATGAGTACATAGCCTTGATGAAGGCAATCAGAACTGATTAACTCATCACATTAACTGAATATATGAGATAATTATTTTGTCAATATATCCCTGGTAAACAACAGATACATTTTTTATTAACCAGACATTTTTGTGCAAATCTCCAGATCAAGTCATGCTGTCTGTCTCAGGTTTATTGTGGTGTTTTACTGGACTACAGTGTCTTTGCCATGGTGTGGTGCTTCTCACTTTCTCACTTAGTCCAACCCAAGCAGCCACTTGTAATTCAGACCTCGTGCAAGCAGATCTCAGGGACGTGCACCACACTTTGCCTTTCAATCTTCCTTTTGTCGTGTGAATGCGAACCTTCTAGCAAGCAGAATTGAAATAGGACTATGCCCTTCTTCCCAATTGCAGGGACAGATCTAGGCCTTCAAAATTAGTAGCCAAATCGGCAAATAAAAGAGTAATCACTGCGGCCTAGCTCTTATATAATTCACGTTAAAATGAATTTGCCATTTGCAAATTTCTTTAGCCAAATGAATGAAACACTAGCTTTTGGCTAATGGCACCGGCGGTCACTGCAATTGATACTATGATACTAATACTCAATGACTGTATCCTATGTGAACAAAATATGTTTAAAACCGGCTTATTACATAGACATATAATGTAGCAGCCAAGACCTTGGTCAGTGGTTTTTAGCATTGCCTGGCAAATCATGGTGGAGCTGGCCCAGCCAATATACAGATGTCAAACTTGGCCTGCTGGCACTCACCTTAACCCATTCCATACCAGTCCCTGATATTTACATATACTGTAAATTGCTTTATTTTCGCGTGTTTAAATTTTCACGGTTTAAGTGTTTTTGACATTTCACTGTAGTTTTAATTTCACTGTTTTGGACATAATTCCCATTCTTACAATGTTAAAATACTATTTCGCTGTGTTTTTATTTTCACGGTTTTGTGCCATCAGCGAAATAAGCGAAAATAAGAATACAGCGAAATTAAAGCAATTTACAGTATTTACCAAGATTTAAGATGACAATTGCATATTTAAATTCTTCAAGAAAAGAGCTTTCGTTCAAGTACCAACATGCCTATAGTCTTCAGTCAGTGGTTCTGGCACTGCCTGGCAAATCATGCCACAAGGGCAGCTGCAGCATGACTTGCCAGGCAGTGCCAGAACCACTGACCAAGGCCTGTGACCATAGTACGTAATGAGTTAAAGCTCTTTCTCTAAAGAATTTGAACAGACAGTTTCTGCATTGTTTTAAGTGAAATATGTTGTCGAGGAAATAGTAAGAATGTTGACTTACATGTGCTGCAAGATAGGTACACGGCAGGAACCTACATGTAACTGTTCAAAGGGGAAATTTCAAAGATCAGACAACTTTTAATTGCATTATGTTCATCACTTCAAAGTCAATGGCAAGGCTTTAGAGGAAATCAAGTTCCTCTAATTAGCATCAACAGCAAGCGCGCTCTTTGAAAGAGTCACTTGACGATGCATGGTTGATAGGGGGGTGGGTGGGTGAGGAGATCGTTAAGTGTCCATCACAGCCACATGAAAAAACTTGGTAGATGTTAAGAAGCTTGCCAGGGAGTCTTGAGTGATCCTTAAAGCAGACTGTAGACACATACAGAGCAGCCAGCATCTTTATTCAAGGCATGCAGAGCTTCTTATCCATCTCTCACTTGAGTAGTTGGCACAAATATCACTCAGACAAATGGGCTTAACTTTTTACTTGAGGACACATAGTGATTGCTACAGAACCTGTGTTGTGCTAGTTCTCTTTGGTAAAATGTGAAATAGAGACGTCTTTGTGTTAATTGTGAAGGGGAGACTTGATCAGTCATTGTTTGCTAAGTCAGACTGTTATGGGTGTGTTCTGTTGGAATGACCTGTTTGTCTCAAAAGTCCAAGCAGACCACTATTTTTTTTTCTTATTTGGCTTAACAGCTTTTGTTGCCATTCTGTATATGCCATGTCTATCTGCGTACAAGTCATAGCTTCAATTTATTCTAGATCACATCCATGTGCCTGCTGCTGCTCAAACTTACTGGCAATGTACATGTTGCAGCGTGGTATAATCTCCACAAGACATGATGGGGGGGGGGGTACTGTCATTTGTGATGATACAATGTACTGGGTATGTGCCACTCTGAAGGCCCCTCTTTTCAGCAAAATTTTGCTAGCAAAGGTATCATTTTTGTGAAAAAGTGTCCTAACAAAGGGTGGGTCTTTGAAAGGTCGAGCAACACAAGTCCACCAAAAACTTGGGGAAGTACCCCCCCCCCCCCAGCAGACATGTTCTTCATGGTCAAACAGTTCACCTGAGGATCCACTATATTGACTATGGTTACACACAGGAGTCACAGGAACTGAGGTCTCAGAAATATAGTATCATCCTGTATATTTCTACAAACCAGTGGTGTGTAGTAGTATTTTGGTACTCCATCTTGAACTAGTTTGTGAGTTATTAGTTTTGAGATGTCACAGCTGTTTAGAACAGGAGGAGCTATGTACATGTAGTTCTCTTGTGTTTTCATTCTGCTGTCAGTCACTGAGGCCATGACTCTTTCCATTGAATACATGTAAAGATACACCTTCATCATCAAAACATTACTCTAGCCTGACTATCCAAGTGTACTAGCTGTCACAACGGGGAGTGTGTCTTGCCAAGAAGAGGAAAATATGGGACTTTTTTAGGCAGGTGTGTGCAGTATAATAGATATTTTGTTAGTACAGAATGGCCAGGTCTCGAACCAGCAACTTTCCAGACCAATCACGTACTGGAAAACGCACATACCAATTGCACCAAGTCCCCATTCCTAACATATATATATATATATACATACACGTGTGTGTGTGTGTGTGTGTGTGTGTGTGTGTGTGTGTGTGTGTGTGTGTGTACGTGTGTGTGTGTGTGTGTGTGTACGTGTGTGTGTGTGTGTACGTGTGTGTGTACGTGTGTGTGTGCGTGTGTGTGTGCGTGCGTGTGTGTGTGTGTGCGTGCGTGCGTGCGTGCGTGTGTGTGTAGTTGACTCACCTATTTCCAGTATGCTCCTATTTCCGATAATTCCTCAGAGCTTTACTAAATCACAATCATCAGAAAATTTTTATCTCACATTGAAAGACTGCCAAATGAACGATCATCACAGTATTTCTTTTTTCATGATTTGTAATATTTAAGGATATTAATCTGTAACATAAATGGATTTTTTGTTTCTATCTTAAATTACAGTTTTCCAGAGCTTGCTCCTGAATTTGTGAAAATTTCCACCAAAACCCAAATTTCATAGAGCAAGTGTTTAACAGTACATGTACATAAAACATGTAAAAGGAAAGGCATGTACCTTTGTAAAATATTTCCCACTGCATTTTACGACAAGTTTTAACTTTTCTGGCATCAGGAAAAAAAGGCATCACAAATATAAGGTTCAAAAGTGTGATATTGCTATTACATTGTATGTCTGGGGTAGCTCAAATGAACTGAGCATCCATACTGTAGAATGATGAAAGAATGTGATAATTTTCTGTGTTAGATTTTATGAATTTGTCTTAAAAATGATCACCTTAAGTTTTGATTGGCTTCATCTCATCTTCCATAAGAATGTGTATTGTTGCCTAGTTTGTGTAGCCTATTGGAAATGGGGAGATCATGCTTATATAATGAATGCATATATATATATATATATATATATATATATATATATATATATATATATATATATATATATATATATATATATATATAAGTTTAAAAAGACAGCTGGGAGCATTTCTCAAGATTGAAGTTATTGTTCATAATTATGACATCAAAGTACAGATGTCAGACAGTAAGACTGTTAAAAACAAACCAAGACGCTGCTCATTGCAAAATTAGGCCAAGTACATCATCCTTCAAAGTCAAATGTAGATGCTTCATTTGCATATTTTTCGAATGACAGAAAAGGGTGAAAATAAAAACCCAGTTGAAATAGCATTTTAACAAAGGTTTGATGGGAACCATTGCTAAAATAGTGAAATTTAAATTAAGTTAAATTCCTGAAATGCAAAACAGCAAATATATACATTTGAAAATAAGTACATTAATTGACTGCCTGAGCTAGCTTTGTCAGACTGTCAAGTTGGTAGAAATTAAGGCATGTAGATTAATTATGCAGGCACTGAAATCAAAGCTTGATACAGGAAGGATGTAAAGTACACAATGCCAGCTTGAGGCAATTAACACTTAACACCCTTGAATTAAGACTAGGTCAACAGCTTTCCTTGGCATGGGTTGTGGACTAAGTGCGCAACCCATGCCAAGGAAAGCTGTTGACCTGGGGCATGTGATCTTGATAAGCCTTGTCTACAATTCTCAGTCAACTTATTTTTCTTCACTTTAAAATTAGTTGAAAACACTGACGCAGACAACCTTTGACTGCCAGCCAGTTTGAGGGGGGAAGGGTTATGTGTCTTGGCCCTTGGTGCTCAAGATACCCCTTTGTAATGCCAATCAAGCACACAGACATAAAACTTCAAACAGAATTTCCAAGAACTCATTTGGCTTTACCTTAGATTTTCTGTCGACATCCTTCCCTTTGGACATATAGCTCTATATCCTGTGTGATAAACTATGTACATTGGTAATGATGTTTATGTTACATACTTTCATACTTGGATGCACCACTTCAATAAACTGGGTCCCCTGAAGTGAGGCTCCATTTTTCAGGTTGACTTGATAGACTCATCCAACTTAAGAATTCTAGTAAGGTCTAGGTCTATCACACTACGATATATGGAACGTTTTCTGATCATGGATTATTCAATCTGCAGAACTTCATATTTACATTATCTTATAAATATATATCTTTGAAGGTTAAGTACAAGAAACGTAAATATAATGAAAAATTTTGTAAATCTGACAGATTTGCATTTGGTACCATATGTAATTACCGCCAGACTGTTGGGAATCATGTCTGGGATTTTTCCCTCTCCTTTCTGGTATCAGTTGTTGATGGATTAGTTAATCAGGTACATGTGTTCACAGCACAGCAAGAGTGCAGTTCATTACGGTAAAAATTCAGTTCAGTGCAAAAAGTCTGAGGATTTTGAAATTAAATTTAAATGTATGAAGGGAATCAAAATAAACATGCTCCTGCACCAGTGTTCATACTGCTCATTGGAGGATTTCTTTCTTTTCTTTTCTGTTGTCCATTTTTTTGTTTTTAAAAAGAAATTTATTGAATTAGTTGAATTGAGAGTTCTTAAATGCATGCTGCATAACAAGAGCTTTCTGTTCCTTAGCTGTGAACAGTGGTGCCTCTTCTCGTACGTCATAAGCTCCCCTCCGATGCGCCCCAAAGATCTCAGGCCATGTACTTTACAAAGGCCACTTCTCCATACAGCACACGTGGTATTTTCATTATATTCTGCTCCCCTCAAGAGAAGCCACCCCTCTTGTGTAAGGCCACAATTCAGATGTATTAGGCAATTGGCCTTACGAGAGGGAGACCTATGGTAGTCAACCCTAATGATCACCCAGGCAGGGCGCATAAGATAGAATGTGATGCAATAAACCACAGCCCGTATCACACCAATATGCCAGCCTGGCCTGTGATTACAATCTTTTGATGGTGTGCTGTTGTTTCACACAATGTTGTCTGACAATCGGCAGTAATGGTACCCATTGCTTTAAAAGCAACATGGTCTGCTGGTCTTAGCAGTCATTCCCATGATGAGTTCAAACACTCACATGAAACCATGCAGTCCCTAGTCAGGACTCAAGCTGCATGTTGCTGCCATTTTTTCATCACTGCAGTAGCCCGGAATTTTTTGTTGGAGGGGGACCACTGTCATTCCAGCAAGAAAGCGTCAGTTTCTTGTGTCTTCTCCACCTGAGGAAAGACTGCCCTTTTATGCTTAGTGTTGCCCCTTTTCTATAGCAGTAGGCAGTACATTGAACTGCATCAGTGAAGGCCGTATTATTACAGTCATAAAAGCAAGTTAATGTGCTTTCAGGGAGCAAATGCAAATATTTTACATTGCGTTCTTTTCTGAGTATTTTCAGGGAGCTGTATTTATGTGCCGTAAACTTTTAATGTGTGTGTGCACTGTGTTGACTATATAATTACAACAGTAATAAAATTAGCATGATGTTTTGATTGAGTCTTCTTTTCTGATGGAACGCAAATATTTTACACACGTTCTTTGCCAACAATTTCCCATTTTGAGAGCCCTGTTTCGTGAATCTGTCATGTATTTATCAGAACATCAATAACAATCAGATCAATTTTCAAGATGAAATTGACATCATGCAAGTCCACGTTTGCAGCAATGTTTAACCAGGAAACACAGATGAATATCTTAATGCACAAACTTGTATTGAAATGTGATATTGGATAGAGGCAATGATTAAACAGACAATGCTGATGCTCCGTGTGAAGTAAAGACACTCAGCTGCATATGCTGCTTTGCTGTTCAGCAACCATGGTTTCATCACACAGAATTGTACAAATACCGTTCTCCACCCCCTCAGCCTTATCAGCTAATGGGGTATTGTCGTCATCATGTCTGTGCGTGCGTACATGCGTATGTCCATCTGTTATCCTTGGACACGCAATGACTTTTGAACAAACCAAGCTACTACATATATCCTGAAATATGCACTGTAGAAGCATTTCATTGGAGGCTTGGCAGAATTCAACATTCAGCAACCTTGACCTATTTTTAATGTCACCAGAGGTCATCATGCTTTTAGACTGGCTGAGGGGTCTCAAAGACATTTCAACAATTATATTTTTTGTAATTTATTGTTTGTTGTAGGTATGGGGTGAAAACTATATTGTCCTTAGTGCTGCCTGCATTATCATAGCAAGGTGCATGTACATTTAGTAAACAGTGGTACAGTGGTATAGGTACAGTGGTACAGTGGTACAATGGTACAGTGGTACAACCAGTTGATCAACATGACTTTATTTTTCGATGGTAGAGACCTATCCTGAAAATTGCCTTTTTTAAAAATAAATTACAATGCAAAAGAAAAACAAACGTAAATCTGTAAGGATTAGCGATGTTACCAAATACAGATCTTATTCTCTCTATTGGCAGTGTGGTGCTGTGTACAAAATAGTAAATGCTATCAAAATCAGCAAAAAAATTCTTGCATTGATTTTTCTCTCTAAAGTTTCAATCAATTAACCACCAATAAGTATGAGCTCATATTAGTGCACACAACATGCACAGGACATAGTTCAACATTCTACAGTTATCTTTAGTAAAAATTAAGGCACAAAATGTGACTACATTAGGTGGGTGCGCGGTTGGCTGAGGGGTAAGACGCTCGCCTTTCACCTGTGCGACCCGGGTTTGATTCTCATCCTGGGCAGCATGTGGAAAAAGTTCCTACCACTTTAACTGTGCACGGTGGTCTTCTCTGAGTTCTTCGGTTTCCTCCACCACAGACAAGGTAGGCAGTATATGCCAACCTCTGTGTCATGGAGAGTGACTGAATAAGTCAATGCTTGACTTTTTTTACAGTACATGTAAAACAAATGTGTCTATACTACAGAAGGTCCTGTATTTTAATACACATTTTTATCCAACTTCCATTCAAAATTGAAAGAATTTTGTTGGAAATCTCCTCAACTGGTAATAAATTTGTGCAATATTTCTATTTAAGAACTCTTTAATTTCATGTGCATCTTTTTTTATGGTAGACCTAAAAATAATTGTGATGTTGCATGATAAATCTGGGTATATATTCAAATGAACCAGAACAAATTTTGCTTTCAGTTAGTATTCTTGTATACAGGTGCGTACATATAGGGCAAAGTTTATAACTGAAGTAAGTTCTTTCAATTGTACCTTTACCTGCAGACTTCCTGCAGGAAGTCATTTTGTGCATGACATGTAAAATCAATAAAGGAGACACACAGTCAGTCTTCCAAGCACACTACTAGCAAAAATACACATTCATAAAAGCTTTTATGGAAGAACCGTCTTAACACAGTGCTGACGAGAGTGGACTGACACTGTGTTAAATGTAATAACTCTGTTGGGTACAGCACAGGCTCAAAGTGCTAAAGTTCCACGCAGGTCCCTAATAATCTCTGATGAGGAGATTGCATGCAACAGCTTGCTGTCCTTGTGTAACAAAGTCACTGTTTATCTTACTGAATCAACCGTAATGGGATTAATCTTAGTCTACGAGAGTTTAATTCTTCTTGCTGTAGAGGACCCAGCATTCCCCTGAAGGTCTCTTTCAGCAAATCACCACCATTGCCAGCCAGCTTTGTGTTGGTAGCCCAAGTTTGTGAAACACGCAACTGTTTCATTCATCTTGATAGATGCTAATTAATAGAGTGCTGTGCTGATGAGAAGTAGATATACGTACATAACTCAGGGGATACGCTGATTTGGAGGACTCCTGTGCTTGTGTGCATTCATCCCGCCGGAAACTAAGCTTGGTAATATAATGACCTTGATTGTAGTTGACCTTTCCATCAGTTATTAGCGAGCATGTAGGATTTTGTAAATTGTATCTGTTATTGTAATATATGTAACTAACTGTTTTGTAATCAATAGCTATATACACTTGTGATTTGATTTATCCTGTCTTTGTACAGTATATGTAGCCAGTTTAATGTGCGTGTAAAAGATCCTGCCGTACAATAATTTAAAAACATAACCCATCAATGTTATAATCTGTGCAAAGACAATAGGAAAGCTAGGCTGGCCATTGTTTGGTTATTATAAGATTTTATGGGTTTAAAACTGGGAATTATCATGATAATTTTGCATTGCAAAATTCATAGAAATTAGCAAAATACAGCTCAGCCCGGGTAGATTACGGAAGCCATTACAAAAAATATGCCCCCAATAAGCACACACCTTTTCAGTACCGTACTCGCTGCCCTAATAGTCGCATGGGCGTAAAAGTCGCACCCCTAACTTTGGAGAGGGGAAAAGCCTCCTCAAAGACATGTTCGACATAAAAGTCGCCCCCCAAAAACCGAAAAATGCCCCCACGCAAAACCCCAGGGGAGATCGTCTAGGGTCACAAGAAGCTATCGGTAACCATCCAGCTGGTGACAAAGATATTGATATTTAAGATTGAAAAAGTACATAGAAAGTTCTGTTGGAAACTTAATACTTAAAAGATGAATGTAGACAGTAGTCTCACTTGTGTTTTCCATAAAAATTATGTTTAAAAAAAAAAAAAAAAGTCATTCAAGATCGTCATCGAAAATGGTGGGTTCCCGGGTGGACGATAAACGAGGAAACTATAGGTAACCTTTCATCGGTGACAAAAAATGAGCAACGGATGTAAAATATCAACAAAAAATGTTCGCATGGGTACTTATGAATTAAATTTGAACATTGAAAATTGAAGTTTCACCTGTGCTGTCTTTAATTTAACTCATAACCAGGACGTGGCCAGGTGCCATCTTCATGTTGCATTTTGAAACTAGTTTCATATCTTGCCACAAGGTGGCAATGTGGCCCAATCGCATCGAAGAAAATCTAGGTCATAGTGAACAGCGTGTTTACGATCACTCTCAATCCTGAATGCCACGACTTGCTTTGAGCAAACATTGAACCAAATCATTAAAAATTTCCTTTTTTTTTTTCAAGTAAATATGACAAAAACACACAGAATATTAACAGGTAAGCAAAAAATGTACGTTTTATTGTTTATATGCCAAGATTCATCAATGTTAAATGGGCTGCCGATTACCGGCAAAAACAATATATGGCGCCGTTGAATACGGAGATCAGGAATGGAGTCTCACAGAGCGGTCTAATTACAAATTTACACCTGTGGTTGGCGTAAAAGTCGCAGCATGACTTTCAGTTTTAAATTTATTCCCTCAAAAATCGACTTATATGCCGGCGAGTACGGTATACTCACAGTGTACTTTGATGTACAGACATGACGTAGGCACACACACACCTTTCTTTTGTGCATCTACAGTGAAACCTCATTATAACGACACTCAGATATTTAACATATCCACTTAAGGACACAAGTATCAAGGGACTTTAACTTTAAAATCAAATTCCTGTGCTATTTGATGCATTAACTCTTTAAGTGCCAAATTTTGGACTGGGTCAACAGCTTTTCTTGGCATGCATTGGGCGCAATGCACCCCATGTGGGCGGAGAAAAGCTGTTGACCTGGGATATTAACTTTTTACGACAATTACGAATCTGGAATCCTAATGATAATTCAGACTAGTTTGACGTAAGTAGATCAACGTTAGATGTGATCGGCACTGAAAGAGTTAATTTATTTGATATATTCATATATGATACATTTTGCAGGGGGCCATGCTGTCAGTTATAAGATTTGGGTGTTTTACTCTTCTTGTTTTGTATATTTGGCACATTGACATGTGACAGCCAGTACAGTACCAGTTTTCTTGTGTCAGACTCTATCCATACACGTATTTACTTGTCACCCCTGTCTCTACAAGTGTGACTTTTGTGTATGTGTGACAGAGGCACAAAGCGGACAGGAACCCAAACCATATGTCTGTAAACATTTAACCCATTCCTGGTCAGAGTAGGACTGCATGAGCTAATAATAGCTTTCATTTCCTTAGTATGGGTTGAGCACAATGCAGCTAACACACACCAAGAGAAGCTATTGGCCTTGGGTGTGACATCATGAATGGCATTACATACATGTGTATGAACCCCAGCAAAAATGTTTTCTAGTACAGAGAAGTCGAAGCATGCAAAGTGAAAACTTTAAGGCAGGCGGCAATTTACATCTCGATGCTCCTGAACAATATGAGCCTGAAAGTGCATGTTATAGGCAGATACACCCTACTTGCAGTTTGTTTTTTCTTTTTTTTTATTGGGGGGGGGGGGGGGGGGTCGTCATGTAAAATAATGTCAGATATTATAGCACTCTACATCAGGTAATTTAAATAATGATTGGGTTTGAAACTTGATCACACACAAGTGATCGGTACTTTGTGAAGTTTTTAGAAAATATCAAAACCAAAATATCTGACAGGTACATTTTAGCTCAGATGACTTGTCAGTCAGGTAAGCTCATTTTATAGTCCTCCATCCATCTGACATCATCCTTAACAATTTAGCTTTTCGATTTCTCAAAAACTGTTGGCTAGAGCCCCTTCAAACATAGTGGAAATGTACCTTTCCTGATTCTACTCATGTGGTCACATGCCAGTGATTTTTGGATATATTTTTTTTTTGGGGGGGAGGCACTTTTTTCCTTCTTTTTTCTTGTCTGAAAATATTCAGATATTTACTTGGAAATTGCATATGAACACTTCTGAGTACTCCGGAGCCATAATTTGTTCAACAGGTGGCACTTTATTTTTTTCTATTTATCTTTTTATGAATTTTTGTGTCTTGTAATTTTTATCTCTTCCAAACCATATGACTGATTTTTTCCTATCTTGGTGGGAATGGAGTTTGACTTGGTCTCTACTGGGCATGTACATTTAGTGTCACTAGTATAGGGTGTGTGTGTTTGTGCATGTGTGTACATTTTGGATATACTTTAAAATTAAATTGAAAAATTGTATGTAAAATTATGACTTTTTTCATTTTCTAAAGGTTTCATAGCATATTTGAATTTGTCGTTTTTGGAGACATTTTTCTTAAACTCCTGTTTGGACATGTATCTAGTGTATATATACAGTGGTACCCGCTGTATGCAACCACTGCCGTAAGCAGCCACACTGCTTTTTGTGGTCACCTTGCTGGGACACAAGAATCAGTTTCTTTGTAAAGCTACCTGCAGTGACAGGTCACCAGCTGTATGTGGCCACTTTTTCTTGGCAGAAGGGGTGGCCACATACAGCAGGTACCACTGTATGTATTTATATTTTTGTTTCAATGCTTTGCACCTTCGGTGCAATAAATGAAAAAAAACAAACAAACAAGACAAAACAAAAACAAGACAAAACAAACAAAAAAAACAAGACAAAACTTTCTTAATTTACTGAAGACTCTAGGTATCAGCTGTTCCTTATGTTTCTCTCTTCTTGACAAACAGGAGGTGATGAGTCACATGGGTAACCTCTGCTGTCACTTGAATGACTTGGTGCCCTACACATTCAATTCACATTTCTCTCCTTCCAGAAATTCACATCTCCATGCATGCAAGTTCATCTGTTTCACACTTTAGGATGTGTCCCTGCAGCATTAATTGTGAACAAATAAAAGGAGAATTATAGGAATCCATCCTTAATCTTGACTGTATATCTAATCATGCCCTAGCTGTTTATTTGGCTAGAATGGGAATATTATTAGTACCTGAGACATGCAAAGAGGCCACAGGATCATAACTGACCGGATAAATCATGTCTCTAACCCTCTACCAGCCAGATCAAGATCAACATGATCAAGTCAATAGCTTTCCTCAATGGTTGGGTACAATTTTCCAACCACACCACAGAATTTGAACTATTGACCTTGGGCGTGCATTCATTAAAATCTTGTCACAATACTCCTGTTTCAATGGGAAAAATCCTCTCGCACTCCCAAGATTTTCCATATCTTATTTCAAGAACAGGTTTTCTAATTTATTCTTTAATCAAAATTTAAAAAAACTTCAGAGTGAGAGAGTATTTTTTCCCTTGAAAAAAGAATATAGAGAATTTATATCTATATTTCTTTCTTATAACAAGAAAATCATTCTTATTTTGAGAAAAGCAGAATACTTTTCTTCATTATCTTACCTGAGATAATGATTTTTATTGTGTTGTACCAAGAAAGAGATGGAAAGAGAAGTTAGACATCAAAGGTATGATACAATGTATATATCTCATCATAACAGACAGGTGGATTTGATACATTTGATCATAACATTCACTGTTTTTCATCTTATAGTCTTCATGTAATCATTCATCATTGAAAACACCAACAAATAAATAAAAACAAAGCATGTTCAATGTATAGATGGTCCGTAGCTGTCAATTTAGATTGACATGAATTTATATACAGTATGTAAACACACCCATCCAAAAGATTTTTAGGTATACATTTGTTCCTTTTCCGTAAATGGTACAGCATACATTGGGTTTCTGTTATAAACGATCCCTATAAACAAGGTCAGAAAGATTATCACAAGAATAATTAATTTGTCAGCACATTCTTCACATCTCTAGTGACAGATATGTGAGATGGAGGTGGAAGGTGGTCCAGTCTTTGTACAAGTGAAGCATGGTGGTGCCAGAACGATGGCAGAACATGATAGTTTAATGGCAACACAACCCACCATGTTGAGTGAAAAATTGATCAGGTTCGTGAAAGACATCAAACCATTACGGAGGTGTATGATCACACTTTCACTGGCCGCTTTAATAACCCTTTTATTGCCCACTGCAGCTTAAGTCAAACCTTAACTGTTTTAGTGCCAACTGCAACTGAAGATATCTGCTAAAAGAGAACTGCTCTGAATTGTAATAAGAGTTCTAGATTCAAGTTCCTGGCAAAGTGAGCTTTTATTCAAGTACCAGCTTGCCTATAGTCATATAGAATATAATAATCCATTAGTCAAGAGCTTTCCTTGGTACACATTGGGTGCAATGCACCCAAAGTGTACCAAGGAAATCTGTTGACTCAGTCCAAACTGTGGCACTGAAAGAGTTAAAAATGACTTTTCATTGTATACAGGAAGGTATATATCACTACCAGGTATTTTAATATAGATCAAAGAAAACTAAGTTTTACTTTGTCAGAGTTTTGACACCAAGCTACCTTCAAAGTTGTTCCTTTATCCAAAGACAAGGGTATCAAACTGTCCCATAAACAATTTAATACAAAATGAATCGTTTCAAGTCACACAAAGACCACGAAGACCTAGACCAAATTGCATACATTTATGATCGAGACCCAGATAATCATGCTAAAGGTATATAGAATGTATTGCATAGGTATCATGTTTTTGAGTAATATCACTTTGTTTTCTTTATTAAAACATGAGACAATTTAAATCCATGGGGATAATGGAGGAATCTGTAAAGAGCCAGAAGATTCATTTAACCCTTTTCCCCTTAATTTAAGACTGAGTCAACAGCTTGCCTTGGTATGGGTTGGGCTCTTCCAACCCATGTGTAGGTAAGCTACATGTGTGCTTGGAGCATAGACATGTATTACAATGATAGATATCAGCTACAATTTTTATTGTGTGCCATACCTATTGAAATTGGTTGGAAACAGTGAAGCAGATGACAGTTGATCAGCAGCTGGTGTTGGCTGGTTAAAGAGTGAAATGGTTAGATTTGGATCCATTCACCACTTTTAAAATTGTTCTTTATGCAGGTGTTATGAACGCATATCAGTGTAACAAGTTCACTGTATAGCAACCATTATTTATCTGCTTTTGTCCAAATAGCAATATATTCTGAGACCATATTAAAGATTGAAAGTTAAATGTCAAATCTGTAGATTGTTGTATGGCCATAGGTACAGGGGCAACCCTCTTGCAAGTGCCTCGCCATTAGGCCCACCCACTCTACAGAGGCCACCTGTCCATGCAGGAAGGTTAATATTTCATTATTCCCCCATCCCCCCAGAAAGACCACCTGTCTTGTAAGGCCACATTGCTGGTGCACCTGGGGTGGGTTTCTAAGAGGGGCAGCACTATATGTTTCACTGTTTGCCATGAAGACCTAGTCAAGGTCAGCAGGGCTCTGTGGCACAGATACAGTGCTTGCTGCCCAAACCATTGTGCCAGGGAAAGTGGTTGATCCCCTTTTTCATAAAACTCCTCAACAGTTTCCATTCAAATTAAACCAAACATTGGCACAGAAGACCATTGACCACTAGCCACTTTTTGGTGCGGAAAGAGTTAATGTGAAGAAGTTAAGCAGTCAAGCTTTTCTTAGCTACAAATTGCAACAAGATCTAGGTCCAGCATTATACTTGACATATCAGTCCAAGTCCACTCCAGCATCACACTTGACATATCAGTCCAAGTCCACTCCAACATCACACTTGTCATATCAGTCCAAGTCTACTCCAACATTATAACTGACATATCAGTCAAAGTCCACTCCAGCATCATAATTGACCTATCAGTCCAAGTCACTTCAACATCAGAATTGATATATCAGTCCAAGTCTACTCCAACATCATAATTGACATATATCAGTCCAAGTCCACTCCAACAGCAGAGTTGACCTATCAGTCCAAGTCCAGTGCATGCAATGGAAGAATTTAGGTTATCTACCATGTCAACTGTAGGCCTTAGAGTACCATGAATGAATTTAATGTCTCTCTGAAAATATTTAAAACTGAAATTGTGGAAGTGAAGCCATTTTGGTGACTTGTTTGGTATTTAAACATGTACATCTGCCAATGGTTTCTATCTATATTATAAAGGTATTCTTTTGACGTGTGTATGCATGTGAGTCTCTGTGGGAGACAAATGGTCCATATGTGCTC
This sequence comes from Hermodice carunculata, assembly GCA_964020975.1. NCBI lineage: Eukaryota > Metazoa > Annelida > Polychaeta > Eunicida > Amphinomidae > Hermodice > Hermodice carunculata. Next base: position 67,696,267 of record OZ026620.1, on the reverse strand, counting down.
AGAATGTGGGTAGTAAATAATATATACAGTGTACAAGAACCTGTTTTCATCTGGACATAGGGCTCACAAAATAGAATGCTGCTTAATCTAGTAATTAACTGCATGTTCACATATTGTGACATATCATGTGGGTCATTTATAAAAATCAAGAGTCGACCTTCTGGGTGCATATAGTTGTAAAAAACATTGAATAGTGTATCGGAAGCAATAAGTGTTATTGTATTTCTACCTTGAGTAAGCATGGTGAGGTAAAGCATTTATATTATTGGCTTGTCATGTGAAATATATCAGATCCTGCAATGGGTGTGTCATGCGAGAAATGAATAGGACATTCTGAAAAATCAGTAAAATTGCAACTGTTGAAAGAGCATGCAGTATCTAGGAATAAGCGGTACATGTGAGAAATGAAATATCCTGTCTATTTCCATGGTGACGAGCCAAAAGCCAACAATGACCGGTTTTAAGTTACCATCCAGCAGAATGAAAACTAAAGCAACCACACAGCTTAAGAGAAAATCTCAACTTCCTGAAAAAAGTCCCCAAATAAGCTTTTGTAAGGAAGCATCTAAATAAGATATGGTCACCTGATATTTAGGTATTGACCTCTGTGGGTGTATATGTCCACAAAGAGGATTTGGGCAAGTATTTCAACCAGGAAAAATGTTTTCTTTCCTTTCAAATGACATGTGATATATATGCAGTGCAACCCAAATCTTCCCAATTCTAAGATAAATATTTGAATTTGCTTTGAAGCAACATCAAATAAAAACTCATGGGTGATACTAGACATGTTTTGCTCATTGAGATGGATGAAATTGTGGAGGGTTTTTAATCACAAGTTTTCCAGAGTATAACGTAAGTGCACTGAAACCTCCCTTCAAAGGCCACCCCTGGGGAGAACCAAACTGTGGTCTTTCAAAAGAGGTGTTATTTCACAGGTATTTATAAGAAGATAAAAAGTATTGAGCAAAGAATCCTGAAAAGGTCACTCAGGTCTATCCATACAGATGGTCTCTATTTGGAATTTCTCTCTAGACAAGGACCAATAAACCAGCAATTATTGAAACAGCAGTACAGTGCTGCTTTGTCCAATGGAGACTTTTCACTTTATATTTTTCCTAAATCCTTTGATCACGGAATAGCCGGATCTTGAGGCAGCACATCGCTAAAGCATCAAGTCGTTTCTTGATGTAAATACCATGGGAGAGTGTCCATCACTTGCTGCGTGAATCATGCTAATATAACTGAATCAAGATCATAATTTATGATGGATGTTGCTCCAGAATTTAGAAATTAACAGAGCAGAAAATGCATGGAGAGAAAAGTTCTCGTTATTTTGTGACCTGTAATTTTAGATATACATGACGCAAGCAGAAAACTCTAAGGAGAATTTATATTAAATTGCATGTTTATAAATTTCACTATTAAAAACTGATGATTTTGAAATCTTGGAACGTGGGATAAAAAGAGTTAAACTGGGAGACAGTACATGCAATAAATACTTTCACACAAAGCCTAGCAACCAGTGATGAACTCATGGAACCAGAGAAGTAAAGAGGCTCTATATTAATGGACATTTAATGAAGCCCAGCCAACAAGTAAGCCTCCAGTGGAGCTACAGTACGCAGCAAGAGGCACTCACAGCCAGCAGCATTATCTAATATATAAACCTTGGTCCTGGAGAGCTTACAGGGACTGGTGTTAAAGAGGTCTTTTGGGTCCTGAGGAAAGCAAGATGGAACCAAAATATTGTTTGCATCACAACGTCAATGTGGGCAAGGAAAACATTATAACGACATTTTATGAAGCTGCTGAATAATTGTCCTCTGGTAATCTTCAGTTGTTCTCTAGCATGTACCATCGTAGAATGTCAATCATAAAAGTGAGCACTGCCAAAGACAAAGAGAGGGATTTCACAGCTTTTACGTTATCCTGCTTGTACATGTAGTTCTTCAAAGTGCTGCTTGGTTCTTGTCCCTAATTTGCCAAAGTATGTTTGTTGACTAAACTGTATTCTATAGCATTGCCATTATTGTTGTTACTTTCATTCATTTAGCTGAAGTTAGGAGCAAGAACTGTTGTAGCATATATAAATACACATGTATGTATTTACATTATGGAGCAAACAAAATGACACACATGTACAGCATGATAAACCAGTGGTCCATCAATTATAAGAACAGTGGAAAGCTTTTATGTACAACTGTATAGTGTTTATCACTGTTATGGCAGTTTCAGCAATATTTACAAAAAGTCCCACACGGCATGCTTTAAAATATATGAAAGTACATCTTGACGGACTGTAAAACATTGTTAAAGCTACCTTAGAATCTGATGCAGAAAGAATAGTTTCCGAGACTTATAGTTTCCTCAAGGCCATCCCAATTTTGACCTTGTAACAGTTCTGACTTTGACATAACATAATGGTTCCATGCATACACATCATGTCTATACTGGATACATGCAACTGAAACAGATGAGACTTGGAGAGTTTATTACCCTTATCAGCCCACACGTGAAGCTGTTAACTTTATCAGCTTTGGTCTGGCAGATTAATTGAGCGTGTGAACATAGAAGCTATTAAAGTTCCTTAATTATCTTTCTGTGTTTCTGGCAATGGTACTGTATCCAAGACAGAAATACCTATTAAATTTAACATTTTGTTTCGTATTCTCTATATATGTAAACATTTTTTACTGTGTGTAGGTGCTTATATTGATTACAGTTGGCTACTTAAAAACAACATTCACTGTGCATGAATATTACCAACTGGAAAAAGATTATTTTCTAAGACTGCAAAACCTGTGTGCTGATTTTTTTTCAGATATATGCTTTGTCTATGAGTTAATTTTCACAAATTTCTTTCCATAAAATCTAGCCTGAAGGATTTATATCAAAGGAAGGGATTTAAGGTTTGAGCAATAGCATCATGTGAATGATGTTAAGGCAGCTGTTACAGGCTTTAATTCTCCTTTCAGGCTCTCTGAGAATCACATTTAGCTATATATGTCTGTGTGAAATTAATGACAGGGTTAAAAATGGTTCAAGACAATTAATGTGCAAGCATGAATACCTATAAGTTGGGGCCTGTAAGTTGGAACCCATCCTATATTTCTTTGACATGTCAGTTTGTGTGACAAGTTCTTTTGTTTTTTTTTAGCTATCATTTTTGTTGTTGCTCACATTGGAAAAGTAAACTTTTTCAGATGGTAATTTATTTAATATACAGTTAAGCCTGTCTAAAATTTAACAGCCAAATGCATTTTTTGTGTTGCAAAGTATTGTACTGGGGTTTGTAAAGGTTGTAAAAGGTTTGCAAAAGGTTGACAAAGGGTTTGTAAAAGGTTGACAAATGGTTTCAAATGGTTGAAACAGTTGCAAACCATTTCAACATTATAGTCAACAATTAAGGTTGAGAAAGTGTGTGAAATGGTTGTTAACCATTAGAGAAAGGTTTAAAGGTGTTCAAAAGGGTTTTAATGCATTAAGAAGAAATGGTTTGGAAATTGTTAGAAATAGGTTTGAAAAAGGTTTGCCATTCACTTAAAAGGTTAGAAAAAAATTGCAAAAGGTTGATGCATTTGGTGACTGTTAAGGTTAACATGGGTTAACTGTATGTACATGTACTTAAAGAGATCATTGTGTGCACACAGTTGATGAGTGTGATTTTAGAGAAATTTCAATCATCAAGTCCTTTTCTATTTACAATAAGTTGTGAAAATGTTAATACATATACAAACATTATATTGCCAGGTTTACTGAAGAGATATATAGTTCAAGAGAGACATGCATTTTTCAGCTTCTCTTTAGGGAACTTAATGTGGCCATATAATTAACACACACATGGACAAGTCAGATGTAGTGAAGAGAAACATGCATTCTTCAGCTTCTCTTCAGGGAAACACAGTGTGGCCATACACTATAAGCACATGGACAAATCAGGTTGAGTGAAGATATACATGTAGTTCACAAGAAACGTGCATTTTTTAGCTTCTCTTTAGGGAAGTAATGTGGCCATAGAACAAGCAGGTGGACAATTCAGGTTCAGTGACGAGATAGTTCAAGGGAAACATGATCTTTTCAGCCTCACTTTAGGGAACTATACATAGCCATAGAACAAGCACATGGACAATTCAGGTTTAGTGAAGAGATCATTCAAGGGAAACATGCACTTTTCAGCCTCACTTTAGGGAACTATACATAGCCATAGAACAAGCACATGGACAAGTCCTATAACCAGAAATTAACTGCATACCCTAGATCGGCATGTTGTCAGCCGAAGTGCAAAAATGGTCAATTGAATGGAAAGAGGAAAACTGTGGGAAGAGCCCGGGATGTCAGGCAAGCCAGGACATAGCCAGAGATCTCTGATGGACAAATGACTCTCTTTACTGGGTAAATCCCTCATCAATATCTTTGAGGACTATTACAAGTTCAACTCAGTGGCTGTAACTTGCATGAAGCCCGAGTAAGATGGGGCTATTAGTTGGCTGCATTGTGAAATATTGCTGTTAATATAACCATTTCTGTCGAAGGTTGTTATGAAACAAAGGCTATGATCTGTTGGTGGTTTCAATTCATTGCTCCATGCATATCCCAAGTCCTGATTTTCCTTGGCTGTCATGACCCAGATTTGAAACGAGGCTTGGAAAATTAATTTCTTCCTAAAAAAGAACGTTCATTCAAGTGCTGGCTGAGGCCTGTCCTTAAATGTGATTTAACATTGTCTGCCACATACCACACTCTGTTAAACTCATTGACCACACCCTTTTAAACTGTAAAATGTAACAGGTTAACTCTAAATTTTGTCAGAACGTCTTTGTTTTTCTTTTGTTTTGGTAAAATTGGACTAACATTTGTTGCAGTTTTTAGAATGATCTGCAGATGTATAGTGGGTTTGCTCAGAGTGGCAGCATGCTCACCTTTCTGTGACCTGGCGTTTATTGTCAGCCCAGAGAGCAGGAGGAGAGACTCCTTGGCTCTATTACTGTACATGCTGGTTTTCTCTATTAAAGTCCTTTGTTTCCCTCCAACTCACAGTATTAAAGATGGAAAGTATATGCCAGCATCTGTGCTATATTAACCCTTAAAGCGCTGATTTAAGATTGAGTCAACAGCTTTCCTCGAAAAGTGCCCCTATGAAAGCTGCTGACTAAGACTACTTTTTGCTTTAGACTAGGCTTGCTGATATTCAACTCCCTGTTTTAGGCTTGGCTTGTGTCATAGTCCATGTAAAACGTATAGCTCTATACAGTGAAACCTTGTTATAAACAACACAATCTGAGAAATGTATCAGATAGCTGAGTGTTGTTATAATCAGGCTTGAAGTCACTGTACTTAGTGGGAATATTTACAATTTGTTAGAACTGATAATGGGCATGGTCAGAAAGACACAGACAAATGCACCTACTAGGCTGCAAGCACTGCTATAAGGAAACTTACTTGCATCCACAACGTTTCTAATGAAATTAATCGCATGAGTATATTTCCATTAAGTTCAAATTGTCATAAAACCAAGCCTGTAAATTATCCAGAGGAAAACAAAATAAAAATGAACACGAGGATGAAATGACCACCCAGTGGAAGATATTTATTAAATAATATTGGGTATTGTGTGGGAAATGTAAATATTGATTTGTTCAGCATATTCATTGTTTTGACCATTGCAGAAGTCCTACTTGTGACTTGAAGTGTCAGTCTGCACAAAATTGACATCAGTGTTGAGCCCATGAGTGCAATAAACTGCTGGTTACATGTTTAATGGTAAGCAGTAAAATCATCATGATTGCTCTAAATATATATATGTTGAATGTTAACAGCTTCAGTGAGAATTTTCTGTAAGGTGATGCATTGCAGTGAAGTAAGGTAGACTGAAGACCACCCATGTCCATTATGTGCACTGTGACTGAGTGGACTTGTGCATGGTCATCTTAAAGCTACGGACGTATACTTACTACTACCTAGGATTATGAAGACTGGACCTGCTGGGGTTCCACTATCTAACATCCTCAATACAGTCCAACCTCATTATGAGAACACTCAGATATCCTCATATTCGCTTAAAGACACAAGATTTGAGGTACTTTTAGTCATATCCCTTGGGTATTTGACACATTTACCAGACATATCAAAATATCTGACACATTTTACGGAGAACAAATAGTGCTATAACAATTAAGGTTTCACTGTAACACACAGTGGTGATTTATGTCATGTTTTGATTGAAATCAGTCAGGTCTCTTTTGTCTCTCCAGCTGAAAATAGTATCCCCCCGAATCACATTATGTCTCTGGCACCAAGTAATGGCAGTTTTGCCAACAGGTCGTAGTATTTACCTTTGAATTCATCTGCAGAAAGATGGTAATTTGTTTGCAAAAATATCAACTATGAGAACTCAGAATATGGTTCTTCCGATAAACTATATATGCAAGTGAGTACGGTACATCACAGTATAAGATGCATATAGTACCACCACATGATGATTTCACTGTATGCTGGATCATGCACAGTGTATATCATCACACACCAAGTGTTCTGTCCACAGCTGGTCGTTCCCAAACTATATTACCTTGGTGAAGTTGTGCACTTGAGCTATTAGAGGTGTGCGCTCTCGTGTCTCCCTCCAGCTGAGGCTGTCTCTATCTATCACGAGGCCACAAAGCCCGTGGATCAGCTTTTGGATTTTTTCTTCACCATACGAGGCTTAAGATGGCGCAGCTGTGGCAGGATAAGAAACGCTTCATCTCCTGTGTGGCTGTATGCATGTACCAGCCACCTGTGGCTCTTTGTGTGTATTGGCCTATAAGTTATGTACCTATCAGCTGGCTGCCCGTGATGTGATATTACGTCGTATTTTATGGAAATGCCACACATTTGATAGTTTTTATTTTGCTGTAACGTGAATGTATCCGTCACTATATCACTATCTGCTTAAACATGTCAGTTACCCAAATTTGTGTGTATAGCTACCTAAATGACACTTTTTAGATGATCAAAATGTACAATTTACATGTGTATTAATTAAGTTCCCTGCTGAGGTGTTATATTGCTTTGCTTCAATCCATTTCACCTGTTATCAGGTATTAAGCAGTTGAAATTTAAAGCTTGAACAAAAATTAGTATCATGATTAACCATGTACCCACTGGAAATCTTCTCACAGCCACATGCTGTTCCTAAACACCTTTTGTACATGCACATTTCATCAGTGTAGGTCTAAAGTACTAGGAACGATTTGACAGGACTGTTTTATGCTTACGCTAGAAACCAGAAACCTAGACAAAAAGCTCTTGATGTACCTATGTGGCCTTTAAATGTATATGATCTTTATGTATCTGTGCTATGTGACAGGAAAACAGAAGAATTGAAGCATATAGACAAAAATGTTGTTAAGGATGTGATCAGTGGTAATAATACATTTTATTGATGTTCTGTGGAAGACTGCACAATGCCAAATTCCTGTTTGGATTGCCATGGTTTCTTTCTGTCTTTAGAGACTTACTCTTCAAGAAGAACCAGGTCATTACATAATGGGGAGACCTGCATCTATATACATACAACAGAAATCCTTCAGACAATATGACAATCCTTTCAGTCATGTAAATATGTAATTTCATGAGGATCAGCCAAATATCTGCTGCCAATTTTTTTTTTTTTTTCTGATTCAGGGTTTGCAAACAGTATGTTAGCCGCAGATGTTTCCATGTAACTTTTTGGATTGTAGTCTTTGGACATTCAAAAGCAAAGATTTTCACAATGCAGTTAATGGGAAGTGGACAGCCTGAGGTAACTTGAAATCTTCCCAAAATTAGCATTTTAGACACCTTAAACAGAAAAAAAAATCCTGACTAACAGGCTGTTTGGAAAATGAAGCACAAGGCATGTTTGTCTGTACGCGAGGTACATATATCCTGTGCCACCTAGACAAGGCACATTCATGTGTGAGGTACATATTTTCTGTGCCACCTAGACAAGGCACATTTGTCTGTGAGGTACATACATGTATGTATCCTGTGCCACTTACAGAATGCACATTTGTTTGTTTGTGAGATACACGTGCCCTGTGCCAATCACACTGAACATTCTTCTACTTTTACTTTTCCATCTGGATATGAACTAGCGATCTTCTGTATTTTATATATACATCATTGACATCTTAACATTTTTTTGAGCATGATATTCTTAGCTATTAGAGTTAGCTTAGTTTTACAAATGCAGGATATATACAACGTTTTATATTGTATAAATTGATTAAGGGTTCATCCAGTTCATATGCATAACTATAAAGGTAATCTGCAGTATGTACATAAATTGCAAAATAGCTAGTTGAAGACTGGCCATTATACATTTGTGTTTTGGTATCATAACTGTAAGGAACAGCACATATGAAAAAAGTGAGGAAGAGAGAGGCCAGTCTTTGCAGCATTTTGTGTGTTCAAACACATAAATTTTCTCATAGATCACATTCATGTGGTCATTAAGGCAACTCAAGTCACAGACTATTAACTAGAGGCAATCAAACCAAAGTCACACAACTCTGGCATTTAATTCCATCCATTAAGGTTCAGAAAGCACCATTAATTTCAACGATTGAGCAGCCTGTTTTAAGGCTTTGACATTTCACAAAAGCAAACTCCATCTCTCTTAACAAATCACTGACATGAAAACAACTCTATGAGTCAGGCTTGAGTACACAGAGAATAGCTCTGTGTTGAGTGTACTATGTTTAATGAACTGAAACACAGCTAGAAGTCTGCAGGCTCCTGTGTTTTTGTTTCATGTTTTCACCTCTGTGTCAAAGCTGATACATGACAGATCCCCAAAACATTGACACCACTTAGACTTCTATCAGTGCATTCCAAAGGATGACCCTGTGTAACCCGCTGTCATGCGAATTTCTGGACTTTGATTTAACTCATTCCATACCAGTCCCTGATTTTTCCATATATATTTAGCTAGATTTAATTAAGACAACAATTACATATTTAAATTCTTCATGAAAAGAGCTTTCATTCAAGTAGCAACATGTCTATAGTCTTAAGTCGGTGGTTCTGGCACTGCCTGGCAAGTCATGCTGCAGCTGCCACAAGGGCAGCTGCAGCATGTCATGGCAGGCAGTGCTAGAACCACTGACCAATGCCTGTCGCCATATAGTATGGAATGAGTTAAAGAAAAGAGCACTTTGCTCCGTCAGTTTCCTTCAGATCTGAAATCCCATTCCAGGGTATGATTTTTCAATACATGTGCTCTGTGGCTGCCTCACCACCATGCTGTATATGTACAGTATGTGCATGTATAACTGGCCAGTGTTCTTTCACTGCCATAATTTGTCAGGTGGTGACTAGTGGGCCTAACAATACACATGCACTACTGATGATATCATGAATATTGCTCATGCGACACTGTGTCATCATTCTATCACTGCAAAGTTCTCCATTATCACTCAAAAAGGATTGAATATATTTTCTCAAATGCATTTAACTATATGTTTTAAAATGCATTGTAATGTTTCAAAGTTAATACTTATGTATACATGTGTATTGTATTTTCATTTTCCTCAGAGATGGTGTTTAAGAAATTATTATTATTATTATTATTATTATTATTATTATTATTATTATTATTATCATTATCATTATCATTATCATTATCATTATCATTATCATTATCATTATTATCATCATCATTTATTATTATCATTATCATTATGTACCTGTAATGCCAGTTCTACCTTAAATTAAACCAATCCTTTGTGATGTAACTGCCTCTAGCATAGACTCACAGGTGCCAGCAGAGCCAAATTCTAGATTCTTCATGCTTTGATGTAAGTGCTGAACATGGCCACCAAACTGCAATCTAAGTCACAGTGTGATGGTTAATAAGCTGTAGCTGGTACTTAAGCAATGTTTTTGAAATGGTGGAGGGCGTATTTATGATTCGTAAACATGAGACGTGTGTCAGTTGCACCAGCTTACACAAGTAAAGTACCTGGCTTTATGTCATAGCAACCGTAACTATAACAGAAGAATTGTGGCTTCCTTTTGAACCTGTTTTCATATGATATGGCAGCTCAAATGACAGAAAAATAATGAAACGTGATCTGCATGCAAGTACAGGGGAATCTGGAAGATAACAACATACAAATAGAAATATTCACGAACTTTACAAGATATGAACTGTTATAAGGAAAATTGTATTATTACATGTAACATTCATTTAACCAATGGTTGGAGAATAAATGCAGTGATATCTTATGCAGTAAATAAAAATGCTGCTTTTATGTGGGTAATGCTCAGAGAACAATAGGCTTTGGCATGGAGAACCAGTGGATATCATCTGGGCTTATCTCTCTCTCTCTCTCTCTCTCTCTCTCTCTCTCTCTCTCTCTCTCTCTCTCTCTCTCTCTCTCTCTCTCTCTCTCTCTCTCTCTCTCTCTCTCTCTCTCTCTCTCTCTCTCTCTCTCTCTCTCTCTCTCTCTCTCTCTCTCTCTCTCTCTCTCTCTCTCTCTCTCTCTCTCTCTCTCTCTCTCTCTCTCTCTCTAACAAAATAACTACTAGTTGGTTTTTCTTTCCACAAGTTACTAATGTGGAGACTTTATAGTGTGTATAATGCATGTAGCTAAATTGAGCTGCTTCAGGGATTGTTCCAGTTTTCAATGTGTAATTTTTGCTCAACAGGGTGTATCCATTTTCTCTGCAACTAATGACATTTAAGTTTAACATCAATCACCACTTTGTCCTGTCTGGTTGGTTAATCCACCCCATCAATCTTCCAACCCTCCTGCTTTTATGTTGGTTGATGGGCTACTTGTAAATCTTTGATAAGAAGACTAGGCAAGTTTGTAAATCTTGCCAAATTCCTATCTATCTATCTATCTATCTATCTATCTATCTATCTATCTATCTATCTATCTATCTATCTATCTATCTATCTATCTATCTATCTATCTGTCTGTCTGTCTGTCTGTCTGTCTGTCTGTCTGTCTGTCTGTCTGTCTGTCTGTCTGTCTGTCTGTCTGACTGATATTGTCTGTCTGTCTATCTATCTACAGTTAAGCCCATTTAAAATTTAACAGCCAAATGCATTTTTTGTGTTGCAAAGTGTTGTGCTGGGGTTTGTAAAGAAGAACTGGAGAACGTCTGGAGAACCCCTCGATTAGTAACACTATTTGTACTATTGGGCAATCCAGTTTGAAATAAATATGTTTAAACTAAAGTTTGTAAAAGGTTTGCAAAAGGTTGACAAAGGGTTTCAAATGGTTGAAACAGTTGCAAACCATTTCAACATTTTAAACAATACGGTTGAGAAAGTGTGTGAAATGGTTGTCAACCATTAGAGAGGGGTTTAAAAGGGTTTTAATGCAATAAGAGGAAATGGTCTTGAAATGGTTTGGAAGGGGCTAAAAATGGGTTTCAGAAAGGTTTGCCTTTCACTCAAAAGGTTGCAAAAGGTCGATGCATTTAGTAACTGCTAAGTTTAACACGGGCTTAACTGTATCTATCTATCTATCTACATGGATGTCTGTCTGTCTATGTTGTCTATATCAATGTATATAAGTATGTATATATATATATATATATATATATATATATATATACACAGTAAAACTGCATTATAATGACACTCAAGATATCTGATATTCACTCTATGACTCAAGTTTTGAGGGACTTCGGTCAAATTCCTGTGCTAGTTGATTTATTAATCTGACAATCCAGACACTCATGTCTTGGGCACATTGTGTAAGAACAGATGAAGTTATTATAACAAAGTTTCACTGAGTGTATGGTATATTGCAGGCTATACCACCAGGTGCTACACAGTGTGTGAACAGAGCTGGCATCTGAAAAACTTGACAATTACAGTGACATATACAAGTGAAATAAATTTGTGGGGCATAACAATTTACTTTTATGATAGATACCTACTTAAAACAAAAACAGGGAGCGTGTACTATATTAACATCAAACACAAAATACATTAATCTTTAGGGGCTCTTGAGTCATGTAACATGGTTATGTCAATTGGCCAGTTTTCCACTTGAAACCACTGACAAACTCAAAATTGTATCCTCCACTTTTATATTGTGAAGTTTACACTTCCATTATGCTTACTTTAGTATGGTCAAGGCATGCCTACCACAGCAGCTAGGTTAGAAATCACTTAGTAAAAGTCTGAGTACATGTGTGTTGACTAATTACCTTCAATTAAGAAGTGCAAATATCCTACTTGTATCTCCAAAGCCATTATAAATCACTAGCCCCTTTCCACTCGAAAAAAGGTGGACACGCTCAAGTGCAAGAAATCAAATCAACCCCCACACAAACAGGTTTAAGACATTTGACATCTCACTGATGAATCCCATTAAGAAGCCAGCACATTAAGAGACTGGGAAAAAAGCACAAGAGACAGGAGCATATACATGTCTACCATGCAGACAGTGGATTTATTCATCAAACATTGTGTGTTTCCCAGATTCTGTTCATTTAGATGAATTAACTTCAAGCTCTTTTATATCCCTTTGTTTTTGTTTTTTCCCCTTGACAGTGACAGATAGCAACTGTCATAAGACAACACAACCGTGATAGATCTGTCCAAAATATTGCCCCACATACCTGTCATACATTCTTCCAGAATTATCATAGCTTTATTCTCAAAGAAGCCACTTCAACCCCAGCATACTATCACAAAATGAAGGCATATTGCATTCAGCAATACTGGTAACCATGGCAACCGGAGACAGATTAAAGAAACAGTGCTTATACAATTGTTGAAGTGACAAACCCAACAGAAATGTGTGCAAGTTGATGGATTGGGAAACATCCCTGCAATTTCTCAGCTTGGACAGTCCTTCGGGTATTGTCAGCTTCATGCCACTATATATATACCTGGCATTGATTTATATTGTTTACATAGATAGACACTTGAAAGGAGATCTAATAATGCCATTTTTTTTTTTTTTTTTTTTAACTATTATTTTATTTCCATAGGGAGATCATGCAGACATGTTAGCCACAACATTTAAATTTTGTCAAATAAACCAGACTGTCACATTTTGTTTCCTTTTCTGGTCTTGGACCATTAACTCTGGTTTTGCCATGATATTTTTCTTCAAAACAATTCCCCATTGTCATTTTCCTTTTTTTTTTTCATGGTTGTAATTCAATACGACCCTGGTGGATGGGATGAAATGGGTATTGCCTGGCTAAATACTTCAATAGAAAGAGCTTTCTCCCATAGTTACCCATGTGGAAACACAATCATTCCCAACATAAATGTGGAACGATTTTACGACTTAAATGAAATAAAAGAGAGAATCCTATTGGTTGTTGTTTTCTTTGTAAGCCAATCAGATTACGTAAGATAAAAAAGAGTAACTGAAAGTTCTTTGTTGAATGACGTACCTTAGCAATGCAATGTTGAAACTGAACAAAATGGAGTCGAAACAGCTGCAGCAAGCACACTAAACCAAGTAGGTTTTCGACAAAAACATAGGATTTAACGCTCTATGGGAGAAACAAAATTCCACATGGCCTTGTCATGGGGAATGGATTTAGACAGCACTCGTTTCAAACTGTTCACTGCTTGCCAAAGGCTGGCAGTGAAGGGTTTGAAAACTCGTGCTGTCCAAATCCATTCCCCATGACATGGCCATGTGGAATTCTACATGTATATTTCTTCCCAGGTATAAACTCTGGTCCAAAGTTAGTCATTGTTTGCATTAACCCTTTCTTTCTTAAACCAACCAAACCAGGCTGCTGGTTAAAACGTCATCTGCTACAATGTTCTGGACTAATACCAACAATAATGAAAACTTATTTAAACGAGAATTGTAGATGAGACCTATCAAAACAACATACCCCAGGTCAGAAACTTTCCTTGGCATGGGTTGAGTGCTTTAAGTGTCCTATCCATGCCAAGGGAAATTGTTAACTGATCTTAATCAAGAGAGAAAGGGTTAATTGCCCAGGAATACGTGGCACATACAGCATGCAGCAGTGATACAGGCTAACTGCAGCATGATTTGTTAGATCATGCAAAACCTAAAAGTTGACCAACAATTCAGGGACCAATGTCTACACCAGCACTTTTAATTGATCCTGTTGGTTTAAACATAATTGTAACTGATTGGGGAGCAGACTTGCAAGGCCTACATTTGTACATTAACACCTCGTGCAATCCAAACATTTTCTGTTGTCATGTGATAGAACTTGACATCATTCATGTTGAAAATAAGGCAGTAAAGTAAATTTAAGACAATAATTCATTTGATTACATAAACTTTAACTTCCTGTTTATTTTTGGAAATCTACAATGTAGCTCAGCAACCAGTCCTTCTCGGAGGCAAGCCTTGCTATATGTGTAATAGCTACAATGACATTAATGGGGGAACACAGATGAGGGTGGTAAAGGGGTTTCCTGTACTTCCGTACTGGGCATTTTATTTACTATACTTGGAAGCTCCATTATTTTTCACACTTTGTGCAAGCATTTCTAAATTTCCTTATTTTCTGAAGCTTTCACTAGGACTTCATTTTAAAACTTACCTGAACCATTGTACTGGGACCGCCAGCCCCATTCCCACCCCTTTTATCATACAGGGTTAACAGTGAGTCCTTGGCCTGCAGCTCCTAAAAGCTCTCCTAAAATCAAAAGCACTTAAAATTTTAGAATATTCTTAATGGATTGCACAAGTGACCCACATACACTGATTGGTACATGGTCCTGCACTTCTAAATCCTCCTATCAGTGGGAACCCTGATTATGATTTGCAGTCGTGCTATGTACATGGCCCTTAAATCTGCACTCAGAGTTCTATATCTATGCTCTCTTCATTTTCCTCCAAATGCATGGATAGAAAAACTAATTATTGTGCAGCCCTGAGTGCAACTATGCTACCCCCAATGATCACGGGTATGACACTGCTAAAGTAAATGTCAAGTTGTGTCAACAGAGTTTTTACGAGCAGCATATAACCTTCACACCACAGGAGACCACTTAACGAGCATTTAATTAACACTGAACGATGACATGCTAAAAGCTATCAGGGTACTCTTTTTTTACTCAGTTTTTTCTAGAGAGAGCACATGCACATCATAACAAATGAAAAATTAATGTACATTTGTACAAAATATACCTTGCCGTCATTGTTGGTTAGACTGAATAAGCCATCAGTACAGCACATTTATGCACCATAATCTTTTTTTCATTACAAAAATAATAGCTCAATCTGATATGTAGCTTGGATGTTAGTACAGTACGGGCCACTATGGCATTCCTGCATGTTTTCAAAGTCTTATTTAAAAAATGGATATAATTTTGAGGATACGGAAATAAGTGGCATAACCATGTCAAAAAGGGCATGGTACATGTAATTATGCCTTAATTATTACCAATTTATTTTGTATCTAACACTGTATCATAATTAACAATACTGTGACATGAGCACAATAGAACAGCAGAGGTTGAAAGTTACAGTCATTATACCGATGGAAACAAATTTCACATGAGTTTACACATGTTCAAAGAGTTCAAAGAAGCAAATTAGGTTATACTCTGCGTATGTACTTAGATGCTAGATTTCTGTTATTTTACCTATATGCAATTCATTGAGAGACAACTTGCTCTATGTGACTGCTTTTTGACCTATAGTCTTTGGATTGTCTCTCAAAGCAGGGTCCACTGTACCATATGTACATGTACCTGAGAGACCATGCACTCCAGTGACAGACCACCTGTCTTAAGAGACCATAATTTGCTCTCCCTAGGGGTGGTCTTTCAAGACAGGTTTTAATTTGATATATCTACATGTATATATATTGGGCTCACATCATATCAGAGCATTTCTTATTGACAGAAGGGGACAAATTTCATAAACTAATTGCTGTATTGCTATGCTTTATGAGTGTGCCTGGATCTTGCATGCCTTGCCTCACCTGCATAAACATTGGCCACACACAGCGACGAAAACAAAGGCAAAGGCAAAACATCACGAACTTACAACACCATGTAAAACAACCCTAAATAGCCTGTGGCATGCATTGCTGCTGGTAATAGGTGTAGTCCACAATGAAGCCAGGCAGTCCCAATTAAATACATGTTAACCACGTGACACCTTGCCTCCAAAGCAGACCCAAGCTGCGTATTTTGTCTACTCCGCTGGGGTCTGCCCTTCTTTGACAAGGTCACTGTTTTAGTGTTGCAAAAGTGACTCAGTTCCTAATTGGCTGAGTAAGGTTACTGTGGTAACAGGCTTCAGTACACTAGGGACCAGAGGCTGTTACTGGTCTAGGCGATAATGATGAACTTCCTGATTGGTGTCTCAGTCTAGGGGGAGGGTCAGAGTATAGTTCTGATTCCCTTACTATAAATAAAATCCTGTCGAAGAAGGGCAGACCAAGTGTAGTAACACGAAACTTGGTCTGCTTTGCTGGCAAAGTGACACCCTTAAAAGTAAAAAAAAAAAGTTTAGTAGTGATAGCTAGCGTGGAATTTCAAAGTTAACAGTGTATCAGATGTAAATATAGGATGAATGTATCTTAGATAGTATATTGATGTGCAGTGAAACCTGGCCGGCAAGGACCATCCCAGGATCACCAAAATCATGTGGTCTGTCAAGTCAGATGGTCTCAAGAAGGAGGTATGAATAAGATGAAAATTACTGACTAAAATATCTTGAAGAGGTGGTTTTTCAATTTAGGCAAATTGGTCTCATTTGATTGGTTGCTGAAGACAGGGACTTAAGTATATATGCATTTGTATATATGACCACAAAAAAAAAAAAAACTGCAAGAGATACTCTCATACCATGTGCATGTACTTCTACATGTGTAAAGATGGGTATCATCTATATGAGGCAATGCATGGCTGTCATGCATGTGGCAGCCTTGAATCAAGACATGCAATATCTCATGACTGTATGTATATTATATTTAATTTGATAAAGAATATTTACCGACATTTATAATCATTTGTGGTATATTTTCTTTTGTGCTTGGCAAAATATTTGCTTTCAATAATAGATGCCAGTATCATGTGGCTCTTTAATTCTCCAATCCTGTATTAACCCTCCGAACCTCTCCCCCGTTTCCATTAGTTGCCAAAAATGGCTGATGGTCAAATGTCAGTCGCTTTAAGGTTTTTGAATAATTTTAACAGTAATGAAAACAAATTTGAATGAGGATTGTAGGTGAAACCTATCTAAGTAACATCACCATTGTCAACAGCTTTTTCTTGATGGGTTTGGCACAGGTGATTGGTGCCTAACCCATACCACTAACTAAAAGCTCTTGACTCAGCCTTAATTCAGGAGGAAAAGGTCAACAAAATTGATGGTCCCAGACTCCTAAATTATCCTCCCACTTGTCATATTGGTGGTCAGCTCTATTATCTTAATGAGACTTTTAATCAGTATTTATAGGACCTTTAATCTGAACTGTCTTGTAAGCTGAAACTCTTTCTTCCTGGAGTGTACTGTCTTTAACGGTTCCCCGTCCAACTGGTCTACAGCCACCAATAATCTGACAGGTCATCTGCTTTGTTCATTTTATCAAATATTGTCCTTCCCCAAAATGCTTACGATAAACATTTCAGGGAAATGTCACTGTGCAGTATAACATGGCAACAGTCAATAGCTTCCCACAGCATACCCCAGGCAACCAGGCTGTGTTGAGGAAAGCTGTTTTGAGAGGCCAATAGTGTGACCTTTTACAGTAGAAGACAGCCTCCATGTGTGTGTGTGTGTGTATATATATACATATATGTATATATATATATATATATATATATATATATATATATATATATATATATATATATATATATATATATATATATATACACACACACATACATATATCACAGATATTAAACTCCCTATTATGGTTGTCATTGCTATTCAATTAGTGGCTTGCAAAAATTTCTTCTACAATAACCAATTTGAGTCTTCCGTAGATATGATGATATATGTAGATTTAACCTTTTCCCTTTGGATGAAGACAGAATCAACAGTTTTCCTTCACATGGGTTTGGTTCTACATGACCTTTGTCCGTGACAAATGCAACTATGGTTGAACTACTTAAGACAAACTGCTGTCAATTATAATAAGGGTACTAGATTTATATTGCTTGTGGAAAGACTTTTCAATAAACTTCTAGCATGCCTGCAGTTCCAGAGAATATAGTAGTTGGGTCAACAGCTTTCCTAGGCACGCTTTGGGCACCTTGTGCCTAAAGCATATGCCAAAGAAAGCTGTTGACTGAGTCCAAAACTTGGCACTGAAATAGTTAACAAGTATCGCCCAACTCCACTGCAGAAGGCAGCATGGCCCTGGGCATGCAATTCTGATTGATCTCGTTTGCCATTTTCATTCAAATTGGTCCTTGGTAAGATGAAATTTGTCAAAGACTGGCTGGTAAGCCTGCAACATTTGACCTATCTTCAGCCAAAGGGTTAAGCTGGGAAATGGAAGCCGGTATTCGATCCATGAGGACTTCGATAAATTTCTTCATCACTCAATATACATGTACATACAGCTAGTATTAAAACAAAGTCTTTCATGCAGTTTGTGTGTCATTCAGTCGAGCAACTTTGCCGTCACATACACCCAAGTTGAGAGTGTTGGGCCGAGTGTCGTCTTTGATGTACACTGCAGCTTGTAGCAGAGTCAGCTTTGTTCTGGACCTGTCAATAACAGTTTGTAATCAAGCAGATTATGTAATTTCCATTGCCCCAAATTAAATTATATGTATCCCAAATTTCCCACTGAAGCAATATTCTAAATGATTAAAAATGTATAAAGGTTTTAAGTGAAGACATGGTGTAATTTGACTGGGTAAATAGGATTACAAGATGAGTATTATTGACACATGTTCAGTTGCCACCTGCCACCGAAACATCGATACTCGACCACGAATACATGTGTGTAATTGATACAGTAGATTCTGTGGCTAGCTATCGACTGGAGAGAGAAGAGCTGAAATTGAACAGTGTATACCTTGATGTATGGGTGAAATACAATGTTTGTCACATCTTGTGTTAATTTCATTTTATCATTATTATTTCTTTTTATTTTTTATTTTTGATCAACTTAATCAACTGAAATGATTCCATGCATGTTATGATTGGTCCTACAAAGGAGGGTTTTCTGTTACTCATAATTAAGATCAGCAGCAAACTGTATATGTTTTATTTTTTCTCACAAAATACATGTAGATGTACAGGAGAGGTTGTGTGGAACACTGACAACTTTCATGTTGAAATTTCTAACACAGTCTCAATACAATTTTGTCTTTAATTGTGTCTCAGCACAATTTTATTGTAATTGTAAAAGTAATATTTGAAAATCTTCTCCAATCTATTTAATGAACAATTAGCTTTAAATGAAGTAAGGAACTCTCTCTTTTTTTTTTGAAGTGCCAGGATGAATATGTACCATTTGTGTGTGGTATTATACATGCTATATGTGTAGTTCCATTTAGGTAAATATACATGTACTTTCTTATAATGATCGGAACTTCCTCAATTCAACTTTATTTGGAGGCACTAAACACCCTAGAAGGTATGTGAGAAAAAGAATATAGTAAGCCATGAATCTGGGATAAAGGGTTTAACTTAGCACTTGTTTGGGTGTTTTGGAGTTTTTGCTTGTCAAAGCATTACACAATATGCAAAATCCCCCAAATTCATTCCAACCCCTTATCCCAGATTCAGAGCCTATCATGGATTCCTTATACCCCATGCATAGCTACAGATAATGCTTCAGCATCGTAAAAACATTGCAGATTCAATGCATACTGTATCAACATTGATATTTTAGTCTTGATATGGTGAACAGTGTGTGCAGAATATCTGAACTTTTGCCATAAACAATTACACCACATTAGAAACACAGCTAGTGTATGGACTTGCATGCTGTCTTAATAATCAGATACATGTACAGTGGAACCTCATTATAACGACACTCAGATATCTGACATATTCAGTATAATGACAAAAATTTTCATTGGAAAAGGTTTATTTTCTTTGTTGTTTGATTCATTTATCTGACATACTCAGTTATCTGACACATATCATAGGGAACAGATGGTGTCATTATGATGAGTTTTCACTGTACATGCTGAAACTTCACTGCAAAACAAAAACAAACAAAAGAAAAACAAAAAAAAACCTAGGAAGCATGATGCCAGCATTGAATTTTCAAAACATACAATCAAACATGATAATATTGATTAATTAATATACATGTATAGGTTTGGACACAGACAGTGACTGCATTGGCTATGGAGTGCAGAGATTGCTTTTTTTTTTTTTTTTTTTTTTTTTTTTTTTTTTTTTTTTTGTTTTGTTTTTGTTTTTGTTTTTGTTTTTGTTTTGTTTTGTTTTGTTTTCCCAAACCACATGGAAGATGTACACAGTGACCCTGTTTGTATAGCATTATACCCAACATACCCTGTAATCTTTGGGAGGAAATAATGGCTCTTAAGTTTACTTGTATACAGTATATGAAAAAATTACCACAAATGATTTAACCCTTAAAGTGTTAATCACTGCTATAGTTGTTTTCTCATTACCGTTAAACACATAATAGTTAAAAGATTCAAATTCCTCATGAAGATACCTTTCATTTAAATACCTGCAAGCCTAGTCTAAAGCAAAAAAGTAGTCTTAGTCAACAGCTTTCCTCAGGACACTTTGAATGTATTGCATGCAAAGTGTCCTGAGGAAAGCTGTTCAGTCAATGCTAAATCAGCACTTAAGGGTTAATAGCTGGGTGGACCTTTAACACAGAAAATGCTGAGTATATTCATCACAACTCTAAGACTTGAGAGGATGATTCATCCAGAGTGCGTGTAAGCACACCAGCTTAAATATTGGCAGTAAAGCATGAATACATATACAGATGTGTCATTGGTACAGAAGGCATGGTGGGTATGTCAAATTTAGGTGCAATTTAGCTGAATTTTATAAGTGCCCAATATGCTTAAATTACAAGCAAGGATTTAGCAGTTGTGTTTGGCTAGTCAACATGCAATTATACCTGCAATATGTCAGAGAAAGTTGCTGAGGGTTTCGTGTATCAGGTGAAGGTATTACTGGAATAGGATTTTCTGGAAAACTGAAAGTCAAAGAAAGAAATTCTACATGTACATGTACTTCCTAAAAATGTTTCTGTATAAAGGCCAACTCCAGATAGCACATGCATGCATTCATGTTCCTTTGGTTGCCCCAGAGACTTCTTTGAGAGACAACTCTTTTGATAGAGGACCTGCAGACTTTTGTAACGGCGTGGATTTGTGAGGTCCCTGTATCTACATTTCCATGTTCATTTACAATGCACCTCCTTTGTGGACCACCTGATTTGTCACTATGTTTAGACGTGCACTCTCTACTGGTTGGTTTCCCACAGAGACCTCTATATGTACATACATGTGTGGTTTAGGCCTGGTGAGAAAAACCACTGCGGGCAGTCTCAGTATATAAACATGTTAAAATCATATATGTTCCTCATATCCATCGTCTAAAATCTGCTTTATCCTCGTCGGAACTGTCAAGCCGTTCTAAAAGAAATGCTTAACCCAGAGAGTCAAGAATATACACCTGTATACCCCATGGTGACCAATAAGAATCCTGCACCTGCAGGTATATTCCATGTGCTTGCAGGTCATGAAGGAGCACACGCAATTTAGTATCACACAACACCCTGTAAGGCTTATTAAGCCTCTACAGGCATAAGCCTGAATACATGAACATATCCATTATATCATAAGATCCTCAAGTTTCTCATACAGCTCCTTGTCCTCTTTATCAGGGGAGATTCCTTTGGGGCTTGCACTTGTGTAATCCTGTAGACCTTTCTAGACGACTTGAAGGCTAATCCCAAAAGCCATATACTGGTAAATTATATGTGCATTAGTTTTTTTTTTCCCGTCACTTTCTGCTTGTCAGTAATTTCCCTGTTAAGTCTATGTAAGAGGTACCGAGCAGGCATAAAAACAGTATTTTGTCTTCACAGCTTGGATCTCATATGGTAAGAGGCAATATTACGTGGGTATTGTTGCACATTAATTCCAGCAGTGACATCCTTTTCTATAAGTGTGTTAGCTTTCAGAAGAAAATGTGTGTCTCAAGCCACTTTGATGGGTATTTATTGCCACAATGGTTCCATTTCAAAGAGTATTTCAGTTCTTCAGAGGACAACATCACACTGTTGAGAGCCTCCTGGCCTCAGGCAGTGCTCAGGGTATAGTATAGCTTGCTGAACACTTCAGTAACAATTGTAAGCTTTTTTATGGCCAGGGTTGCCTCAGGGCAGTGGCATTGTGAAGTCTTAGTTATGAATTACTTGTTGAGGTTCTGTTACATCATTCAATTACTTGGTTAGGCTCAGATTCATAAATTGCTAGGTTATGCTCTGTTGCATGTATTTCTTGGTCAGGCTGTGCTGTATAAAGTACTTTGACAGGCCTTAATGCATAATCCAATTACTTGGTCAGGTACTGATGCATAATTGACTTACTTAATTTGTCAGGCTCTGCAACATAAAGTACTTTGTGAGGCTCATAAACTGTTTTGTCAGGTTCAGCTGCCTTTGCTGTGGTAACAGGAGGCAGTTTGCTCAGTTAACAAAAATGCGTTAAGGGCTTAATTATGAGTCACTCACAATTCGCAGTAATTGATACATGAGGAAACTTCTGGCTCTGCCAATTATACAAAATGCTCTGAAAGTAATAATACAATGTGGTTGATTTTATGGCCAGATATACCCTAAAAAGTTGCTCCACCAATTTCGTAAATGTGTCATCATTTCTTTTCAGTTTGAAAAGCATTGCCATGCCATTGCAATGTTATAAGATCCTCAAGAAATACATATATGTTTTAAATGTTTGCATCAATACTTTTCATTGTTGTAGATGTGTTTGGTACCAGATGTCCTAAATTCATTCAAATCGCGCATCTCCTGACTTTCAAAGTACTCTTAAGGGACAAATCAGTAGGATTTTTCACAGTTATATCACTTAACAGAGCCATCTGGCTTTGCCAGTCTACGTTCTTTCCTAAAGCAAGAAGGCGTGATCAGCAGGTGTCTGATGATTGCTTGTTTGCTGTTGACTCTTTCTGTTCCACATTCTGGACTGAGTCAACAGCTTTCCTCAGCACACTTTATGCATAAAGCACACTAAGGAAAGCTGTTGACCTGGACTGTTATATTCTATGTAAATACAGGCACACAGGTACTTGAATGAAAGGTCTTCTTACAGGGAATGTGAATCTAGTGACCTTAGTATAATTCACAGCAGTTTGCCTTGAGTAGTTTGACTTAAGTCATGGTTGGCAATGACAGAGTTAAGGGACTATTGCATTTCGCTGTCTTGCATAGCACAGCCTGGACTTGGGAGTGTGAACAGTGATTTGCCTTCATTTTCGTGTGGGTGAAAATTTTCATTTAATAATTTTATTGATTTCTTCAACAGTAACCACATAACATCCAATTAAACCCATTTGAATAAAATTTTATCTAATGTGCTATCCCTCTTAAGTGCCCAGGGCATTTAGGAAATGGAATTGAAATGAGCTCCAATTATAGACATAAATTTGGGAACATTTTAGTTGTATCATCTGGCAAGTCGTCATAAAACATGTGCAATTTTCCAATCTTTCAGAACTTTTGTGCCAGAAAATTTGAAGGGGTCATTACGGGTAAGGTATTTAAAAGGGAAAACATGTTAGTTCTGTTGCAGTCATAGCAGAGCTGCTGACACAACCCTCCCTAAACCTTATTTAAGATGAGCTGCAGATGAGAGATTTCACCTGATGCAGCTAATGTATAAAAGTTCTTCATGACATTATTCATCTATGTAGAAGGGAGCAGCAATGATTGCATCAGGTGTTATGACTTAATGGTGTAAATAGTTGAAAATTTTAATATTGACAGACTGCTTCATGGACATGTGATGGCCTGTAATATTGTGACCAGTTTCTCCCTGCCATTTACCAGTTCATAGCAAGTGAACTGTTTATATTGGTCAGACATTAAATCCCAACTGTGAAATTAAGAAATTGCAATGGTCTCATGGTTGAACCATGAGATTATTACTGACCATTGCCTGGAAGACCATTGCCAGTACCACTGCCCACCACTTCCCACCATGGCCAAAAGGTTTACTGCAAAGAGAATCGCCAGCTACCATCAATTCTAGAGCTCCAACCATGGTGTACCATGGTGGACCATGCATGGTCAGCGATGGTACTATGGTTGACATTTCGCCAGGGATGCCATGCAATCTCTCAGTACAATAATGATCATCTATAGACAGACTTAAAAATCAGTCATTCTGCTTTCAGTGAATTGAAAATGGAAACCATTTTGTGCTGGAGATCTGGAGTCCTATCCTCTTCCATATAATGCTCTTTAATTTGCAATACATTTGTGTTTGGTTTTGCGGTAGCCCCAACTGATCTGATTCCAGTCTTTCACAGCCGTGTAGACCACCATAAAGACAGCCACCTACACGTTGCCCTGTAGTGGCTGTAATTGCTTAATATGGAAACAGCCATCTGGCTTATTTCCTAGCTGTTGCTGACAAGAACGCCCAATTTGGTTGTCCTGTTCTTGATCAATTTGGATCACCTGAAAACCCACAAGCTATAATGTGCATGCTACAGAGCAAGATAATGTCCTTTATGCTGCAGCTTGGGGTACACTGGTTGCTATACTTGTCCAGCTTGTTGACTCACTGGCTACCAATCCCTGTTTTCTTCATTCATTTACCAGTTATAGTCAGATTCAAAATTAATTCATGTATATATAAAGAGCATCAATTCAAATCCCAACTTGACTGGTCTAAAGGCGGTACTTCGTTTTTGCATTGCCGATATTGCAAGTCCTGCATCTTGCCAGGCAATGCAAGAACCAGTGACCAAGGCCAAAAACCACTGTAATATGTGATGAGTCAAAAAGGTCCTACCCTGGCTTATACATGCTAAAGAGGGGCATACATCATGCCTGTACATGTACATAGATGTCTGTTGGATGTTAACTTCACATCCAACCCACCTCACATGAGGTTAAGTTTTAATGTTCATGGTTTGTAGTCACCTAGCTGACAGGGTCGAAATACAAGACTGAAACTTCTCATATTTTTAAAGCTCGTAATCATGTATCGATTATTCTTTAAAGCCCTGTGGTCCACATGTAATATTTTGTCATAAGGGCATATTAAAATTGATTTTGGAGACTGTCTTTTTTCCACTCCTGAAGCAATGGCAATTTGGATGTTCACTTTTCTCAGCGGCTGATGTGGAGATAATAACCTGAGCTTCAGCAAAAACAAATATAACCCACTAGGTATAATGCATGTGCTATGGAAAAGGATAATGTCTTTAAAGCTTTCTTGTCCATGTGATATTTTTTGGGGGGTGGGGGTGGGGGGTCATTTTTTTTTCTTTTTTTTTTTTTTTTCTTTTCCTTAGTTGGAGCTGGTTGTGGAGATTTCCCTCATGCACACAATGATGTCACTCAAAATTGCTGCCCCTGGTTTTTCAGGATTTTCTATATATATAGTGTTTAATTCTGTTACAAGCATAGCTAATTTTAGAGATTCCATATAAATGCTGCAGTATTTTGTGGGTGTGTCCTGTCCATTTGGAGTGCAACTGTTGTTAACAGACAGTCATCGTGGTCATATTGTTTCAATTTTGTTTCATGTAATTATGCTTTGGCATCTCTGTCCATCTTTGCTTTACAGTTGATTTTAGAAATTCAGGTTGTTCATTTCTTAGCAGAACGGTACTTTGGCCAGTATTGTATCTGTGGGTAGTCAGCTCTCCCTATCATGTTGAACCTTTCATTTCTGCTGCAGATAACTCTGAACACTGTTGAACTGTTCATGCAGTGCTTTATTGGCTGATTCATATGAAGGTCACATGACCAACAGTTCGTAGCAAAGGGGGGGGGGGGGCTCATGTGCAGTTAAGTACACTGTGTGGGCTTTGTTCTTTTGCCAAAAGAAGCCATATGCTCCATTCAGTGGAAAAGCAATTGAAGAAAAAAAAAGTTGAAAGGTAAAAAAGAGCCCAAGTTCATAAATGCATTGTTTGTAAAGCATGCATGCACTTACCTGCTAGTGCAATCCTGTGTTTTATTGTTTTACTGCCAGTTTCTTCCACTTCTGCATGTTGTTGTTATTCCTCCTCCTCCTCCTCCTCCTCCTCCTCCTCCTCCTCCTCCTCCTCCTCCTCCTCCTCCTCCTCCTCCTCCTCCTCCTGGTTTCCATGCAAAAGGGCTTTAAAGAGTTAAACTCAAGGAAGCTTTTTGAAATTTTGCAGAAACATGTATCTGGGTGAGACTTGTATTGGAATGTATTTGGATATGGCCTTGGCCTAATTCTCAACATCAAAGGGCCACTTATGTGAAATAGGTTTCCTTGCATTAATAACTGAACAACTACACAAAACTTGGTGAAACTTGGTAAAATTATATATCTAGATACGGCCTAGTTTGGGACTGTACATGTATCTGAATGACCTTGACATAACTCATAAGGCCAGGGGGTCACTTATTTGAAATCAGTTTCCATACTATAACTGATGCTGAAGAACTTCGATCAAACATGGTAGAATTATGTATGTGGGTGACATTGACCTAATTCTGATAGTCATGGCTACTTATGTGAAATCAGTTTCCATGCAATAATTGCAGAAAACTTGGTGAATGTGGTCATGTTGTGCCACCAAATTTCTGCCATTTTCGTTTGTGCTTTGGAAACTCAACAAAACTTGGTAGGATTATATATCTGAATGATGCTTATTTTGGGATTGCATCTGGATGACCTTGACCTACTTCTGTGGGTCACAGGTTATTTATGTAAAATAGTTTTCCGTGTTATCAGTAGCGAAGAACTAGATAAAACTAGGTAAGATTATATATCTGGGGGAGAATCAGTTTGTGATTGTATCTGGGTGACATAGACCTAATCCATAAGGTCACAGGGTCACTAATGGGATATTAGTTTTCTTAGGATAACTACTAAAGAACTTAGTTAAGCTTCCAACTGGGACCTGAGTCAGGATTGTATCTGGGTCTTGGCCGGATTCCTGAGGTCACAGGGTCACTTATGTAAATTTGGTGTCTGTGAATTGATATCTGTTATTTCCTTCATAGGTAAAATTTTCTGCTATGAGACATTTTATTTTTCTTGCAAAATATGTAATTTCTGTTTTCTTTTCTTTTCTTTTTTTTTTTTTTTTTGCTATCCTCAGAGGTCACCATATTCACAAAGAATTTAATCTGATCCTGGCTTTGATCCTAGAATTTAAGTGGTGCACCTTTGACCCTGAACTACTTAATCCTTGGCCTAATGATGTATCAAAATTTCCAGGACTGAACAATCTGTGTTCTGGGCAAAATGCTAACTCTGTTCTCAACATTTTCATTTCATTAAATTCATCTTACTTTAATGTAATACTTGATCTTCTAAGCTGGATTAAAATCTGGATCAAATTAAGATTAAGCCATAGTCCCGACTGTTCATCATATTCTTCTTACATGCACATTATCCATAGAAGAGATTGGTTCATGCTAAAGTTGCTCATGTGACGTAGGATTAAGCCATGTGGTATCAAAACACGTTCATGGAAAAATTGGACACCAAGGACTTTGATTCTGAGGATTTTTCTCACGAAAAATCTGAAATTTTAGCCAAGTGTGCATTTATTAACACTCTTGAGGGGTTGTAAATCATGAAGACTTGCTCCAGTAATAGTACCTGGCAAATCATGCACAAGACAAGATAAATTTTGAGTTTAGCAATGGAAAAGCGTAACAGACTGCCCTGGTGATCCTTCCACATCACATCAGCGATCATTAGTGGGTGAAAAATTACATAAAAGAAAGACAAAGAACACTGGAATGTCAGTATTGGATCGAAGCAGGTAATTGGGTAGTGACAGAAGGGGTCTGCTCTAAATAAGACCAGATTGATACTGTGGTTCTTATGACCAGTCGGGGAACATTTTCTTACAATGCTGTGGCATAGTTTGGGGTCTTGCCACCAATTATAGGGCAAGAGAGGGGCTAAGTACTAATTAACTTAGTAATGAAGGCAACTGAAAGTGCTGAGGCTGAACCTGTTGCCGTGGCAACCGTCAAAGTTTCCCATCCATCTGATGTGACATTGGAGGAAATTGCCCATTTGGAACAGATCAAACACTCAGAGAGGAAACGCATGCTCCCTGTATTTGAGGCAGAAACAGGGTGACTTCAATTTGTGTACTCCTTCACAGCAAATCACAGCCTAGGTATCCTAATGTTTTTGCACCAGGTCCCTTAATTTTGGAAAATTAGCGAAAATGGCCGAACTGCATGGGCTCAGAGAGGAACGTGGCATATTGCACACGTCCAATTTCTTTTCCCGTGGTTGATTGTCCAACAGTAAGCTTACATCACTAAAGGAACCCAGGAAATGTCTTAAAGGGAAGTTTTAGGTTGGACCAGCTCTGACTTGCTCTCACCTATTCCTATAGAGAGAGACAGAATAAGATCAAAGTACTATGCTGCAAGATACCCTATGGAGATAGATGCAAAATCAAGCTAGACCATTTTACTGGCCACTAAGACATGTTAAAACTAGTTAGTCAGGTTTAAAGTGAGCCATGTGCCTATTAGAGGAGAAAGATATGGATAACTCATGATCAAATTCATACCTACATGTACATGTATGTAAAGGGGGGGGGGGGCATTTCAAAGAGGTTGGTTATAGTCATCAGGGCAATTCCAATCATGTTCTGGCTGGAAATCTGAGTCAAACTCTGGCTGCATGCAGTCACCACGGCCAGAATTTCGCAAAATTTTGCGAGAATCTATTTGGATATTTTAAAATTAGTTTTCTTTTTAAAGAAAGGCAAGTTTAGGAGAATCTTTACGAGAATGGATTCTCAGATTCTCGCCGAAGTTCTGGCCCTGCAGTCACTGTGTGCACACACCTCATGCAGTCACTGTGTGCACATACCTCATGCAGTCACTGTGTGCACATACCTCATGCAGTCACTGTGTGCACATACCTCATGCAGTCACTGTGTGCACATACCTCATGCAGTCACTGTGTGCACATACCTCATGCAGTCAAGCATGTCGTGATGGCCGTGGATATAAATGTGCTGACTGTTTGAAATGTAGTGAAGATGGTACAGCAATCTTTCTTCCATATATAATTAATGATTAAATGGGTTGCTGGTCAGGACTCAAGTCTGTGCACTGTTCATATGTGATATGTGTGACTTAGAGCGAGAAATTATTGCATAACAAAATTATGTGTGAACATTTGGCAAGTATTCATCCTTGTGTCTGCATGTGTTGTGATGCATGATAGTCTATTGGAAGAATCCCTAACATTAGTGATTCCTCCGAGGTCCAACCCACACACCTGCTTGCTCCACTTGAAGGGCAACAAAGAGATAGATAAACAACAAAAATACAGTTAGCAAACAACTAGTGCAAATGGATTGATCATGCATATACACATAATTGCTCTGTGAAGTAAAATTTGATAGAATACATCTTGTGAATTCTCCAGGAATTGTTGCATCATTGAAGGAGCATTTTCTTTGTGGTTAATTGCACTAATTGAAGTGCATATGGTGTACAAGTGAAAACTGTTCTACACGTGACCGCTTTCAAACTGCTGTGTAACAAGAACTAAATTTACATGTCTTGTACATGTATTTTTACAGATATTTACATTTGAAATGTACATTTACAGTACAGTGGTCACCTTCTTATAAGGCCACCAACAATGCATCCGAATTGTGTCCTTGTAAGAGGGGTGGCTTCTCATGAGGGGGGTAAATATAATAAAAATGCCTTCAGTGGTGCACAGAGAAGTGGCCTGTCTTCAGAGGGGCCTTGCAAGAGGGGGACCACTGTACTATCAGCTAGAGTCTTGCATCTCTTCCCCGGCAGCTGTCCCCTGGTGGCTCGCACACATGGTCTCTCTCAGGTTCCTTTGCCCAAGAGATCACCACCAGGTAGACACCAAGGGAAATTTTATTCTAAATCTACTGTGGACTGCTGGTACCATCCTGTGGGCCCCTAGTGGCCCCCATGCGATTATGGTGCAAGAATTTTATTTATCTACAATACAGACTGTTACTGGAGCACAGCGCAACCCTTAGTGGCTCAATCACTTGGGAATGATGGAACACTTTCTGGCGGTACTGTATGTACTTGTTAAAAGCAGATTAGATCCACTTGTTTTATGTTGTTTTTGAAAGAAGTCAAGCACTGAGGCATCAAGCAACTCTCCATTGCACAAACATAGGCATATATTCTATGTGTGTGTGTACTACCTTTCTGTGTGCTGGAAGAAACCGCAGTACCAGGAGAAAAACCACAGTGCACATGCAATAACAGTGGTAGCGGCTCTCCCCGCTTGCTCCCTCAGCACATACCTACATGTACCCTGAGGTACACATGTACCTGTACCCTACATGAAAGCTATCTGTACATGTGTGCTATAGCCTTCTCAAAGCTGTCACCATCACTCACATGGCAGAAGAGAGAATATACATTAACTCTTATTATATATAGTAGCACAGCATTTCCTCAACAGTTGACAATTTGTGCATCTTCATGCATCCTACCCTAGTTGTGTCTCTGTTCCAATTAAGCTGACTGATGACTGGCTGTTTAATTATCAAGATATATTGCTACAAATGTGCACTGAAAGTGCAATTTAACACAAGTAGAGGATAGAAAACTGGCAATCAGTGTAATGGTTTATGCTATATGGGCCACAAACAGAATCATCATCTTGAAGTTGAATGTCCAGATACTTTATATGTAATTAATATGACTAGTAGTACATAGCAGTGTGTTTCCTAATAATCAGGAGTGCCCACACCTTGGCACTGATAGTTTTGCATCTGGTAACAACATTTTTGGCAAACAGCCTGTCTCTCCACCCCCTCCAGACCCTGATTTGTAGAGCAGGCATGCTTTTAGGTATCCCAGCCAGAACTTTGAAACTCGCTTAAATTATTAAGAAAATTATTCATCAATGCATAAATTATTAGATAACATGCATTTTTTCAAAATTAACCATCTCTTGCATTAAATCACAATATTCAAACTGCAAGTAATTACCGGAATCCATGTTATTTGATTAGTGTTATTTTATAACCCAAAGTAAGTGATGGTGAAATACTTATTTTGCCTCCGGATATGTACAATTAGGTGAAGACCACTTAAAATTATACTTTGAAAAATGAAGTGATCAAGTTTTGTATTTAAGCCATCGATTCTTAAAATCATGTATAATCTGCCATGGTTGAATGATCTCACAGCATAATAAAATTCAACTGTCTGTATCTAATAGAGAATTCTAAATGATTGAGTACCTGCTTTTCAAAAGACTCACTGATGTGAATGTCTCTGATTGCTCATGCAGAGATGGATTTAAAATATATTTTCTGAATGAGCGAGGATCTGGAAAACTGTCAGGGAAGATCAAACGTGTAACAATTTATTATAGGTGATTTCTCTTTGGTTAGCAGCTGTTTGTCATACATATTTGCATATACATTATATCATTATACTCAGTTCTTGTGCGTGATTGCATGTTCATCGCAAATGAAGAAACAGACTTTCTAGTTTAGTTTGTGGACTTACAGATGTATGGTTGTTAAACTGATTTGAAAGCAACATTAGTGTTTTCTTACCTCTTACATGTACATGAATTTATAAAAGCCGAATGATCAAAACGACTGGAAAACTGTTGAGTGCAAGAGTGGAAGTGTTCATAAAATTCATGTCTGTAGGAAAGGTGAGTGTTGAAATGGAAGTGTACATAAAGTTCATGTTTGTAGGAAAATGAATGCTGGAGTGGAAGGTTCATACAGTTCATATTTGTAGGAAAATGAGTGTTGGAGTGGAAGCATTTGTAAAGTTCATGTTTGTAGGAAAATGAGTGTTTGGAATGGAAGCATTTGTAAAGTTCATGTTTGTAGGAAAATGAGTGTTTGGAATGGAAGCATTTGTAAAGTTCATGTTTGTAGGAAAATGAGTGTTGGAGTGGAAATGCTGGTTAAGTTCATGTTTGTAGGAAAATGAGTGTTGGAGTGGAAGTGTTTGTATAGTTCATATTTGTAGGAAAATGAGTGTTGGAGTGGAAGTGTTTGTAAAATTCATGTTTATAGGAAAATGAGTGTTGGAGTGGAAATGCTCATTAAGTTCATGTTTTTAGGAAAATGAGTGTTGGAGTGGAAGTGTTTGTATAGTTCATATTTGTAGGAAAATGAGTGTTGGAGTGGAAGTGCTTGTAAAGTTCACCTTTTTAGGAAAATGATTGTCGGAGTTCAAGTGTTCATAAAGTTCATGTCTCTGGGAAAAGTGAGTGGAGTTGCAAGAAGAACAGATTGAGCATATAATGTGAAGAGTGAGTCTGCATGAGAGTAAAATTGTAGATCGAGGTTCATCAGAAAAGTGAGTGCCAAAGTCAAAATAAAGGTTGAGTGCAAATTAGATTAAAGATTGATAGTGGAAAAAGTGAGCGTGCACTGGAGAAAAATTACAAATTTAGGTTGTGGTAATTGGAAAAGTGAGTGTGGGATCCGGGAAATTAAATTTGAGGTTGATTCGGAGACGGAGTACAGATTAAGGTTAATTAGAAGAGTGGGTGTGGATATCTGAAAGTAAGTTTATCATAGATGGGCTGTACAGATGTGGGAGACTGAAAAGAAAGGGTGAATGGAGATGGGAGTACAGATTGAAGTTAATTGCATGGAAAATTAAGTGTAGGAGCCTAAAAGTAGAGTTTGAGTGGAAGTACAGATTGATGTTAATTAGAAAAGTGAGTGTGGGACACTGAAAGTAAAGGTAAGTGGGAGGTTAATGAAAAAGGGAGAGACTTAGGATTAATGGAAATATATGTCCATATAACATGTATAAAAGTTGAGTGTGAAAGTATATGTAAGTCTGAAGGAAAGAGTACATTGAAATGACGGAAAAGTGAGCAAAGAGTTGATACTGAATCAAGGCACTGAGACTGTGACATGAGTGCATGACATGTTGTAAGTGTGCATACCAAGTTTGACTTTTGGTCTGCACGGTGAAGCTGTCAATATGGTCTGTTTACTGTTACAGTTCACAGACATCATATTAATTAAAGCAGATGGATTTCAAACATAAATTAGTGTCTTTCTTGCCTGCTTGGCAAAACCTTCGAGTGCCACGCCTCTGAGTTGGAGGGCACTCATACTCGATACTCAGAGGGCAGCTGCTGTCAGTATGGGTTCCCTCCAACTCAAAGGCAAGGCACTCAAAGGTCTAGCTAAGCAGGCAAGTTTCAGCATTGCCCTCCATTTCAGCCTGACAGAAAGGCATAGATTTTTTTCATGTGATGCAGGTTCAAAGATGGCCGGAGTGCAAGACTTGAACAGTTGCAATACACAGTTACAAAGAGTGTATATTATAGCCAGCATGCACATTGCTTCAACTCAGAGATCCCAAGGTTAAGCAAAAGGCCTTTGGATGTAAGGCATACTCAAAAAAAAGGTGGAAGGTTTCTCTGTTGTCTTCAAAGACCTGATTGAATAGGCCCAAGTTAAGTGACTTGTCCACATGCAGTTGTCTGCTGGCAGGCTTTTTGTATGAATGTCCATCCCATAATATGTGGCAGAGCAAGATAAAGTGCTCAAGGTCACAATATATCAGTGTCACGATGATGCAAATCTGCCAATGTCTTTGATCAACAAAACTTGTAGATATTAGGAAAGGTCCATAACTCACTTTGTTCCCTCCGGGGCTGCCTGGGTGGGGTAATTTCACCTTGATTCCCGAGAGACCTCTCAACATGAATTTGATCGGGTAACTGTAGTATCATTCAACGAAAGCCGCTGGGCATCTGGCAGACAGGAGCCGGACAGTCTATATCTGGGCATGGACAGATTACATACCAATGTTTTTAATGACCAATCTTGAAATTGCCTTTTATGCAGTGCTAGTTTCTTTGCACCTTTTAGCCTCCCATCTGAATATAAAACCCCTTTTTCAAAGAGATTATTATGCTTCCAACAGCTTGACGTATTAGACCAGGCATCGTATACATAACTTGATAGATTTAATAGATTTTGAGATTAGAAAATTTCACAGCTGCTGCCTGCAGCCATATTAGGTTGGAAGAGATTACTAATTAACGAAGGGCAAGCGTCAAAAGCTAGGGCTGATCGCGCGACATCATGTAATGGTTGCTTTCACTTCAACAAATGCAGCACAGATCAAAGCGTGGTCATTGCTGATCGGACATGATATCTGAAAATGACATCAGCTGTAGTCTGAATAAAGGAGAAGCGTTGATAAATGCTCATTGATGTGTGATCGGTAAAATTGCATACTTTATTGGTCATAGTGGTGCTGAGATTTGAAGAAAGACAGGTGCAGAGACGACAGTGTTTGAAAGTGTATGCATGGTGCTCATATGACAGACAAGATTTGTTCCGATATATTGTGGCTATAAACCAAATGCCAGGGAAAGAATTAACCCTTCATAGTCAGATACAGTGAAATGTGTCATGAAGGACCATCCCCAGGAATAACTAAATTGTGGTCTCTCAAGCTAAAGACAGGTTCTCTTTCATAGGGTTAACTCTGTCAGTGCCGAGTTTTTGACTATGTCAACAGCTTTCTTTGACACCCAAAGCATGCCAAGGAAAGCTGTTGACCTGGACATTTTATTCTATTGGACCACAGGCATGTTAGTACTTAATTGACTGAATGGTGTTTTTACCCGGAACATAAATCTATAGCACCCTTGTAGCATCCAGAGTAGTTTATTGTCTCGCCAGCATAAGCTTTTGGCGAGACTAAGCAGTCACTTTCTGTCCATCCGTCTGTCCGTCCGTCCGTCAGTCCATCCGTCCATCTACAAAAAACTTCGGAGTGGCATTTATTCACTAAGTACACTGGGTAGGGATTTCATACTTGGGTAAATGATTTATAGTGATGGTCACTACAGATTTGTACCATCACTTTCATAAATCATTGGTTACATCATGCTTGAATGAGCATTATAGAAAACCTTCGGAGTGGCTTGAATTATGCTGGCGAGACATTCATGCCCCCAGGCATGGCTCTGGTTTCAAGTAGTTTGACTTTAGTCGTAGCTGGTACTGAAACAGATGAATGAGGTGAAAAGTACTTAGTGAAGTACCCTTATGAGGTCTGTCAAGACAGGTGGTCTGTCAAGACAGGGACTACTGTATATCGATCCATCCATTTGTTCACTTGCCCTGTGACATCACTGGAGTTCGAGCAGCATTTATTTTGTTACAATTGGTTACTTTGTACACATGAATTGCTTTTATTGTGTTTATTACTGTTATGAAAGCATTTTTGTGAGTAAAATAAAGGAACATGGAATTGTTATTATAATGAAAAAAAAAACCACCTTCAGGTAACACATTTATACATATGGTGATATATTTGTTGCCAAGAATTCCAATATCTGTACGTGTTCTTTGTTGCATGATGTTCAAGATTATACTTGAGCTTGTGGTGTTAAGTAGGTTGAATTTAGTACCTGTAGACATGATTTTATCATTGATATTCCAGGAAGGCACAAAGATACACATGAGGATATTTTGAATCAGATGAATGTAGATGACCAAATTCTTCACCAGGCTAGATACTCATAAAAGAATTGTCATGGCAGACCCACCATCTTACCAGATACGAGCCAAATACAAAGACCAAATTCTTGTGTTGAAACGAGTGTGTATTGTCTGCCAAACATATGCAATGACACCCTTTTTCAGTTCTGAATTTTATATCAGAGATAGGCATGGGAGGTTAGTTTGCAAACAACAGGCGGAGCTACATGTAGCGGGACAAAATTTTGTACTTGTTTCACATCTTCAAGGCTGATGTTGACATAAAATGCATTAAAAATTGAAAGACTAAATCCTTTCAGCTTGATAATTTTAGTTTGTACAGTGTACATCTCAGAGTTGTGTGCAACTGTTTACATGTATACATTTGTCTGCCGTCTACCATGCAGAGGTCTTGACACTTTAGGACATGTTGTGATCAGGATCATGTCATAAAATGTCCTACCAATTTTAACCCTTTGCCCCCCCCCCCCCCCCCCCCCCCCACCTTAACTGGCCAGAACTGACATGGTGGTCAAATGTGGTCTGCTTCAATTCTTATACATTAGTGTTTTCATTGTATTTTGACTTTGACCAGTAACTTGAAATATTAATTTCCTTTATCTGATCCCTGCATTGTGGTCATTTACAATGCTAATGGAGAATAACCAGATGTTTCCAGTCAGTTTGCACTGAGGATTGAATTCATGTGGCAGTGACTGTTGGTCCAGGCCAAACTTGGCTTCAAAAGAGAAAGCTAGTCCCTGGTGGTGGATGCCGGCAGCATTTGGCAGTGACCTGTGGTGTATGGTGGGAGGAGGTAGCACTATGCTGTTTACAAAAGACTGCCAGCTAGTGGTCACCATCCAATATGGACAGTCACCACAGAATGCTGCTGCTCACTGTGCATCTGCCAGAATTATCCAAGTGTCACCAAATGCTGGCACTAATATAATGAACAAATAGGTAATAAACTCTGTATTATTGCCTGTTTCACTATGGCTTCATTACATGTCACACAATCTACATGCATGCAACCCTCGTGTGGAATCTATGTAATAAGTAATATTATAGCTTGATGATAAGTTATTAATATTTCATTCTGCCCTATTAATTTTTAATAGAAAGTTTCATATTGGTAAAAATAGGTTTTACATTGTGTTGACTTACTTGTAATTTAGTGCACAGAAAGACTGAGAGTAAGGACACTTTCCCCAGCAGATGGAATTTGCCCATTCATGTAATCCTATTCTATGTAATCAACATTTTCATGTGTCCATCCCAAAATGGTGCTTATTATGTTTTCATGTTAATGTGTCTTTCCATCATCATCGTCATCGTCTTTGTCGTCACCATCGTCGCTGCCACATCGCTGTCGTCGTCGTCGTCGTCGTCGTCGTCGTCGTCGTCGTCGTCGTCGTCGTCGTCGTCGTCATCATCATCATCAACATCATTATCATCAGCAGCAGCTGCAGCAGCTTCCATCTGTAGTTGTCTGGGGTTCTGACTGTCCACCTTTTCTTTGTGAAGGCATCTCAAGACTCTGGCAACATGAAACTCAAATTTATGTCAAGGAGCTGAAAATACTGGGCGAAGGTTGCAAGGGCTAGTGGAGAAGGGACCGACCGGTTTTGTTTCGACTGAAAGTCATCAGGGACAGAGGGGGAAATGACGTACTGTCTGTTTATATGCCGGAGTATAACTTTTCCGTTGCTGCGTAAAACACGGGCTTGTGATTACGTAACATGGAGCTCCAGACTTCTTGTGACAGTGGTTGTCAATGCAAAGTTGAATCCAAATGAATGTTTGAATTACAGTTAACTCAAAGAATTGAGGTTACTGTTGCTACACTTCAAATTTATGTCATTTTTACCTTGATGCCACTTCTTGACTTGATTACATTTTGGTGTCCTTGACCTCATTTTCAAGGTCACTGGATCCATTTATGAGCAGACGTAGAGCCATCTGTTTTATTGAAAATAGTGAGAGGAGAATATTGGGCACTGCATGGGCAAATATATGTATAAGGAACAAAGCAGAAACATTTTCTTTCACGTTCTTCTTTGACGATACATCAATATAAATGATGGATCTCTATCTACTTGACTTTGCATCAGCATATAGTAGCAAACTTAGCAGTGTACAGAGCATAATTTGTACACATTTGCAGTGAAATTATCAGACATGCAAGAAACAATATTCAATTATATTTCCAACAAAGATGATTAACATATGACATACAAAATCAACCAAACTCTGGTTTCTTGCTCATTTGCCATTTCACTGAACAATTCTATGGGCAAATGGAAGACAATTCAGACAATCAGCGGAACATTATCATCATCACCTCAGGGCAAGCAGTCAAGAAGCCAGCTGAGGTCACACAGACTGCCAAAGCCCTTCACTGTGCCTTAATAAGTTAAGTAACACTGAGGCTACCAAGGTGACAGAGACGTTCCCAACACCTGTAGCACCTAATGCGATCATGTAAACTGTCCAGGCATGCACTAATTCTGCCACTTGTGGTTGGTGCCATTATACACAGATACCCCTAGGCCACTGGCACAAGTAAATGCTGCTTGCACTGGTGACTCTCCTTGACATAGGATTAACTCTCAGGGCCCTCAGTCAGCAGCTTGCCTTGGTGCACAAAGCATCAAAAAAATTCCACCAAGGAAAGCAGTTAACTGATGGTCTATACATGTATCATGCTTGGTAAAGTACAAAACTCAAAAGGCACATACATTTATGGCGCTGGACCACTTCTGGTAGTTTTGAAAGGAGAAAAGTTACATGATGGTACTTTTTCACTGCCAAGCGCGACTTAAGTCAAAGTGCTTAAAATGAGCACTGAATTATCAAATGGATACTATATGTATTAATAATCTTTGTAAAAAGGCCTTTCATTCAGGTAGCAGCATGCCTATAGTCCCATAGAATATAAGGGTCAAGGTCAACAGCTTTCATCTGCACGCTCACGCACATTATACCCAAAGCACACAAAGGAAAGCTGTTGACTCAGTTCAAGACTTGCACTTTCAATACTATGGTCACAGGCCTTGGTCAGTGGTTCTGGCACTGCCTGGCAAGTCATGCTGCAGCTGCCTTTGCGGCAGCTGTCG
The DNA here is from genome assembly GCA_964020975.1 of Hermodice carunculata. Classification (NCBI taxonomy): domain Eukaryota; kingdom Metazoa; phylum Annelida; class Polychaeta; order Eunicida; family Amphinomidae; genus Hermodice; species Hermodice carunculata. Next base: position 67,657,512 of record OZ026620.1, on the reverse strand, counting down.
CATGACTTGCCAGGTAGTACCAGAACCACTGACTTTAGACTGTAGGCATGTTGGTACTTGAACGGAAGCTCGTTTCATGAAGAATTTAAATATGCAATTGTCATCTTAAATCTAGGTAAATATATGGAAAAATCAGGGACTGGTATGGAATGAGTTAAAGAGGCTACATTCTTAAGTTTGCATTGGCCTGCATTTTTGTTTTCTTTTGTACTGTTTTGAAAATAGAAGCTTTGGTGAACAGCTTTAGCTATATGTGATATGTCAACAGTCATTGGTTTTGGTGCCTGTTATATGTACATTCTCTGGGCTACTTTTTTCCACAAAGCAAACAAAAATAAGAGAATAAAATATTTTCAAAAAAAAAAATGGTCAGATGCATGAATAAATGTATGTGATTCTGCAAAAAATTATCAGGATAGCAATAATTCAAAAAGAAGCGAAAGGGAAAAAACCCAGCATTGTTAATTTAAGCACTGATGGCCAACAATACTGTAGGTATTTCACTTTGCACAGATGGTACTTTATGTGTAAACATGGTAAAGGCCGTGTGAGATTAATGTAGACACACAGCACCTTCGGAAAAACACATCTTAAAAGCAACTCTGTATGGTCACAGGTGCCATATCTACATCAATATAGTACATATATAGCTTCAAAAAGGTGCCAGCCTATATATTATTGACAACCTCAATGCCTGATGTGTTCAGCAAACTTGCGTCTTGTTGCAAGGCACACTTGCAAGGTGAAGATAGATATATGTGTTGATACCAGTGTCAGCTTTTATTGAACAAATTTTCTTCAGTTTCTTTGCAGCATTCGCTGTGTTGATAATGCCTTCAGTTTAGTCAATTGGTGGCACAATTACTGCCACCTTGTCGCCAGCACTGTGCGTGCATTGTTCATGTTAAGTGTGCTCACAGAAGATTGTTTGCACACCATGATACCACGAGATCATTTGTTATGCCACCAAATTTCTGCCATTTTAGTTTGTGCTGTGGAATCTTGTCACAAGTTGCCTGTACATGATGCCAGCATAATTTGCAAATTTTATGAAAAAAAAAATTATATGAGGTGCCCTTTAGTATTAATGTAGTGAACCAGTTAGATTTGTTTTTGTATTTCAGCTGGTGTACAATGGGGGTGCTAATAATCTTTGTCCCGTTGCATGCTTGTATTTGTCAACAGCCTTTTGAAATGGTGTCATTTGGTCATTGTTTTTGTTACAATTTTATAATAGATTTACAGTATTGAAGAAATTGGATTGAATTGGGCAACCTGATGGAGTTTTTCAAGTTAACTATTTTGTTTGTTGTTAAACATTCCCTTACTGAAACTAACTGGCTGCCAATAGGCTGTCAACAGGCTGGTAACAGGCTGTCAATAGGCTGGCAACCCCTTTTGGAACATATTTTGATGGCTGACAACTGGCTGGCAACATATTTTAATGGCCGTCAACATGCTGGCACAGTTTTTTTATGCAAAAGCATGGGCTGCCAATAGCCTGGCAACAGGCTGTCAATTTGCTGGCGACATATAAATTCTATCTGTCTTCCAAAACACTAGCTGGTAACTGGCTGGTAACATTTGAACTTAGAAAAATAAAAGAAGCAGGTGGTTGGTAACTGGCTGTCAACACTTAGACTTTGAAAAATCAAAGAATCCCATTGAAAGGAAGTGGTAACTGACTTCCCAGCATCCTTTGTTCCTTTAGGAGGGAAAATGGCAGCCATGCTGGATATAATTTTGTACTATCTGTCAATGTATGTGAGAAGAGATGTTTGCTACTAAATCTTCAATACAAAAGATGATCGAGTAGATACATGATAAAGCTAAGGCAGGGTTTGTCACATTGTAAGTACTGTTTATATATTTTTTATGGATTCTTAAGTAATGTCCTTTCAAACATTCTTTTCACTTCCATCAGTTGACATATATGCCTAATATATTAATTCTGGTCACAAGATGGGGAATGTGGGAGTCAGCTTCAAGGGCATGTCATTTAGTATTTTACATCATCACTCAAAATCACTGATAAAAGATTTGAACAGTAAAACACAAGAAATAGCCAACTCCATTCCTTAATTCTTAAGTGATCCATTACAAAATATATGCACATTGCATGTTTAGCACCAAACGGAAACAGTTGACCTGATTGAAGCAGCCAAGTGTCGCCAGCCTGATGCCAGCCTATATTGTCAGCCTGTTGACAGCCTATTGGGAGCCTGTTACCAACCATACTAATAGACTGCCAAGAGGCTGTCAACATGCTGGCATCAGGAAATTCCCTGATGTGTTAGAGACCATCACCTTGGAACATTGAACAATATAGCTTTATTCCGGCTTTAACATTTGGATACAAGGATATGTGAGAGTAGATTGGCCCACTGAAAATTACCCTGCAGGTTATCTTAAAGTAGTCTGCATGCATGGTTCTTGAAAAATGGCTTTTTTTTTTAAGAGAAAGGCTGGAATTTGTAAGTTATCTAATTATTATGCTGTAAAAGCTATAACTACATTGACATGACACTAGAATTATGTCAAGAAAAATGTAGAACACACCCTATGGGCATGTACCCACAAATATTACATTTTGTGTTGATTAATTTGATCTGTGGCGCCTGATTCCTTGTTATGCTGATGTAGCATGAGGGGTGTAAAGGCTACATCTGTACCGGTATCCAGGGCCATTTTATGTTCTGCAGACAGCATGCTGGAAACCCTGTTATTTTCTGCTACTTTATACTGGGCATTATGTTGGGAACATTTATATTCCCTCAACCTTATGGGCTGATGGGGTGTTCATCGTCATTGTCATGTCCATGCAGGGCCAGAATTTCAGCAAGAACCTGAGAATCCATTCTCGTAAAGATTATCCTAAACTTATCTTTCTTTAAAAACAAAACTAATTGACAAAAATCCAAACAGATTCTCACAAAATTTTGCAAAATTCTGGCCCTGCCATTTATGCTTCCATCCATCTGTCTTACTTTTGAACAAATTGAGCTACTATCATGAAACTTGTACTGATCGCGCGTAGAAGCAACTTGTATTGCAAGCTTGGCTGAGGTTGATATTAAACAACCGTGACCTATTTCCAAGATCATCATATTTTTACCCTCACTGGATCAGGGGGTCTTCTGATCATTCTATTTTTAGTGTACACAGTACAGGAGCAAAACTACTTCCCGTACCAGAATACAGATCGAGAATCCTCTTGACCCCAGTCAGTGTACAGTGGAACCTCATTAATACGGACCTAATTAATCCATATGTCTCATTAATCTGAACACTTCTCCTGGAACAGAATCTTTCATTTCAAGTAATAGTGATTCAGTGATCGAGATGCTTCATTAATCTGAACAGTTCACTGGGGTACAAAGATGTTTGGATTAAAGAGGTTCCACTGTATATTCTTCAGGAAAGTCTGTCGCACTGCTCAGTATGGGTGAAAAGCTCAGTGGTAAATATCATCTTGAATCTGACTTTCATTATAAGTAATGATGTACAAGCCAAGCACAGAAATTGAGCTTGGTAATTGCATGGTGTGTCTTGTGATTGATAAATGATTTCAGCAAATACCATCAAGTACTTTCACAGTTTAACAACAGAAGCAAATATGTCCGTGTTGACATGTGCTTCTTTTTACTGTATTTCGTTTCACATTTGGAAGTTTTCATGGTTTTTGCAATTTAGGCATTGAACTATGGAGTCAAATTCCTATTAACCCTACATGTACATGTATGTTACTATACTACCCGGTATATCATCTTTTTTACATTTATGGGTTTGTGCCATCATTAATTGAAACAAGCAGAAATAAAAAATACTGAAAGAGAGTGAATTTACAGTACAACCCCTTGCATTGTGTCATACCTACAGGTATATGTATATGTATATGTATATGTATATGTTAACACCATCTATACATATACTGTTAACTATATTCTATATTCTTAACCTTGTCAATGGAAGCATGGCCAAACTTATAGAAAAGGTAGCAGCTGATTTTGGTTGGGACATGTTCATGTATATTTGTACTTCCAATACAATACTACAACCTTAAATATATATGTATATATTTTTTATGGATCAGTCTACAATAATAGCTTTTGTACTGGGAAGTTTTACACCAAAAAAATAATCACTGAATGGTGAATCAATAATTGCATAAAAATCTGCCACGTCTGCCATACGCTGTAATTTATGATATATCCCGATAATTTGATATAATTTTCTCTATAGGCCGGGTCTCCTGTCTTATAAGTGACTTCATCTTTCACCCGTGATCCATTTATGGAATAAATTACCATCCTCTGTGATAAATCATTTCAAAACATTTGAACCACAAGGTCAGGACTCTCCAGAATGGTGACTCCTTGGAGTCTGAAGACCATGTGATGTGCACTCCACAAAGATTTTCCAGAGAGAAGTTATGCATGCAATTACAAGACTGTTATCATACTTGTCTTTGCAGTAACTTAATTTGTTCACCAAAATTACATTGAACATCCCTTTGATATTAAAAGCAAGAAGGTTTACAGTCTGGCCTGATATAATTTTTAGATCGGAGACTGGTATATGATAGTAATGTAGTTTAATCTGAAGTGCAGCTGACTTTTTACATTAACCCTTTATTTCCTCCTGAATGAGGACTGCATGAGGCTACATGTAGATCTCAAGCCCTGATTGTCAGGCAACCTATTGATGTGGTATATGCTGGCAATGAGGCCATCCCCACCAGAGCCTGGGGAGACAATAGGTCAATAATTTGCACCCTGTTCATCTATTTTTATCCTTTCTTCATTCTATCTGAAAATGCTTGCCTTGGCCATATTTCCAGTACTGTTATACTTGCAGATATACCACACTTGAGGTTTAGATACCGGTTGCGATAGTAATGTGTCCTGTATCAAAATTTCGGGTAAGCCACCTTGACCTTTGACCCTTGACTTTTGAGGCCCATCAAAGAAACAAGCCAGATTTCCTATACATGTACTGTAAGTCCTGCAGATCAAAGTTTTATATGTCCAGACTTATACTTCTTTGGAAGCTGGGATGATCAGTGTTTTCTTACTGCACAATACACATAATAGTGTATATCTTTTTTAAGGGGTTAATATTTCTGATGATTAACCTATTACCATGAAAGGAACCAAAACTGGCTGGTGGTCAAATGTGGTCTGCTTCAGTAACTTTGACTAATAGCAACAGTAAAGAAAAAAAAGGTTTTAATGAGAATGGTAGATGAGACCTACGTGTAACAAGATGTTGTGCCATCACAGTGCAGATCACGGGTTTTTCTGACGTGGGTTGGTTGTTGGGCGCGTCGTGTCCAACCCACATGGAGGGAAGTTGTTGACCGAGTCAAAAGCTCAGTCCTAATATGGGGGGAAAAGGTTCAATCGATCCCCGGATGCTTTTATATTCCAGACATATTAATCATACATGAAATCAAATACCCAAGACCTATCAATTTTCCCAGTGAGCTCTATGTGCCTGAAATTACTTACAAGTAAACATAGCTTTTGTCCTGTCTGAATATGCAAACTGCAGAAATTACTTCTTGAGTATGGATTCCGTACAGCTGTAATAATAGAGCCACATTTGTCATGGCCATATATATACACTGATGCAATGAAAAGCTAGGTACCATACCACTCTTTTATAAATTCTGCATGTGGGAGATATATGTATAGGAGTTAATATTTGGCTTGACATCTAATGCATGCTCTCCTAGCAGACGTGAGCTGGTCTATTTGTATATACTTTACTTCAAGCACAGAGTGACATGTACATGTAAGTTACATGCATGATCAAAAATCTGCAACTTAATTAATGTCCTTAGTTTTATGTTTCTACTTCCTCAGGTCTTACGGGTTGATAACTGTTGCTACATGAGTATCAATATGTTGGAGATAATCCTAGCTAATTGTCTGACGGTATATTTTCTTTGTATATTTATGACTTTCATGGGCACTCACTTCATGGCGTTATACATCTTTATAGCCCAAGTTTAAGCCAAGTTAATTGGCTTCAGTGCTGTTTCCATAAATATAATGTACATTCTGCAGTAATACATGTAGAAGACAATGTTCATGTACAATGTAAGCAGGAACTGCACAACATGCGACTCAACCTCTGCTCATGGGCATTTACTTAAAGGACAATGGTCTCGCCAGAACAATTATCAGACGGGCATGCCCCCTGCTAGTCATAGAGTTAATCACTGAAAGCCAGCGGCAGGCCCTTTTATGATGCATTATCTCGGCCCCATGTCAGTCTCACTTTATTATGCATTTTGAGGGTAATAATGAAACAACATGAAATTGCTCCTCTGTGGCATTCATACTTTTGCCTAGAAGGAAGCAGTCTCGTCTGTTTAGTGCAGGCAGCTTGGAGCCACAGACACGAGTCGCTGAGAGTCTATTGAATCAGTCAATAGGAAATAAGGCCAGTCAATGTGTGTGCATTGTAGTGATGTCAACTGTACTTGTAGTAAACATGCCAAGAGCCCGAGGAAAGTAGATCCATTAAGAAAAATACCACAAAAGGAAGCCAAGAAAGTCTCTGTGCCACAGCCCAGTGGTAAAAAGGCTGTAAAGATCCTCATCAAATCATGAGATTGTGATTTAAGTAGCACCATAGGAGGGTACAGCATATAGCAGGCCCAAGGCCAAAGTCAATGAGACCAATATACTGGACAGAAAGTTATGATGATGGCTGACATATCTTTACCTGTCTCAAATGAGAACCAGTTTTGTTTTGTTTTTTATTATTATTGATGCGCCCTTGCTTGATCTAACACCAGTATACAGATATAGGCACTGTGAAAAACATGGAAAATTACTTTCAACGTTACAAACTCAATGTTTGTATTCTAAAGTCTCTTACTATTATGTTCTAGCAGTGCATTGTTACCAAATAAAGTATGTATCTGGCATGAAATGGACAGTGTATTTCATCTAGTTATGATAGATTTCTGTGATGCACTACAAAATCTTCCTCTTGTCCCTCTGAACCTCTGAACAAAGTTGACTGCACCGGAATATGTCTTGAGGACTGGGGGGGGGGGGGGGTTGGTGAAAAAATGCATCCTGGTGAACCACACTAGATCAAAGGCAACAGCAGTTAATTAATATGCCACTCCATCACAATAGCCCAGCACAATATTTTTCCTGGGCGGACACACATGCAGGAAACTTTGAATTGAATAGACAGCCTAAGATTAGGACTTGTGTTCAGAGAGAGATTCTTTGATATATGCTGGTATAGTATGGGAGAAGAGATCAATATATGCATATATGTAATTATTTATCATGGGCTGACAAACTTGATCAAAATGTATTCCACCTGGCTAAGTGGCAGACTCTTGTAGGTTTTTTTTCTTGTAGCATTTGTTCAAATGCTCAAGAAAGGGTTTTTTATCATCATCATCATCATCATCATCATCATCATCATCATCATCATCATCATCATCATCATCATCATCATCATCATCATCATCATCATCATCATCATCATCATCATCATCATCTTATTTTCCTGATATTTCTGTCCCCTCTTGACCTGTTGCCTGGCTCCTTATTTGGTACAGATAATTTATGGGTCTTGGAAATTTTTCTCATATAATAACATATAAACTGGAGGTCAAAGGTCAAGGTCAATTTTTTTTTTTTTGCATTTTTCTGCTGACTCAACAATTTTCCCATATTGGCTTATACATGTACCTTCTTAATGGTGCATTCCAAGCACAAGGTTACTATTAAACGTTAATAGGAAAGAACCTATGTGCTTTGTATTTGTATGGTTTATTTTAAACCTGAGTGACCTTGAAAGGACAAACTGCATACATTCCTGTTGATTACTGTGTAAGTCAATGGGGATTGACTTACACAATGCTAATTCACATTTTCAACTTCTTCTCCAAAATAGTTGGCCAGATTCACTTCAAATGTGGTGGGGGTGTACATGTATCTACCAGCTGGGTTCAAATGGTCATGCTCCTATTTTTTTTGGATTTTTGCCCTTTTTTTTGGAAGGGGGGGCGGGCTCATTTTTACATTCCTATTGATCACCATGTCAGTCAATGAGGTCTACAATGGTAGTTCACATTTTGACTTCTTCAGAACCGTAACCCAGATTCACTTGAAACTATTGGTGCATATACTTCATAGATTTTAGGATTTTTTTCTTCATATGTTTGTGAATGACCTTCAGGTCACAGGTCAAGGACACAATGCCTTGCAAAATGAAATGGTTTCCCCACCACATCTTCAAATAGGTATGATTGAAGTCCATCAAACTTGGTCATTATGTACCCAGGTGAGACTTCCCGTAAAGTTGCTATAAGAGGTGACTTTGAGGTCAAAGGTCAAGGTCAAACATTCTGCACAAGAATGGTGGCCCTCTTAGAGGGCTGGCCTCAGGAAAGAAGCACCTGATCAGGGGATGCATAATGTTTTTTGCAAGAAAAACTCGCTGCTAGTTATTATTTTTATTAAGGAATCTCACATTCTTGAACATGCAATTTGAAACCATATAAAGTTCCAGACCAAACAATCAAGCTATTTCAAATAATTTTAAGCAATAGCTGTTATCAGGAGCATCACCCATGCATGTATGGAGATTTTGTATAAAATCTTACAAGCAAATTGGACATGTATCGCATTGAGTAACATTAAAGGGCCCCTTTGACACCTGCACACCAGTAGATTCTTTTGTTAACATGCTGAATGCTCATCGTTTGAGATTCACAATGCATCCATCTCTCTCTTTGTCCGCACTTCACCCTATAGCTAATGGGAGCTGCACTCACCACTTGCTAACTACTTTTGAAACAGTTTGTGGTGGTTCATGTTAACTGAATCATAGATGTTGTGCCACGTAGCATCTGGCTAATGTGACAAATGATGAACCTTGAATGACCCAGGTACAGATAGGCATTACAAGGTGTGGCTTTGATTTTTAAAGAAGAATGAAGAAAAAATATGCACTTCCCACCTATTTTGCATGACTGACTGTTTAGTTTACATTGTGCGACATAATGTGAGTTGGAATTGTGAAGGTCTAGTTTTGCATGAATCAAATTTAATGAATGAATATAAACTTAACTGAGGTGTGTTACACCCTATGCTTTTATGCCAGATTAACCCCTGGAATCCTGCGCGTTACTTTTATATGATAGCAGTCTCGGGATGAGATGTTATAACCTGACTAATTCCTTTAGATTTTGATCATTTGCGACCACACCCCATTAAGGATGTAGAACTGCTTCACAAGATACATACAAATTATCCTATCAATCAAAAGATTTAAAGGAAAAGTGCTACAAATTAGACATTTTTGGAAAGCTTAAAGACCTGTGGTTAGTTTTCTGACACAGTTTTTTGTACCCTTTGTTCCTTGTTTACGCTGCAACCATAGAATTGCATCATCCAATTTTTTCATAGAAATATGGATTCAACTTTCTGATTCATACTCACAACATCAGGGTTGTGGCAAACTCGTCAAAGGAATGTCAATCACAAACATTTGTCTTGGATTTGTAATGCATATAGCTTCATGTTGTCAAAACAGAGTCGAAGCCCAGTCCTTCTGATGTGCCAAGCATGGGGTTGCCTATTCAACTTCAAACATATATACCTCAGTAACAAAACAAAAAGTACAAAAAAACAAAACGAGCTTTTTCTGACAATTCAAGAATATAAACTTTATTTTTTTCACAAAAATTTAAACAATACTCCTTGAAACAAAAATGCAAAATCCATATATCTGTGAACAATGGGGTGATGCAGTTCTACGATTGATGTACAAACATCGGGCAAAGGACACATATGATTGTGTCGGAAAACAAATCATGGGCTTTGTTAGGTTTCCAAAAATGTGTAGTATAAAGCAGCTTTTCATGAGGAATTTTTGGAGCACTGATTGGGCTCCAACCTGGAATTTGAGGAAAAATCGAGGGTTGGGTATAATCTTAGATGCATCCTTAAGTGTTTGTTTATGCTAATTTATCTGATAAGGCAAGTAATTAGCCATGGATGTGATTGCTGGTACCTTGCTTTTATCTTGAAGAGAAAGTAGTTTCCTTTGTTGTCACTATGGGAGGGACTTTTTTTTTTTACTCAATCAGTGTTTAAAATTACTATTATTATGAGATAACAGGTTTATAAAAGGAAGCTTTGCTTGCTGGACAGTGCTGCAAGGTAGCTGTTTTCAGCATGTTGTTTTAAATCTGTTGATTGATGGGATAATTTGTACCTTTTCATGAACCAGTTCTGTATCCTTAGAACAAAGCATACAGGATCAAACAGTGAGGCAAAATAAACTGCATGCATGCTATACTGGAGCCTATCCAAGTGTTCAAATCTCATACCCTGCCACAGAAGAATCTGGAAGCTTCAAAGGATCCAGATTTCTTGTGTTCTGCAATGTAGTTTTATCAGTTCTCCTGCAGATGCATGGACTTCACAAACCCCTTTTCACATTTGGGGTGTAGCTGTTTGTCCCCCACCACAAAAGGTGGTATAGGGGGACATAGGACTAGTAGGGGTAGGGGCTACAGTCTGTCCGTCCATCTGGTCCTTCCATCATCCTTCGGGTCTGTACCTCTGGTGCACACAGCCCATAGCCCATAAACCATTTCAGGTTGAATTATGAAATTTACACCACAGATGTATTGTATGTAGAGCATATGGCCCATGCCTTCATGTTGATCGTGACCTTTTCAAGGTCAAGGGGCTCCTAAAGGTGCATTTTCAAGCATACACTGTACTTTTTTTCCATATTTTAAGCCCTATTAAAGCAAGGCCTTTATTTTTATATCAAAGAATCATTCCATAAAGGTTATATGTATGCCTTATTTTGGATGACCTTGACATAATTTCAAGGTCATGCTGACCCAATACATATTTATTTGGTGGCCGTTGTGTCCATCCATCAAGTCCGCTCAGCCTGTAGCCCGTAAACCGTTTTGGGTAGAATTATGAAATTTACACTACAAATGTATCATATGCAGGGCATGTGGCCGGTGCCTTGATGTTGACCTTGACCTTTTTTCAAGGTCATATTGCTGCTTTTAAAGGTGTATTTTGCAGCAAATTTTTTTTTTCCATATTTGAGGTTCTGTTAAAGGTTGGCCTTTCATTTTTGTACCAAAGCATCATTCCATAAAGGTTTTATGTATGCCTTATTTTGGAAGACCAAGGTAGGAAAGATGGAGTAACTAGACTTCTGATATGATTGGAGCTGAATTTTGCAAGCTTTTCAAAGCAAATGTTAGCATGGTATATAATGTAGATAAGCTGGAATTTGATGCAAAATACATGAATCTGACTGAGTCCCAATAGGAGCCTAACAAAACCTTATTTCTCCCTTTTGTCACTTTATCGTGACGATCGCGTGCATAACTGAATTCATAGTTGTGCTGGTCTGCTGTTACCAATGCAAGTGGGGCACGCTATGGACACCTATCATGACCACAGTGGAGGCTTAACTGTAAAACTGTGAAACATAACCCCATTCATCCATGGATATTTGTCAAGATTTGACAATTTGCGCGTATCAGCGCTACAGCCTGGTACCTTGCAATTGTACACAGACATAGTTTCAGGCATAGTACAGCTTTAACTTGATCAAAATCACTCTTTTAAACTTCCACATTTTCTTCAGGTATGTACACTTTAATGTGGTTGTCGATGACCCGCTGATAGTGGTGTCCCACTTCCCACGAAATACAGTTTAATCTCATCGCGCAATCCTGGTGGCCAAAATTGGAAAACTAAATTTTGTTAGGTTGGTATTAGACATGTATTACCCTATCTGTGTAATTTAAATATTAGGAAATAAAATAATTATGTTTAAACCAGTTTATTTGATCCAAGAGTATTCTAGTATTAATGTTGTAGCTCAAACTCAGCTGAAATTCCGAAGAAGCTTCTAGAAAATCCCAGTAAGTGCTGAAAAGCTTGGTCTGATTTTTGCATGGGTACATTTATATTGTACTGAGTGTGCCAGCTTATTCTTCAGTTACCACATTATATGTTTGCAACTGGTACAGTTATTCATACTGAATAAATTGAAACCTTATTTGGTTGATGTGCTGCTTCAAATATGTCCCCCATCCTTCTTTAGAGCCAGGGATATATAATGGTTTAAGAAATTGTGGGAGCCCAGGTTTCAAAGAGTTAATGCTTCCTGTAATTTGGTAAATGTGGTCAATTGAACATAAAATACGCCGCTGTGTCAGGAAAAAGTGTACAGTTGCAGCAGGTCAAAATAAAATGCTTTGAAGGGTTGCTGTACTATTTCTATAGAGCAGTTCTGAGTTGTCCTAAGAAGACACAGATGTTTCTACAGCTCTGTGGATGTTCCCATCTGCACGAAAATCCATAGAGCTTTAGGCAACAAAGTGGATCAAAGATTGAGAGACAAAGCCAATAGTCATGTCAAAGTACAGACATTGTGTGATATTATGCGACTGTGTGATTTTGTGGACACTCTTGTGACAGTTTACCTGCACGAATACCTTCTACATGCACGTCAGGTGAATGTACAAGTAGTCATGCAGTTTCAGATTACTTTTTGACACAATGAACCATTAGACACAACTGAGTTGCTGTCTTAAAGGTAGATATAGGTACATCTCATTCATTATTTCTTTGCTACCAGGGTGGTCATTCAAGCCTTAGACTAACACCAACAGGTTCATTGGTCGTAAGGACTGATTAACTCTTTCAGTGCCAACTGCCACTAAAGTAGAACGACAAAGAAGGAACTGCTCTGAATTATGATAAGGGTGCGAGATTCATGTTAATGTCAAACAGACCTTTCACTCAAGTACCAGCATGCCTGTAGGTACATATATAATATATAATGTAATGTAATATAATGTAATATAATGTAATATAATATAATATAATATGATATAATATAATATAATATAATATAATATAATATAATATAATATAATATAATATAATATAATATAATATAATATACAAGTCAAGGTCAGTAGCTTTCCTCGGCACACTTTGGGTGCAAGTTGCACCCAAAGTGCTCTGTGGAAAGCTGTTGACTCAGTCCGAAGTATGGCATAGAATTTCCAAAGAGTTAAGGGTACTGGTAACGTAAAGGCCTGCTGTGATATGCTTGCAGTTTGTGCATATCTTATCATCTTAAATGACAGGGCAAAAATGACTCCTCATGAGCCATGACACTATGAAAACAGGTTGCTTTAAACCAAGACCAAGAACTAATCCACGTTAGACATGATGTAAAGAGTTTGAACTACGGAAAAGGGTAATGACTACTAGGAAGTGGTTCTGGGCAAAAAGACACAAATACAATACATCTTGGTACCTGTCGACAAAGTATTTTTTTTACATAATTGGAAAAGCCTAAAAAACAATGTGGTTGTAATTTGTCCTTGATCCAGATGGATGGATGCATGGACGACCCATATATAATAATTATGAGTCCCTGCCTTGGGATGGGCCGATAAAAGGACCACTTCATTTATGTTAATAAGCACCCCCCCCCCCCATTTTTGCAAAGAAAGAACCCCCAAATATCCCAGTTTTCAAGCAAGGGTAGAATCTATTATTACACTGGGAATCTACATTTTTTTTCAGCTTTTGTGGATGAACTTTTTTTCGTAGCGCACTGTGCGCTTATTAAGATGAATACGGTATTTTGTTTTGAAAAGTACATTTAACTGCTATTGACAATTAAACCATGGATGACATTTTCAGAAGTGCTGGCAATTCCTACAGCCAAACAGTGGTATGTGTACTTTATACCACAGTTCTTGTTGAACAGGGTCATGTATATGTACATTTATATCCTACCATTTAAATGTTTTGAACTGGCTTTTTTCAAAACTGTGTCTGATAATTTGTTTTTGTACTCATACTTACAAAGATGGAACACTGGCCATGGTTCAATTACCTTAGATCACGCTACAGGGGTAGGGGTACTTCCCCAAATTTTTGGTGGGGGTGTGCAACTGGACCTTTCTAAAAAAAAAAAAGCGCTCTTTGTTACACTACTATTTCACAAAAATGAAACCTTTGTTAGGGGATTTTTTAACCAAAATAGTAGAAAATATGTTTCCAAATTGGTGTGAAAAGTGCTCCAGGAAGAAAATTTTGATCTTTGTTCGGGAAATTTTCCCAACTCTTGGGCTATAAAAGAGAAAAAAATGCCCTGTTTTTAGGAAATTTTTGGCAAAATACTAGACCTTTGTTAGGAAAATTTTGCTCAGAGTGGCACATATCCAGTATCATCATAAATGATAATACCCCCTGGGATCACACTTAATCTAAATATATTGTATTATATCATTTCTGGGCAGGCTTTATAAATCAAAAATGTGGTATACTGTGCAAATGTGAGACCTCCTTGGAGTGAACACAAAGCTTCTCCTTCACTCTCATTGCCATTTTGCCATTTGTTCTTACAATGTTTGACAAGTTTACTGCTGAAGGGAAAATAATAATTACTTTTGCATCATAAAAATTAATATCATCCAATTGTATAAAACAGTTTTAAGTGTTTCTGACCATTGGCATGGGAAACTAGAAATACATCGCAGAACGAGATCTGTTCAAAATCTTTCTAGCAAACATTCATCAGTTCCATTAGACAGTGATTTAGTGGGACAATTAGCAGTTATGGCATTATAGAACTCTTTAAATTGTGTACAGCTGAGGGAGAACATTAATTTTTCCTTGAGAACTTGGTGACAATTTATCACCTGCCTGTGCAGCTATCATGAGATCTGGGCAAATTCAAGTGTAAATGATTAATTGCACCTATTATTCTGAAAATATAATTTTATGGATATGAACCAACCAGTTTTCTTTCATCTAATTAGTCATGCTAAAGCTTGTTCTCACTAACTAGAGCAATTTTGGGAATTTACTGCCTGTGCATGCTGCATACAACATGACAGCATCTGGATTTAGCGCAAAATTAGATCAATTACTTTTCAATCAAGCAAGGCATTTAATGAGCTGTTTTATGTTATTAAATTTGAATTTGTCGTTTTTTGTCTTATCAAGGATGAACAAGGGCTTAAATAATGGGGGCTTATTTCCATCATATCTGGAAATGAAATTGAAGGATTTTTAGGACAAAATAGTTCTATTTGGTTCAAAATTAGAAGAAATACACATATGTGTATTGTGTATATTTACATGTCTGTGTTGTAAGCAACATTTGAGGTGACATGTAAGTGACCCTTGACTATGGCATGATGATGACAGCATGCTGAAGGATGCATGTCTTAATTGGAGTACTTTAAAGGCCAACTGGGGAAAAGATAACATCTTGTGTTATGCAAATTGTTCTGATAAGGAGAGTTATTTCATTGTTGAGGGCCGCTAGCTTGGTTTCTGTGGCACATCTGGTGAACAATAGAAGGTATTCATATAATGACTGCAGGCCTGTGCTGCCCCCTATCCCACAGAAAGGAACTTGAGAGGTGGAAGGGCAAATCTGTGTATCAAACAGGGCCGAATGTGTTTCCATAATAAAAGGAGACAACTCAGAAGACAGTAAGTGTAAGTTACTTACTTATTTTCAAAACATACAGGAACCAACTTTTAAAGGAAAGCAATGCAAATAGCACATTTTATGTTGAGCCAGGTATATTGAGTGACAGTGTGTGTGTGTGTGTGGGGGGGGGGGCATGTTTCGTATGAAGCACATGGGCAACACTGCCAAGCATGTGCTTCCCTCTTCCTTCAGCAATTATAGGCTGGCAAGGCTACGTAAGAGGCCTCTATGAGGGGATGCTTGGCCACATCCGGTCCCAGGATTTTTCAACTGGGAAAGTCAGTTGAGCATTCTTCCTGGAATCAGCAAGATGTAGCCAGCACTCCCGTGCAAGCAGTGATTTGCAAATTGACTTCTATTGTGATTTTTTTCTCTGCCTCCTCCACCCGAAGACGCCACCTGAAACATACAAGTATATTGTATGCAGGCACAATCTGGCCCTCACCTTTACAGTGGTATGTCACTTCAGTGTCTGCCTTTGTAAATGGTCTCCAGAAGTGTGACACGAACAAGGTCAAGTGGTGGGCGAGATTGCCCTGAGACCACATTTCCGAAGGCAGTCACCCTCAATGCATGATCAATAATTTTAATAAAATTCTGGTGAGCAGGTGGTTAGCTTGCTAGCCATTTTCCAACCGAGTTTGTATTGGCATTCATTTATCTGCAAACAAGAAGGCAGAGGTTCATTAGACAAGAATGTTGTGTTCAGTCTGTTATGTAGGTTCCATCTCGTGAGAACATAAAATATTTAGATGTTGTCAATTATTTGGGAGAAAAAGTACAATTTCCAGATGGGTAAGTAGCATTTGATGCATAGTAATGTTGTCTGACAATTGTGGCTAGCAGAGCAGACCTGCAGTTAATAATGGTTAATATGAAAAAGTCCTATTGAAATGCATTCTTCAGTCAGATATTGGTCATTATGTGTCTGATTAGTTTTACTGTTAATATCAGTAATATAATTATTTAGCCTTGAAATACATGTGATTTAAGGGCAAACATGTTGCATTTGGGACAAAACTGCTCTTACATGTCGAGGCTTTAATGGGTCTACTATACATGCGTACTTTCAGTAATTGAATGTTCTAAGGTCATACAGCACTATTAGCATTTCATGCTGAAGAGTTTCAAACAGACATTTTTCCTCTAATTTGGCCATGCATGATAATTGTGGATGCTCTGTAAGAGCATGCACAGTTCACCCAATCTTACATTGTACATCAAAATACATGTATAATGTGGTTACCATAACCCCATGAATTATGACAGAGTCACATCTAGCCTTGATGTCAGTTAGATACTTAAGTGCCCCATCCATTCCAAGGAAAGCTATTGACCTGGGGCATGTTATTTTGATGGGTCTCATTTACAACTCATATTCAAATTGTTTTTCATTACTCTTGAAATTTGTCCAAAAAAAAAAAAATATCGCCAACAACATGTGGCTACCAGTTGAAGTTAGTTGTGGCCAGTTTAAGTGGGAAAGTATCAAGCAAGTACACACTAGGAGAAGCTATATATACAGCCATGTACATACTGAACGCTGCTCAGTGGTGACAGGCAATTGGAAGTGTGTTGTCTCAATATTTCTTGTTTGATCTTACTTCTTTATTCCGTGATGCAGAGAGTAAGTACACTATTTACAGCAAGAAGTAGAACTGCCAAGTTCATTAATGAACCATCAAATTGGTGATAATCTCAGCAGCGAAACATGGTGTGGAGGGACGAGGAGGCAATTGTGCCATGTCCATGAATGATCCCTGCATATCAATCAATATGTGCAGATTTCTGTCTGTGATCATTGGCTTGTCTGTGGTGTCACTCCGTGTTTTAATGAGCTTTGCTTTTATGTTGAAATCTGTGCAGATAATTCCAAAATGAGAAGAAAAAAAAAACACTTCACGAGCCAAAAAGAGCAAATATTAGCATAATTCATCTAATAAGGCTGTCTGTGCCTTTGCTACAGCTGTGATGATAGTCTGCAGCATGGCCATAGACTCTCAATGACTTTCCGACTCATTACTTTCGATTGTGCTGCAGATTGGGTTGCCCATTTCATGTCATTAGATGATGTAGCTGATCACCCGTTCGTTATCTCCTTGGTTATCATTTGGATGGTATTGTAACTTTACGATCATGTCATTGATCATGTACAAAGCATTTTGATTTGTTTTGAGTAGATCTTTATGTTGTATCATCAGCCAAACAGCTGAAGGTCTTATGGCTTCAAGAAGTATCAAAGCACATTTAGCCAAGCTCAATGGAAGCCAAGCTCAAACTCCAGGTGTTGTCTACCATCCTACTCCCCTATATAGTAATGGACAATGCTGCACTGTATCGGGAACTCTATAGTGCGACAATGTGTTGACACTGTTGCATTGGACTTTTTGCCGAGAAACCACAGAATGATGAAGTTGTAGAGAAATGCTGTTTAATTAATAGCTTTGTCTGAACAATATGTACAAAAATGATGATACATAGCTGTCTGCCACTAGGAGTTCTACAGCTGAGAATGTTACTAAGCAGGCAATGCCGTGCTAGCCTGCATGGCTAACCACACATGGCAAGAGTCTTTTCCTTGTCCTTGCATACACTGTCTGACTCTTGCGTCCATCTGTCTCTTCTCTTCTCTGCACTGAGTTTTCTTTTAGTATTTGTTGTAGAACATGACATGTTTTAATGTCCCTGTAACCTTTAGACGTTGACTTGTTATTCCTGTCTCTAAATGTGAAAACTGTTGTTTACTGTGTTGCTTGTTTATCACTCACTTTGGGATCAGCAAAAGATGGTCTGAACTGTCTGGTATTTCTGAGATTTTTCATACATATTAGAATGTTTACTGGCACTTGATTATAGTTGCCTGTTTGTCTCAACTTTAAATAATTAATCAGTGAAAATATGGAAAATTGAAGTCCAACAAATGTGTCAAAATAACTGCATTACTCTGTGACAATACCATAAGACATATATAATGTATCTCAGGCCCTTTTACACATTATCATCATCTAATGAACTTGTTTTTTATATTTTTGGAGACTCTACTTTACATTATATGTAACATTTATACCCTGACAGTGATGAAAAGTTGTTTCCACATGAAAACATAAATGAGCTTGCATGCATGGGTGTGTTTAAAATGCTAATTGTGTTCTTGTTTGCAGCAACACATACACACACACATACATACATGTACATATACATACATTAATTTGGAACAAAATGATGCCAATAGATTATTTTGATTATCTGGTAAAGATTTCCTTTTTTTGCTATGTTTACAGGAAAGAATTGTCAACTGATCAAGTCAACAAACCAGTGAACACAGGAGCGTTGTCAAAGTGGGTTGGGCACATTCCAGCCGATGTGAAACAAGATATGGCGGTCATAGCACCAATGCTGCAGAGGCTTGGATACGATCCTAATGCCTTCCCACCCAACTATGGCACAGCAGATAAGGTTGTCATGAAGCAATCAGCAGAGATCAGACTTACAGAGAAGCTAAAACTTTTGAAAGACAGAGAGAAATCTCAAGCAGTCACACGAAACCAAGTTATGACAAATAGTGCTGAGGTAGCCAAAAATAATGTTGTTTAGTAGATTAGCAAAAGGCCTTTGATTCAAGTGGTCAGTGTCATCTTTGTGGATTTTTATGAGTTGACAGGGTATAAGTCTGAGCTGTGATTGAGATACAAAAAACCAACAAGACAAAAAAATGGAATATTTTGCACATTTATGAGGTTGGATCTCACTTTGTCAGGAAATATTACTGACGTGATTAACATGACTAGTGCAGTGTAGCGATACAACTGCTCAAAATAGCCAACACTGTCTTACTGTATTCCCTGCTAGATAAAATATATCAGAGGTATGTGTAGAATTGCTCATATCAATATTTATTTATTCAGCATAAATGGCCTGTGATGATGTCATAAATGACTCCTAATGATGTCATAAAGGGCTTAATTTATTGTGATGATGTCAGATATAACCATCTTTATATTGACCAAAAATATTTTGATAATCCAAATATAGACAATTTACTCGGGAAAATAGTTTTTAAAATGAAACCAAATTTTATAATGAAAAAGGTATCTTCATCATGGTCAGTATGGAATATAAGTGTATGTGGATCACAATTTTCATGAAAAAAAAATTATATGCATGGTTATGTTTCAGAAACATAGGTATGCATTTACCATCTGCATAATCGGATTCATCATTATAGTCTGTAAGATCTTAAATGAGCTATTCAGTACTTCACCTCATGCACTAATATCTGCATAATCTGATTCATCATTATAGTCTGTAAGATCTTAAATGGGCTATTCAGTACTTCACCTCATGCACTAAAAACTCAACCATAATATCATGTTGGAACTAGTTCATTCTCACTTATAGTACACATCAGACTAACATTCCAAAACTCTGTGATCAGAGAATTTCTCCTGAATTTTGCAAACGAACTCTTTCAGACAGCTTAATGTTACCACCGTAATGAACTTGAGTCTGCATGAGCATGTAATGTTTTACTATGTGAAAACTGTGATCAGGACAACAAAGAAAATTAGCCTCAGTGGGTTGCCATTTGGAATTTGTAAAGCAATTATGTGCATCATCGATCTGGTGATCATTCATATACAAACATATATAATATATACCAACTTGTTTGGACATATTTGCATGAAACGAAATGCATGTACATGTAAATGGTTTGAACACAGTTGACTTAAAAACAATGATTGGAAGTAGACTGAGCTAGCCCATATTATCTTTTCATGCATGTAATTTGGACACTGTAAAATAATTAGCTATTATGATGGTTATTGGAAATTGCTTTTATGGGAAAATAATTGGTTATGCCTTTGTAACATGAACATGGATATGCATACACATGTGGCAACCAAGAAAATGTAGATTTCATTGATCTGTTCTTCATTATAAAAGCATTTTCCCTAGTCTGAAAAAAAAATATCAACCAATGGAATGTTAAAAACTAAGTCTCCTGTATACATCTTTATGCAAGAATCCCAAATGAACAAGCATTGTGTATACATCACCAACAATGCACATAAGGTACACAGTCACCTACAATATCACAATGTTGATGCTACAATGTCACAATGTTGATGCAACAAAGATAGGGTGAGTCAGTTAAGATTTTAGTTTTAAGGTCATTTTAACTTGATGGTTTTGAGATACTATAGTTGATTCAGGGTTCTGCCAGAAATTTTAGGGTACTGAGGGATTCGTATTGTAAAGTAAAAATTCAAATAATGAAGACTTTATGCCGTACTTCTGGACGATATATGCTAAAATTGTTCTTTTCTGCTAAAATCTCAGGGTAAGCAAAAGTACCCTGGGGATTTTTTAGTGTGTACTATTTTACCCTTTTTTGCCCTCTGGCTGGAACCTTGTTAACGTACACCCGGATTCCAATTTCATACTAAGAGTCTTCCTATAGTGATCTGTCATGTTTTATAGATCAAAAACCAACTGGAGAACTATTTTTAGTTGCAACCATTAATTGCTAGTATATATGCCAGTAATTCAAATGTAAATTGTTGGAGCTTACCGTGGCTCTTATGTTATACCGCCATATCTGTACTGAACTATTGGAGCAGATACAAAAAGATGATAGTTAGGTGACATAATGACATAATGTACGAGAGTGTACATGGGCGGGGTGGGTGGGGGGGTGTACGAGAGAACAGGTAAACAGCATGTACAAGTGGTTTACAACATATACATGTAGTACACAGTCCATGCATACTACCAGCATGCAAACGCTTTAGTTCACCTCGTTCAAATTCAATCATGCTGCCAAGACAAATATTATTCACAGTTGAATGAATTACCAGATGTTTGTCTGATTTGCCTTGTGGTTTGACTAAAATTATGCCATCAGAATATTATGAAGTAGCGCCATGTACATATACATGGATATACATTACATAGTACTGCAATTGTTGATTTGTATGCATAGTATTATATTGTTCCATATATATGAAGTCACAAAATGTGAAAATATCTGAAATTGTAAATGTATATTTTATAAAGGGATGATATACGGAGTTTATAAAAAATCTTGGCCCCAAGATGCTTGCAGCATACACGTGCTAGGTTAATGTGCACTTTATCCATGTTATCAGTGCATTTCTCAACACAGTAAACTATTAAGTTTATGTTTCATGTAATTGACTCTTTCAGGCCACAGTTTGGACTAAGTGAACTGCTTCCTCAGCATGTTCTTGCACTCAAAGGGTGCCTAGGAAAGCTGTTGACCTGGACAATTATATTCAATATAACTGCAGGCATGCTGGTACTTGAATGAAAGGTCTTCTTACAAGGAACATAAATCTAGCACCCTTATCATAATTCAGAGCAGTTTGTCTTGGGTAGTTAAACGTGAGTCACAGTTGGGCACTGAAAGAGTTAACCTTCTCAGTGTTAGAATAATACTGAGTCAGTAGCTTTTGCTTGGTGCAGGTTGGGCTCAATGCAGCCAAACCCAAGCCAAGGAAAGCTATTGACCTGAGGAACATCCTTTCATGGTAGGTTTTACCTAAGAAATTTCAGTAAAAACATTCAAGTAGATGACAGTTTACATAACGGTGCTTTTAGGGAATTGATGTGAGTGTGAAAGTGTTAATCTGTGTCATACTCTGGAGGATGCTTGCACATAATTGAATGATTGGAATAATTAATTGCCATACACACACGGCAAAGGAAGCAATTTATTACAAATAATTCCAAATGATAACTTTTTCTTCCAAAAATAAAATCTAATTTAGCTGTTCAGGGTTATACTACATGAATAAAGAGACTGCCTCTGAGATATAAATATTACTAGCTTCATGGAATTATTTTAATTATTTATTAGTGTACATTACCAAATAGTACATAATTTAAAAATTGGTTTTCGTGACTTGAGTTCTCTGAGCCCCATATATTTCTCACTCATGTCTGCTTTTTCGGTCACAAATATACATGTATGTGCGTGTATTTCAAGCCATTGCTAAGATTCTGGATGATTTGTTGGCATTTTGTTGCACAGGTTTACATGATCCACAGACTGATAAAAACATGTCTGGCTATCAGATCACCTTTGCTTAGCTTTTTGATATTGTGCTGATCATTACTAACAGCACATCGCAAATAGTCTGTGATAATGATGGAATTTTGTGACAATCATAAGTTCACTACTTATCAGAGATATTCAATCAAATGAAAAACTTGTTTAGGAAAGCACTGTTTTTGACACTATTGGTTGGCATGGGTGTAAAATATATAATATAAGCATACATACATATATATATATATATATATATATATATATATATATATATATACATGTATAGCGTGTGCTTCATTATAGCCATGTTTGTTTATACATGTAAGCAGTATTTAAATTACCTAAACACATACACACAGATATCATGTATATATCAAGCATGTCTCATACACTCATTAAATTATGTCCACAAGGACAGCTTGGTACATCTTATTAAGGAATTTTTATGCAAATGTCAACAATGCCATAAGGTATCATTTTACGTAGTTGAAGCACACATAACATTTCCACGTCTGAATGTTGAGCGTATATATGTCTAATGATGCCTTCAATGACACAGACTTTGACAGGAGACTGATGTGACAAGGATTTTTTTCGTCATTGTCAGTATTATTATAATTTGACTATGTCTGTTAAAATTATCACGATTATGTTTTGTTGACTGTGGTCATTATTGAAAGCAAGATCTCTGTGCAATGTTTCAAAATTCAATACTTATACCACATTATTTTTTTAAGTAGCGTATTGTTTAAAAACTACCTTTGGTATTCCATGTACATTGTCAGTCAAAGTAGACCCATGCACAGTGCAAGGATTTTTTGCTTTTAACTGGGTAGCTGTGACAGATAAGTATGTAGTTGATGTATCAAAAAAAACAACAACAGCCAAAAAAACAAACAAACAAATGCAATTTACATACATCTGATAAATTTCTTTATATTTTAAAATTTAGTGCTTCTTCAAAGTGACAATTTTGCATTTTGTGTTGCACATTAAATAGAATGAATGAAATAAGCCAGAGAGACAAGTGGTGCTAAATTCTATGATATTTACTTTGTAGAATCTGTGCTCATAGAATCAAAGAGACATCTAATTAAGCACGTTAACTGCCAATCTGTTGCCCAGTCACTATTACCCTCGGACAATTACTGGCCAGCATTTGATGTTGTATTTATTACCTGTTCATAAATTTTATTGTATTTTATTTTATTGTAGTTTAGTTTAGTTTAGTGTTTGGTTGGGGTCAAAAAAGTATGCCTTGAGTCAACAGCTTTCCTCGATAGAGGTAAAGTGTTGATTCAGTCTTCAGGGGGTTAACTTGAAACTCAACTGCAACAGATTGGTCTCAGTCTGGCCAGACTTAAGTTTTTGTTGTGATAAGAGAGGAACTAGAGCCAGTGAAGCTTGTTTAACATGAGAAAATAACAAGGCAACATTGAGTGGTGCACTTCATTTTTAATGATATTGGAGAGGAGGCTGCACCATTTTCCAGTTTTTATATTTTGCTTCAAGACCTAAATTTGAGTACTTGCTCAATGTATATTTTACAACAAGAATCTTAGTTTAGGGTTCAGCTTATATTTTGCAACAAGACAGGAAAAGTATCATTGTTCAATAGATATTTTGCAAACAGACAGGAGTTGTAGCTACTCAATCTTCACTTCATGATGAACAGAAGGGGAAATAAAATCAGCTGGTGGTTTATTTATTCAAGACAAACTTGATTCTGTCAGCTTATGGTTTGCACCAAGAGGGAAGTTAAGCCATGTCACTCCTTGGTTAAAAAGCAAATTTGACTGCTTGAAATTAAAGATTTGCCTCATTAATGTAATTCATAAGCCAATAAACTGTACATTTTGCAACAAATGTTGCTGAATCACAGTCCTGCTTCCTCTGTCACATGACCAATGGATCAAGTAGGTTTTGTCACATGACATTTTAGACCAATGAACGAAGTAGGTTTTGTTTGTCTCCCAGTCGTTCCCATGTACATCCAACAGGTGGATACCAAGGCGAACTTACTTTTTGCGCCACCCATGCAGGAGATGCATAATTAGGACTAAAAATGGGAATTAAAGTGTTTGAAACCTTGAGTGGGGCCCGAAATACAGTAAAGTAGCTAATGTACATGTATACGAAGTAGCAAACCTGAAGTACATGAAAGAGTGACAGTGGGGGACACATGCAAAGTTAAGGGCACGTGTGTTCGATCTGCAGTAGAAGAGGTAAATAAAAGCATTCTGATATCTCCCGGCAGAGCCTCCCATTGAAAACAATGAAGACAATAGAGGGGAATGTGCTCACTGTTCAAACAGTGAAGCACATTGGAAGTTTCCCAAATTTGTTCTTGCTATCAGCTTTCTCCATGACGTGTTGCTGCGATGATATCGCATATCACTGTCCTCATGGGAGGAAAGAATATATCATGTCCTCAGTGTCATGCTTCTGTCCTGTATCATTTACTTTTTGACCAAATGTAACATATTTTGTTATATTATAGGATGACCTAAACACATATACCTTGGTACTCATTTTCAATGTATTGATATAGGTATCTGAATAGCCTAAAAAGAAGAAGAGAAGAGGGCTATGTCAATGATATCACCAACCATTTGTTGACCACAAAGAGTCCTTAAAAAAAAAAGAAAAAAAAAAAAAAAAACCCACCAAAAATGTGTATACCGAGCATGTATATTATATTCCTGCAAAAAATCTTCAACCCTGTTGCTACAAATCAGTGATAATCAACTGCCATGATACCGGTGGAAAGTCAATGGTGTCGCTGACATTTGTGGAATTTAAATAGATGCGGACTCCTTATGTCAAGCTCAGTGTGTGTTTGGGTAACATGACTGTGACTTTTTAAGCAGCAAATCTAATGAATGTTACTTGTTAAGCAAAAGAAACAACCATGATTCACCATGCTTGATACAGAAATCTACCCCAATACAGCTACTTCCTTGTTGAATGCTCCAGGCCAAACCAGCACTGCAGCTAAAATGAATGTCCTGTATTGGGTGCTAAGAGTGCTTCTGCAGACTAGATGTGAATATTGCCAGAAAAGCATGTGTGCTGTGTAAATGGCAAAACTGGCTGGATGATGGGTGAACATTAATTCTGACATTGCCATGGTGATAACTGTCACTTCATTTGAACATTCTGTCTTTGTACTGTAAGATTTTTTATCTTGTTTAACTTCATCCTGAGTTGCATGTACATGAAGTCAAGAAATGAAGCTTTAAGCAACAAGTGCAAAATGATGTTGACAGATTTACAGAAATATATATAAACCCTTTGCCCCATAAACTGGCTGGTGGTCAAGTGTAATCTGCTTCAGTGTTTTCAACCAATTTAGACCGTAATGAAAAACAATTTGAAAATTGCATTTGAGACCTTAATATCAGATGCCGAAGGTCAACAGCTTTCCTTGGCATGGTGCCCAACCCATGCTAAGGAAAGCTGTTGACTTCGGCTTAATTCAAGGGGAAAGGGTTGAATGAAGTGTATCTGTGTAAGTGTATATAATGCTTGTAAATGTATTGCTATACATACATACTGTTTGGAGTATATATAACTTCATACAAACACATTTATGGTTAATGTATGTATATATATATATATATCCAAATGCTTTGACTTTATTTTAAATTTTGTTCAGTGATAAAACAAACATTTTCATATAATATGTATTTGCACAGACACTAATGCTGCCCTACTCTCTGTTAGGCAAAATGGGGGTCAGTTGCAAGCACATCGGGTCTACAACCATCATTAATATGCAGCCTCCTGCAGTTCCCATTTGGCCCTGCCTGAAACAGATAATTGGCCTCTTTATCAGCCTGTTGACTGTCAATTCACAACACCTGGCTTGGACAGTGTAACTCAAAATGCAACACTGGAAGCTGGCCATCATACAAGAGAGGGCAATTAGCAGCTCAGGGGGGCTGGGTCATGAATAATTAATGAGACCTAATTGTTGACTGTTAAGCAAGGTACTTTCTCCGATGCTTTTGGTTAACAGCTGCAGGATCTCATGTATTGCACTGCCAGGAGGTTTATAGTTTGAAGCTTACCAGATGTTAAGTGCAATGCAATTTCTGTTGGCCAAATACAAAGAAATATGGAACACTGAAAGCTAAGATATTTTTATGATTTGCATTGTGATTTAGGAACCAAACTTAGAAAGTATGTCCTTCCACATAATGGTGATAATAACTGAAATGCTTAGTTTGTGCGCAACAGTGCATTCCTTTCTCAGGTACTCTGCAAGTTTTGTCGTTTTGGTTGTGTTTTAAATCAGTTACAAAGGACCCTCAAATAAATATATATACATGTATATTGCTCTGAGTGCTTCAGATATAGTCGTAAGATTATTAAGCTCAGTGATGATTTTGTTAGCCATGTGCCATTTAATTGTCAGCCTAAGTTGTTTTCAAGATGCATGCATACATGTATACACTTGATCAGTACATCATTGTTACTGTGGAACTGCCTTCATGCAGGCACCAGCCTTTGGAAAGTGCATACAGTCAGACCTCATTGTACCATTTTTGAGATGTTTGATGTATTCATTTAATGACATGTTTTACTGGACTTGAATTAAGTCAGATTCCTTTGCCACGTGACTCATTCATCTGAGTATTCAAATGTCTAACACATTTTGCAGGGAACAGATAGCGTCATTATAATATGTATTCAAAAAGATAAAAGCCACATAGTACATCGGCTCCATATTAGGCCCACCTGGTCTTTTCCCACTGATTCAGTGATGATGAATGAAGAGCTGCTTGAAAACACTGGCCAACACCATAAACGCCTAATGCAGTAAATTTACATAGAATTTGTTTACAGAAATGTGAAAATGTTTGGTAATTAATTATGAGCAGAAGTCAATAATGACAGGTATTTATTTTATTTCGTCAAATACGTGAAAGTTGTTATATGGCAAGTTCATTCTGTCGATTGATGTCAGTACATCATCTATATTGCACTTAATTTTGTGTGTGAGGTTAGAAAATTTCATTTTGAAAATTGGCCAACATTTCTGAATCCCATCTTTGATATATCAATAGAGACAACCTACGGATGGTCCAACATTGTCTCCTTTTTGCATTAGTGCTAAGCAAGAGTAAGCGCAGGGACTTGAGGGTGGGGTGGGTTTGGGGGTAAATTGGCCAATACATGTACATTTTTAATAATGAGTAGTTTTGGTGACATTCCGTTGAAACTTGAAACAAGATCTGTATATTTTACATGTAATTATCAATTCCTAGAGGGACCCTCATATCACTTTTTAATATATAAATTAAGGAGCCACATAATGACCAGCAAGTGACTAAGTATAGCATTTTAATTGGAGGAATTCATAAGTCACTGTGGACCTGTTCTTGCTACCTTTGTGGCTAGGCAACGGAACTATGCTTCCACCCTGATGAGGACACTTGCAGCAATTTTGTTATTGAACGATCTGAAAATTATATTTTTCTGCTAAACTAATGAAAAATTCTTAATGTTTTAAGCAACTTTTTATGCTTTGGACCACGTGAATGACTTTTATTAGGCTTTTACTTTCTCAGACTGTTATTTTTTATGGCAAATAGACATTTACCCTGCTAATATAAATACATGAATGTACCCCCTTTCCTCTCAAGTTCCTTGTTACAGGATAGAGAGGGGGTGGCACATGACCACAGTTACTTATGTTTACATCCTATTGTGTTCCAGAAGGGTCACAGCAACCAGGAGGCCCCCAAATGGGAAAATGGCTGTCCTTATCAGCTTAATGAGCATTAGTATACGCAAGAAAACAAAGCAAAGATGTTATCTATGCCCTGGTTGTCCTGTGAGGCACATAAGATAAGACATGCACAATCTTTACCAAGCTGAAACCCTCATAAACCAAATTTGATGATAGTACTGTGGCAAGATTTTTGTGATACTAACATGTAACCAATATTAATGTTGAGTAGAAAGGGGTTATGGAATGTATTACTCCAGGAACTTCATGTAATTGAAAAATTGATGAAAGTGTTGAACCATGGACACCTCAAGCTGTAACGAAAGGTTAATTTTATGAAAGGCTATAATTACACTTTAAATTATTTGTAGTCCTACTGGATCTCAGTTTTTTTGGTTTTCAGCTACATGTGTATACATGCAGGCTATTGTCATTTAGATGCTTGAATTCCAAGAAGTTTGGTAGCTGAGAGTCAACATTTGCCAGTACAGAGCTTGATGTACTGCACATTAAGCATGACAACATGGTTTGTGCAATGCCTTCAACCACATTAAGATACTGGAAGTATACATTGGCCAGCAGTTTTTGTTTTACCCATTGACACTCATTCCAGTATGTCAAATTTCCTTTTTAGAGATCTCAAGTTTCAATTTTTGTCATTTTGTTGAAATGCTGAGAATGCCTGTTTTGCCGATTTGTCTGCAGTTGTACCATTGGTGCGCAGGAAGGGTTTCTTCTGTTGATTTTGTAGCAAACTTGGGATCAAAATGTACAAATCATTGACTTTTATTATGAGAAATATTACTGAATATCTTAGCAGCATGCTTCAGAGAATATCTTATATATTTGAAACTTTGAATGTCTACTGTTGCTGTGAAGGAGGGTTTTTTTCTATTGATTCTTTTGGGTTATAATGGCAAATTTGGGACTAAAATGTAAAAATTGTACACTTTTGTTAAGGGATACATTACTGAATATCTAAGCAGCGTGTTTCAGGGTATATCCGATATATTTGAAAGATTGAATATCTGAGCAGCATGCTTTAGAGTTTGGGAGAAGTCAAATATCATGAAAACACACATCAATTCACTAAAAGAAAAAATTGCAGCACCACCTGGTGAAACAGATTAAGGTCTTGGGGGTCCCCATCAGTAATGTCATGCAATTTCAAAGCAATTGGGTGTGTAGTTTTTTAAAGAAGATTTACAATTTTGCCAAGAAAATGAACAAAAAGATCCTTAGAAAATCCAAAAATCAATGGATTGTGACCATTTGAACATATTTGGTAGAGTCCCATCAACGGTGGATCCCTAATAAATTTTAAGGGAATCCAGCCAGTGATTTTGGAAAAGTAGTAAATGTAAATATGCACGAACAAAGGGTGATTAACCATCTTAAAAATTCAGCAGACTGACCAGTCAGCTGAACAAAAAGTGAACAGAAAAGTTCAAGAAAAATTAAAACAAGTCACTGGAGTGTGATAATTTAAAGACAAAAAAATTCAACATAGGCCCACCCAAGCATCCCCACCAAGTTTAAAGTGAATCTGGATGATGGTTTTGGAGAAGTAAAAAATGTGAATTACCATTGCAGTCCCCATTGACTTGTATAGTAACAAATAGGAATGCATTCATTAACTCTTTCAGTGCCCAATTTTGGACCGAGTCACCAGCCTTTCAATGTACCCAATGCATGCGGAGAAAGGTATTGATGTGGGATATTCTCTCTGGAACTATAGGCATGCTGATACTGGAATGAAAGGTCTTTTTACAGGGAATATGGATTTGAGATCCTTGTTATAATTCAGATTATGAGGGCTGGCTTAAAGGTTCTTAGGCTAGCTGTGAAAGACCCATACAATGTCGATAGTTCTCATTTATTTCTGTACTTAGTCCCCTTCCAGATTTACAGACTTTTGCCAGTGATGCTACAAGACCTGGATGCTGGTCAAAAATAAATTTTCTTTAGCTACCCTAAAAAGTCATTCACAGCGAAAATGTCTTCATCATTACTAGGAAAATGGTGACTGCCTGATTCCTTTTTCATTTTGGGAAACAGACGGAAATCTGATGGGGCTAAGTACAGTGAATAAGGGGTATGGTCAATGAGTTTGAAGCCACAACTTCAGTTGAAGGCACTTGATGACTGCCCTATGGCCAGTTTTGTCTGCTTCTGTAGATTTCAATTGGTAGGTTCGCAAGATGGTCTCGTACAAAGACAATAATGACACTACAGTTGCAGTTCTTATATTTATGATTCATTAAATGATTGTACTTGTTAGTGGCAAAAGTTTGTTTCAATCCAATTGAGATATCCCACTTAGGCTTAGAACATTTCAGCCAGCCCTGGTAGTTTGACATAATTGTGTAGATCGACTTAAGTCAAGCTTGGCACTGAGAGAATTAACTGACAAGTACATGAAGTGAAACATTTCTTTAAAACGAGATTGAGAGTGTCATCACCAAGTGAACTTTTTTTACCGTTCCACAAGGTGCATTTTGACCGAGTTTCTGCATGATCAGAGTGACACTTTTGAGAATAGCTGTAATACAGAAAAATGATAACACATAGAAAAAAATTGCAGCACTACCTGGTGAAGAAAATAGGGTTTTAATAGAGGCACATTGAAGTGTCCCTACACAATTTCCAAAAAGATTTTGTAAAGATCTGAGCAAAAAGTGAATAAAAAAATTCATTAAAGAACTCCAAATATAATTGGTGAAGCCCACCCAAGGTAGATCCCCACCACGTTGGAAGACGATTTTGCCAATGCCTGTAGATAAATTGAAAATGTAGATGCGAATGCATGATGATGAATGCACAATGTACCACTGACCAACCCATAAGCTTAACTGCCTAAAGTCCGCTGAGTAAAAAAGTCACAGAAATACTTGCTTGGACCTGCCTAAAGTCCGCTGAGTAAAAAAGTCACAGAATTACTTGCTTGGACTGTGTGTAGATTATGTACAAATGAAACATGTTATGGTGAATCAGACAATTTCTCTTACCTTAAGGGAAAAAATCAACACAATATTCGATGGAATATAAGAATGTAAAATTTGATAACCTTGATGTATAAAGTAATGTATTGAAAGGAAGATCAATGGTTTGTATTATAAAGCATTGAACTACTGCATACCTCTATTGTTAATGTTTGAAATGAAAATATACATGATTTTGAATGACGAAGTGGTTTTGTTCTATTTGTTTGTGCATGTGTG
Organism: Hermodice carunculata; assembly: GCA_964020975.1. Classification (NCBI taxonomy): domain Eukaryota; kingdom Metazoa; phylum Annelida; class Polychaeta; order Eunicida; family Amphinomidae; genus Hermodice; species Hermodice carunculata. The sequence goes on along the minus strand of OZ026620.1, from coordinate 67,625,924 downwards.
TGGACATACACTATGTGCCATTATTACCCGTGCAGAACTTATCACTCTGACAGCAGCATTTCAAGGCCCTCGTACAAAGTCTTGATTTTGGCACCAATACATGACATCTAGTTTCAAATGACAACTAAGGATAGCCCAGAGTACAGATGCTGCAGGAACTGCAAGCACATTGCTTTGGTGTTTGGTGAATACATTCTGGGCTATTCTGAAAACTACTTCCACCCATCGCTTAGTTGAGTACAGATGCTGCAGGAACTGCAAGCACATTGCTTTGGTGTTTGGTGAATACATTCTGGGCTATTCTGAAAACTACTTCCACCCATCGCTTAGTTGAACTATTGTCATACAAAAGTAAAGGTTTTGTTTAGTAGTTTTTGCAATGTGTAACCTGCTGGACAGTGCAAAAAACCATTGAGGTAGACAGAGCATGTTGCTATTTGGAAGAAAACTCTTATGAATTACAATATGCTATTGTTGCCTTGAATCAAAACATCTAGATTGAAAATATAGAGTATGGAATAAGTTAAGGACTGTAAGCTTCACAGTTAAAAAACAACCTAATTATCAAAATAATCTACGTCTACCTACAGGTCATTCACAGTGGAGCAAATCTTGAAATACCAGAATATGCTGTCAAAACCTGTGGTTAATCTTTTTTCTGATGGGGAAAACGACATAATGTTGAAGAATTAAGAACGGGGGAAAACCCGGGCGCAAACGGTCAGTGAAAGGTGCTAAAATACAACCATGGTACTCGTTACGAATGTGAAGTATGTCTTTTAGCAAAAACTTTTCTGTGGCAGAGTGTTTTAAAAAGGCAACTCTTTTATCATATTAACTAAGTCATTGCCATCAAGTATATCCTTCTTGCAAAAACTTGTTTCCTATGCCATCATAAAATTTTACAACCGTGCTGCCTGCTCCGTGCAGTCCTGAAGCGATGATGATCTCTCCACGTGCCATATCCAAGGCAGTCACCCATGGCTAAATCTAAACTTTAATTAATCACCGTGTATTACACTGTCCCACATCGGTTATAAGTGCTACAATGGGAGGCAGCCAACATCACTTTGAAGAAGTAAGATGTCCCGGTGACTTGTTCAAAATGGCCTTTTTTTCTGCTGGCACCACCCGGGAATGGGATGCAGAACAACACTGTCCAGCTGTGGACAATTTTGGGGCAAATAATTTTTGCAGAATTACTGACACTTAATGTTACTTCTAAACCTTGTCCTGGCCTCAAATTAAAGTGTTGTACACAGTTTGTGTATAGCTAATATTTCTTCTGTAATAGGCATAGTGATTTTTTTCATATTTAGTGAAGACAACCCACTTGAATTTACGGAATGTAAGGGCCTGAAATAACAGCAAATAAAAACCATAAGTTCTTGCTCATATTAGGAAGACCTAGTGAAATATATGTACTAATATATGCAGTAGACTAGTGTCCAGGAAAAACAGCTATATTAAATGGTGAATAGCCCCGAGGAAAGGATTGTATATATATTCATGAACCTTCACAGAGGGGGAGACCAAATAAAACTGGCCATCTACAGGTTAAGAATGACTGCCTTCATTCTGTACTTCTACGACAAAGGTGTAACAAGTTGACCTGTCCCTGTGTATTCACTCAGAAAGGAACCAATCAAATCGCACTCTGAACTTGGTTGTTTTACTTCACTTGAAACCCTATCTGGAACTCGTTATTGTCGAAATATTTGTAACAGAATTTATGAAAAATACTTTCAAAGCGTACTTCTTTATATTCTCTTGATTTAAGTTTGTTATTGACAAATCTTGCTCTGAAAGCAAAACTGCAAACTTGAAACAAATACGGTCAAATCGTAATACCTTTGACAAAACGTATTATATTACTTTAAAGGAACGAATAATTGATATCAGAATTAAAATTGTCACTTTTGCTATATATTTTGATAACAAATTTAGTATTATAAATGTGACTATCTAAATCAAGAAACCCAACTTGATTATCTTCAGCATTAGTATTTTCCCGAAGCATATCAGCAGGACGTATATGTTTAGCTATCTTAATATTTTTTGTTGGCGGCGCCGCCTGGTGAATAACGTAACACAGGGGCCAAAATATTTTATTTTTTCTTTTAGTTTCGCTCTTGTGTGTTTAATTTTCAATGGATCCATATGAAATTGGATGGAGATATTCTGGAGGCTAACATGTCAAACAAGAACAATACTATAGGTGCCACTTATAAGGTGACCGGAAAATTGGAGGTAATATTTGGTGAGATTTATGAAATTCATTACCTTGACGAATAATAAGGGTACTTTTAAAAGATGTACATGTACATGTACATTAAATGTGTATCATGTGTGGAAGTAAAATATGGGCCACAGGTGTTATCAATTGAAATTTACATCATAGGCATCGAAAATATTATTAATGTGGTGATGAACTAAAATGGAACAGCAAAGTTTTTACCAAATATGCCAGGCCAATGGCCAACATTGTAAAATATAAAGCAACTTTGATCCATTTTCCAATACTTTTATGCACTTTTGTTAAGGACACTAAATTCAACACAGTGAGAAAGTTTGATATTGAATAACATGGATGTCGTTCACCTACTTTCTCAAAGTCATGGAGTGTATTCATTTCTGGAAATGATCTTGTTTTGTGATGGGCATTACATCTCAACTGGTGTGTATATCATATATAACAGATGTGTAATATAATTGGAACTAATGGGATCAAAAACACATTAAATTCATTATTGCGATAATAAATCATTGAGATGGAAGCACAGAATATACATTAAATATGCGTCAGGCTAATGGCCAAATTTTGTAATATGTTGTGTTACCTTGGCGTATTTTCAAGGCCACCAAGCACATGATATGTTAACAAAGAATAAGGCTAGCGATACCAAAATGTACCATAAATGTGTTTCATGTGGAAGTTTGATGTTGAATAATATGGATGACCTTGACTGATTTTTCCAAAGTTATGAAGGGAAAGCATTTCAGAAAATGATATTTTGTGGTGGTCATCTAACTATATGATCGGGGGGGGGGGGTCCATAGGCCCCTTGTTTATTCATTTCATTCTGTGTGTGTGTGTGTGCGTGCGTGCGTGCGTGTGTGCGTGTGTGTGTGCGTGTGTGTGTGTGTGTGTGTGTGTGTGTGTGTGTGTGTGTGTGTTTTCACTATTTTTGACTTCTCCAAAACGATCACTCAGATTATGCCAAAACTTGGATTGAAATGAACGCTATGTCAGGGTCTAACAAGAGTGGTCAGTAGCTGCATGGTGACGCGCCACGTCCTCCATTTTTAAGGGATTTTCAAATTTTGGCATTTATCGGTAAATGCATACATTTCTATTAATTACCATATAATTCAACGGAGATTACCATAGTTATTCACATTTTCGGTTTCTCCAAAACCGTCAGCAGGATTTGATGTCAAACTTCAAAAGGAAGTGTCCTTGTGCAGTTTGGAAGCAATTTGCTGACCGCTTGAACAGAAGGTTTTTATCAGATTTTGCTTAAACGTGAACAAATGCAATCATAGTGAGAATCGGAAATAATTCAATGGAGCGGCACCATTTAAAAACGCAAACTTGGTAGAGATCCACTCAAGGTGAATCTCTTCCAAGCTGAAGTGAATTCAAACAACAATTTTTGAAAAGAAATAAAAACCATGAAATTGTTGACGTACAGGCGACAGACGACAACGTATCGAGTACCAAAAGACACACTCAGCTAACTGAGCTAAAATCAAAACTAAACATATTAAATATATCAATGTCTAGGTTTACGAAAGAGTGGCCATGCACAATTTCAAAACAATTTGTCATCTGGTTTCAGAATTCGCCAATGATTTTTAGATGAAGCTGATAATGCAATTATAACGCAACGATAGACCCCAAAATAATCACGCCTGACTGGGAAGTCATTTGAGCCAACTTGTCTGAAGAGATGAAAGAAGCTAATCATCACATGAGCATTGTAAAATGATATCACAGGTAAAGAGTCCACCCAGGAAGTAAAAGTTGGCCGGGGTTTTTTTGTTTTTGCTTTTGTTTGTTTTGTTTTTTTTTTTTTTTTGTTTTTTTTTTTTTGTTTTTTTTGTTTTTTTTTGTTGTTGTTGTTTTTTGTTTTTGTTTTTTTTTTGTTTGTTTTTTTTTGTTTTAGGTTTTTTTGTTTTTGTTTTTTTGTTTTTATGTTTTTTTTTTCTAGCATTTTTTTCTTACCTTTATATACATGTAGATCTTTACAATTGGACACGATGATAGTCTTTTGCATCAACTAGGTTGGAAGTATGTTTACATAGTAATAAACATTAATGTTATAGGTTGACGTTTCATTAATTAAGATGACAAACAGGGATCTATTTGAGCTGGCCTTTGATATTGTGCTTGATGTTGGTCCTATACAAAGGTCAAGTTGAAACTGCACACAGGTGACCTTGATATAACTTTTAAGGTTAATCTCTCCACCAGAATATTCAGCTGAGCATAGGACTGTCAAATTCTTTTACCTTGTTTAGTTTAATAATACATTTTATTTCTTTAATGAGGATCGGGTAAATAGCCGGAGGCAAATACCAATCTCTCTCGTCGAGTAAATACACTACATCGAGATAGGCTTATATTTCATACAATACAGCTGAAAAAAGACGAAAGAAGACATAGTGAAAAAAGGAAACTAGCCAGTAGAAAATGCACTTACACCATGTGCCGCGGCAATTTGTTAGACAAGTTTGACATTCCGTGAATACAGGTACATTTCATACTTGAAGGAAATCTTTTGGAACTTTCAATAGACTGCAGACTTGCCTCAACAAGTAAACAGCTACACTCACATGATACTATGTGAGTACCAAATTGTAGTAAGTGCACTTTTTCACAATTCCGTAATCGATTGAAGTAAAGCTCTGGGTTTTCGTTCATGATAATAACTGAAATCCTTGTCAGAGGAATTTGTCTTGGATTGTTATGAAGTGGACACTGCAGTAAATAATGGATCACAGTTTCGGAGGGACAATCGCAGGAGCGTCTTTGACTTTCAAGAAGGTGTTAAGTGAATAGAATCAACTCGAAGACGAGTGATCAAAATATTTAACTCTCTGGGTCCGTGTATTAACTCCTCGCGCCTATCGGGAAACAAGTAACGCTTAAGACATACTTTGAATAATTCGACAGAAGGACAATTTCAAATGTTTGATGGAAAGGCGTTCCAAAGTCGGGTGCACATTGGAATGAAAGACTTTTTTTTTAATACTGAAGTGCGCGCGTCAACCTGGGAGCGCCCGTGAATATTGCGTAACAGGTTATTGACCCTCCCACACACTGGGAAAGCCAAAACGCCGAGAAAATGCCACTCTCGGCGCTTTTTGCCGAGAAATGCCGAGGAAATTTGTACAAAAATAATTTCCTCGACATCTCTGGCTATTTTGCCGAGAAACGCCGAGGTCTACTGCACTGCTACTCTCCCCTCGGCGTTTCTCGGCAAAAATGCCGAGAAACGCCGAGGTACATATCTCCCTTATTCTTAGCTCAGCGTTTCTCGGCAAAAATGCCGAAAAAAGCCAAGGTACCTTTCACCCTACTGCTTAGCACAGCGTTTCTAGACATTTTCGCCGAGATATGCCGAGGTAAGGGCATTTTTGGCGAGAAATACCTAGGTATGGTTGGGAGACTTGAATTCCTTGGCGTTTTGCAACATTCTAGAAGAAGACGTATAACAGAAGTATTTGTAGGTATTTTTAGGGTAATGCAAGACAAGACAGACACCATTTATTCATTGTACAATATAAATTTCAAATAATTTCCGAAATATTACTGTCCGGGAAAGGACAGTTAACTACTTCAAAGTTAAACTCATCTATTTTGTTATAGAGTTTAATACAAAACCTGACATTGGTGACCTGAATACCCAAGTCCAGAAACACATCTCTGAAACCATCTGAATTGTTACCTTCCAAAGGGATATCTTTTGGGTAAATTTCTTTAGCAATTTCATTGAAATTTTGAAAATTTACACAAGCAATGTTATCATTATATCTTGCGTTGTTTGATAATTTTGCAGCCATTTAAAAGTCCTTTTTCATCAATTTATCCATATACTTAAATTCAAGCCATGTTAAATATAAATTTGCCTGAAACGGGGAGCAGTTGCTACCCTTTGGAATGCCTTTTATTTCTTGAAAAACCAATGGTCCGCATTGAACGAAAATATTATCTGAAAAGAAATTTTATGGCATCTATCAAATGTTTCAACTGTGTAAGATTTAACGTTACTTTTGAAATTGTCCGTTATCCACTGGGACGCAACATAATCGTTACGGCAATTTGTTTTGTCATGAGAATTTCGGAATAGAGATCCATTATCAATTAATAAAGGTATTGGTTTCCTTGAGATCCACCATAAGCTTGCTTCAAAGTTTGTCACCACTTTTTTGGCTCTGGTTTTTTTTTTTTTTTTTTTTTTTTTTTTTTTTTGTCAAAAAGAATGTCGTGTACTTTCGTAAAATAATCCCGTTTGGCTATCCTGACCAGATCAACCACTTCATTTCTGAGCCTGCAGTATCAAATCCAGTTACTTTCATTACCAGACCTTTTGGCCCGTCTGTAGGCGCGGTCCCGAACTCGCACAAGGTACCAAAGATTGGCGGTCATGAATGGCTTGGGTCCTTTAGTCACCTTTGTGTGGCATGCACTCTGACGTCACATCTGACAGAAAATCCGTTATACATTCACAAGTGTCATTACCATTATCATCAACAAACAGTGTCCCAAGGAGTTGATGACAGCAAGTCGTACATTTTCTTTTCTAATCAGCTTTATCGTATTGCCAAATATCCCTATAAAAGAATTAACTTTTCCGATACAAATGTTTGTTGTCAGTAAAATGCATTCATGATCGCAAGTGGAAATAAGTGCCAAGTTTGAGGTGGTACAATTGACAGTATCTTTAATAACAAACACAAGGTCCAATAAACAGTTTACTCTTGGTGCCGAGTTTGAGGTAGTACAATTTACAATATCTTTAATAACAAACACAAGGTCGAGTAAAGAGTTTACTCTTGGTGCCGAGTTTGAGGTAGTACAATTTACAATATCTTTAATAACAAACACAAGGTCCAGTAAAGAGTTTCCTCTTGGTGGTTCAGTTGCAAGATGCCGAAGATTTAAACCATTGCAGGTACTTAAAAATTCCCATTCAAAAGTAGTGCTACACGTTCCATCATCCCACGAAATTCCAGGAAGATTAAAATCACCAGTCATAATTAATGCATGCAGGGATTCAATCATTTTTCTAATAAGTTATTGAAAGCGATCAAGAAAACCCCTGCTTTCGGCCAAGTTTTGACCTGGTGGTCTGTAAAAAAGTTGCTTTAATTGTCCTACACTTATTAAAAGGTGCTTCAGTAACTACAGATTCCAGAACTGGTGACCTAGGATCAGACCTCAATTTTGGGTTAAGTGACTCCGATGCATAGGAGCCTTGTTCAGTTCTTAATATATGATTCCGTTTATGACAGACATGCTGTCTAAATCCGTTGAAACATAGATCTCAATACAATTTCAAGTTACCATTGTTACTTTAGTGCAGTTTATAACTGCACGGTAACAACCGCAATTGACAAGCATAATCATACAACAATTTCGAGTTCCTAATTTCCCCAAAATGTATACTTTATGGCACTCTAAATGTAAATACATATGTATGTACTTTTTTTGACAAATTGTAGCCACAACTAAATGGCTCTTCAAGCTGTGAAAATTTTCTGAACATGTTTTGAAAACCGACTGAACTTCAGAATAACCGGACGTACGTCAAAAAGTAGTTCCGTCCTGAATACGTGCAGACGGTTACTTTATCGTCTTTATGTTGATGCTGTAAGTTTGTATCATTTTCACCATGATAAAGCTTACTAATTAGAGTTTTTTCTATTTAATATTCAAAGCTGTATAATTTTGGTGTCTTTTCAGTACACCACGATGTACATCTGCACTATTTCCCAACAATGGTTACATTATTCAAAATTTAGTTTGACGCATCATTGATTTTTTCTTAAAAAAAAAAAAAATTCAAGTCAAAAGTTGAAAATTCTCTTTTATTTGTAGATGCAATAGAAAAAGCCGGAGCTGTATTCAGAAGTGATTAAATATCTGATGCCGAAAACATCCATATTTTTATATGATTTATATGTTACTGAACCGTTTTTCTTTCTGTCTGGTTGAGTTAATAATTTTTGACGTGATGTTTTATTACTGTCACCAGAAGGCAGCACTTCAGATAGTCCCTCCTCAGAAACCTGGATGTCAGATTGGATTGTTCGCTGAGAATGCTCATCGCAAAAGTAGTTTTACTTCTTCTTTTTTTTTGCGCAATATTACATGACTAATGTATGTGATTTTGTATCTTCCTCATCATGCGATACTGAACACAAAAGTACCCTGAAAGGTAAGTTGAAAATACTGCAAGGTTCATATATATTATTTGCTCTGTCTCAATGTCTATACTTGCCAAAATTACAGCCTTTATAATCTGTTTTATTGAATTTTGTCAAGCCGAATTCTAATATGCAATATATTCATGCTCGCATATGTATCGGCGTATGGAGGTCTATTATATAAATAGCGGCAACAGCGCCTTTTCCGTATCATTCTGGTGAATAACGAAAGAAAAAAAGGACAATGCAATGCCTCTACGCTCTACAGCCAATCCAGTCACAGTCTGCGTCTAAACCTATCGGCTTCAATGCAAAAATTTTGAAAATCCGTGTGGTTTCAACAGGGTAACGAATTTACAAACGCGTCACCAGTGAGAAACCATCAATCATGTTTCGAAGCGTTAAATTCACGGACACGCTTTTTTGTGATAGCTTTCAATAGGTCCATACCTTTATCTCACACTCCGTAAAAACCCACTTCAATTTAAAGAATGTAAGAACGTAAAATAGCAGCAATGGACAGACAGAGTCAGACGGACGGATAGACAGACATATAGATAGATAGATAGATAGATAGATAGATAGATAGATAGATAGATAGATAGATAGATAGATAGATAGATAGATAGATAGATAGATAGATAGATAGATAGATAGATAGATAGATAGATAGATAGATAGATTGTAACACCAGTTCTTGCTCATAAGGACAAGAGTTAGTGAATTTAAACTATTATATGTGCCAATATACGGAAAAAATGGCAAAATTCAAATTGATAATTAATAATAATTTATTTCTTAGACTACCCCTTTACAACGGGGCACCGTGAGCAGGGCAGGACCCAAGGTGCGTCGGACACATTTAAATAAAACAGTAACATATGTTCTTCTTTAAATTGCTAACTAAAAACACAGAAGTACGTGTGTGTATTGCTATTGTGATTGCCGCCCAAAGACACGGAGCAGGGGACAGTCTGGCATACCCTCCCCCCCTCAAAAAAAGGCAATTTCCCACCCCGAAAACCGGGACGTCACAGGGAGTTGGAGCAGCCTAGAAGGATGTGAATAGAAGTGCACTGCCCCATGAGAGGGCGGAGAAGAAAATTAAGTTTTAGGTTGGCTCAAGGGCCTCTTGCCTAAAACGCCGTGTCTCAACCAGAGACGGTTTGCTTACTTTGCCAAGTAGATCCCTAACGTTGTCACCAAACGAGTATTTATGGTCTCCTGACAACAGGTACAGTTTACCCAAAATAGAGCAGCTACGATAAAAGGCCCATACATTTTCCGCTCCACATTTTCTTATATTTAATTCACCTTCTAATTCTCTATAACATGAGATTCTTATAGAGTGAATACCTGGCATAATAATAATAATAATTTAAAAATGAATCAAATCTTCACACAATTCACATTTAGAGTTACAAATTCCCTATCGATATAAATTTTTATTAATACATAAACTGCCCCGTCCGTGCCTTGATATTTTGGCTGTGAGGCATAGAAATAATTTATGTTGAAAAGATACTTTTTTCTAAATGTAGTTGTTTTTATCGCACGATACCAATAGAGAGAAAGGCTGTCGTCAATATCTTTACCAAAAGAGATTTTATAACTATCAAGGCTCAATCTCATATATGGTTGTAACCAGCTTTCTTTATTGCTACGAAAGGTCAGATCCAAACCAGCATTTCTTTGTGTTTTATGTATCTCACAGCAGTATGGCCAGTCCACTTTGGACCTATTCAGATAAACTTGTGCTAAGTCTTCATAAACCTTCTTACAAAGACGAGTCTCTGGTAAGTCGTAAATCAATCGATGACAATATTCAATGCGCATTCAATTTGAGAACTAATTATATTGGAATCCAGCTTAATTCTCCTAAAGTAGCCAAATTCGCCGGATTAGATTTGACATTCAAAATTGCCTTAAAGTTTGCTGTTCAGTACTGAATCGATCTCAAAATACAGGGACTTTCCTTCGTGTTATATATTCACACCGGGCAGCCATGTGATAATGAAGGTGAAATTACACGTCTCCATAAGGTGTTTCCAAATTCAATCCGATTAATATTTTCATGCGAGAATTCCACATATATAATTCATTAGTTCGATCCATTTTGTCTTCAAATATGTCTTCATATGGGCCGTATGGCTTATTGGCTGTGAGAAGAGGATACCTAATATTTATATGAAGAACATTCTTCTAAAAAGGAACTTGCCAATCTCCATATTTTCTCACGGTTGACTGTCTTGCCAATAATCATTACGTTTCAATTTGTATGATTAAACGACATGTCCCACTTAATGACGAACTTGTTACACATAACCTACATTTTTATAGGGATTTCCCACTGTCAGCCATTAGACAGATATCGTCAGCGTAGAGGAGGCATGGGGTACAGGATTCTTTAAACGGAATACCAAAGTTTTGTACATCTAGCATATCAATTAGATAAGACATAACAAGTGAAAACAGAGTCGGGGACAAAATACACCCTTGTTTCACACCGTGACGAACTCCATACCATGAACTTGGGAAGGGTCCACAAATTACCTTATTGTCAACTTTGTTGTTCAGACCCGTGATAAGTCTCCAAACCTTTTCTTGAATTCCTTTGTCCCACAAATGAATAAATAAGCGATCTTTCTGTAACGTATCAACCTTACTAGGTCTTCAATTTTTGAAATTAACGTAGAGTACAAAGCCAATAGTGAACATGTATTTGCAGTATACAGTTTCACATACAATATAGGAGTCTATAGTTTTTGTATATATAAGTTTTGAGCCATTTTGTTTCACTTTTTAACCAAATGAAAAGTATTCCCATTTTTCCAGATGTTTTTGTACTTTCTGTTTTGCATAGCAATACACCATTCAATATAGTTAATATCTTTTACTTTTCGTACAAAATCTTCTATAGTTGGAAAACAGTCTTCATATTTACATGCATATGTATATATTTCTTTTCTAAATTAAAAATAATGCTTTGTAGAGGTTCACATTTTTTGATCCCAAAAATACTTCATTAACTGTAAAATTAGTAGTTTGAATTTCAGTTGGAAATCTACTGAAAACTAGATTCCAAAAAAGTTGAACACACTCACAATCCCCCAAAAGATGTTTAACGGATTCAATACTATTTTTTATAGAAACTGCACATCTGTGAATCCGCTATATTCCACTCATATAAATTTTCATTTGATAAATAGTTCTATTTAAGAATCTAAACTGAAAATTACACAATTCACTGGAGATAGTAGCTAAATATAACAATCTAAAAAAATAAGTACCATTCATCCTCATCAATATTCATATTTAAATCATTATTCAACTTGTTTATAAGTGGGATCTACGATTCCACTTTGTTTTGAAGTGAAAACGGGTACACATATCTTGGTATTTTACCTATGTCCATAATGATATCTATCTTTCTCTCAATTTCAACTGCATATAATAACCTTTCACTGTCAAGAATATCTTTCCATTCCCCTGGAATTGCTGATATAAGTCCATAATATGTTACAAAGTCAATGGAAATTTAATATTTTTGTTTAAAGAATTCGTAAGTCATAGTAGTCCCTTCTCTTGTAAAAATATCCTTTACATATGTCACTTCTTTTTCAAACCATGAACTGTAAAATATTTGATTAGTTATCTAAAGAATTAAACCACAGACTTTGCATTTTGATTTCATCATATGCATTTGGTGTATTAAAGTTATACTGACTCCAACTAAGAATAACATGAAACCAAAATTTACTTTTTCTCTCAATAACTTGAAAAGCTATTTTAGCATCTATGATATTAAAATTGCATTCCCAAATATAATTATGACCTTTACAAGGAAGGAGACGTACCACTAATAGTTTTCATGTTGTATTGAAATTTGTAATTAGTCTTTGCACACAAGCACACTTCAATGCAGAGAACTGTGTATGAATTTATGAAATACCTAAACCTCCTTCATTGAGGGGGGGGGCAATAAAATATTTCCTCTTAATTTTATCAGGCTTTTTATCCCACATATAATTGAAAATAGTTTTTTTATATGTTCTTAACAAAAGCATTTAATGGATCTGGTATAACTGATGCTATATAGACTAACTGTTACATAACTAGTGATTTAATAATTAAATTTTCCCACATAGTGTTAAATTCCTTCTGTTCCATATTTTGATTATATTGTGTATTTTACTAAGGTGAGGCTCATAATTAAGTTGTTCTAATTCCTGCAGAGATTGAGATATTTTAATTCCTAATATTGTTTCGGCATCATTTGTTGTTTCTATACCATCTACAGTATTTTAGTCCAATCGGTGTATTTTAAACTGCCAATTCTTAATAATTTAGTCTTACTTAAATTTACTTTAAATGCAGAAATTTTATTAAATTCGTTTAACACATAGAAAAGGTGCTTGACATTGTCGCTGGATGCTGTTAAAAGAAGGTGGTGTCGTCTGCATATTGACTAAGCTTATAATGAACACTGTCAACTTCTATGCCTTTTATTTTATCATCTCTACGAACAGCTAAAGCTAAAATTTCTACACCTAAAATAAACAGATGTGGTGACAAGGGGCATCCTTGACGGATACCTCTTGTTAGTTTTATGGCATTTGAAGACCAACCATTATTTATTACACAACTTGCAATTCCTGAATAAAATAATTTGACCCAATTTATTAATGAATCACCAAATTGAAATATGTTAAGCATTTGTTTATATAATTCCATTCTAGATTATCAAAAGCTTTTTCATAATTCACTAAAGATAACACTGCTGGAATTTCTTCCTCATCTACAAACTCAATCAAATTAAGAATTTCATTTATTTTTTCACCAATATACCGATTTTTTATAAACCCTTTCTGATCCTCATTTATTAATATTTTGATTACCTTTTTTAATCTTTTTGCTATGCACTTTGCTGCAGGTTTATAATCTACGTTCAACAGATATATCAGCCTCCAATTTTTAATTACAAGATATCTTTATCTTTTTTTGGAAGTAAGGTCAAAATTCCATGTCTCTGAGTGACAGAGAGTAGACCTCTGGAATATGCTGAATGTAATGGTTGGCAAACAAAATCTTTTATTTGAGACCAAAAAACTTTATAAAAATAGGCTGGAAATTCATCCGATCCTGGTGATTTATTATTAGCCATAGCTCTTAATGCTTCTGTTAATTCAGTTTCTGTTAACTCACCTTCACAAAGTTGTTTTTGATCTTCTGACAATTTTATATTATTGTCAGTAGGGAAAAAGTCATAATCAATATTTTCGTTATGTACATAATCATCTTTTGAAGTATAGTTTTTTTTCCCATAAAACTTTTTTTTCTTCATTTAATATCTGGTTTGGTTCCATTATAACATCATGATTAACTCTTAATTTATGAATAACTTTATTATTAAAATTACGTTTCTCCAAATTGAAGAAATATTTTGATGATTTTTCCTCTTCGTCATACCACCGAATTTTAGCCCTAATCATTGCCCCCTTTGTGTCCATATCTAACTTTTTTTCTAATTCTGAATTAAAATCCTCAATTTTTGTTCCATTTGATATATATTGCAAGAAGTAATTGTTATTTCTTGTTCCAGATCCTGTATTTGATTTCCAGCTTTTCTATAACCTTTTTTGTCTGCAATTTCTTTTTAGCTGCATATTTTATTGTTGTGGAGCGTATTTCCATTTTTATCATTTCCCATTGTAGTATTGGGTCGTCATAATCCCTTTCTTTAAAAGTTTCTAATAGTTCTTTTCTTTTTTACACATCTCCTTAGGATTGTCAACATTTCGGGTTTCATTTCGTGCATCCGCAATTCTCATGGGGTTATCATTATTATCACTTAATCTTTTCAACATTCGCAAATATTGCCCTGAGTTTTTGGCATGCTTTTGACAATTTAATGTTATGACATGAATCTTTCTATTCATCCTTTTATATTTTATTTGATCCTGGATTGCATGCTTTCTCCTCCAGAATTCATCAGAAAAACCCTGTACCAGGATTGGGTCAACCATGGAGGTATTATACAGTACAATATCTCGATGGGTTAACACAACCTGTACTAGACCAGTATTTGTAAAACTTGTTTGCAATTTTTCGGCTTTTAATTAGCTTTCCGATTTCGGGGTCCCAAAATTTACGGTTATCATCTTTGGTTATTTTCAGCCCGACCTCATTCTGACCAATACTACTTATCCAGCCTTTCCACGACAACCAAGCCTCATTTGTCGTATCAAAACATTACAATTCAGTGCACTTAAAACGACTGAAACTTTATTCTTAAAAGGCCCCCTTGCCAGTTCTTTTGTTGATGTTCTACCTTTTGTATTTGGCTTCTTTTTGCTGGTGACAACCTTTCATCCCGTGATTGCCCTGACCACTGTCAAATGGTTAGGTCCACGGTTTGAGGGTCTAAAACAATCAAGACTGCCATTGAAATGACCTAATAAAATGCAATCATGCCCTTTTGATTTCATGTCAGATACATGACTATGCATTAGCATTGAGTTCTTGAGCGAGATTTTCACTCTTAGTCCGATCTATGCCATCATTTGGAAAGTATGTTATCCCGACCACAATAGGTTTATTGTGGGCTTGTTGTTTTACGCTTAGCCATGATCTTTCATACTCGTCAGTTTCAGAGTTGAATGCAGTGTCATCACTTACTGATGCTTGTTCTATATTGACTAGTACAGCTTGCCCAACCACAGATGATATGGAACTGTCAGATCTAGGCTTATCATACCACGATAATCGGGATGAATGCTCAGGAAAGGGCCATCTTCTTGATGGAAAGTTTCAACCACGATATACATTGAAAAAAAAAATAAGCGGATGCTTCATTTAACTCCTTTTGGCAGCTCCCAAATTTTGCATGTCACAAAAAGCAACGGAAAACTGTTGACATAGATTAACATGTGCCTTTATTTGCGTTATTTTGTGTAGCTTCATTGACCGCAGTCGGAAAAGCGCAATGCGGTGTTCATCACTGTTTTCTGTGTTGCCAGCCTATCAAAGTTCGGCTTGTAATTCCTGGTTATCTCTGTGTAATTCTTGACATTCGGCAGTTTTGTTTTTTCGACTTTAATTGTTACCTGTCAAATGGGTACAAATCCGATATCTACAGCTCAGGAATGTTCAAAAGCTTCAAAAAGCTTTTATTGAGGGACTACCTCATGTTATTTTCTGATGTGTCTTAACGAATATTATTTAAGCGAACAAACATTTAGCACAATCTACCCATGAAAACAAGGGCATCATCTGGCGGCCAAAGTGTTGAAGGTTCAGGTGTGAAGAGAGGGGGAGGAACCCCTCCCTGGGGGTACAAATAAGACCCTATGTGCAATATCAAACAAATCACCCGCATACAGTTTCGTTAAAAAAAAAAGAAAGAAAAAAAAGAAAGAAAATTTAGGTAACAGTAGAACAAGATGAATGTAAATTCCCATGCTCAGCTAACCTGGTAATACACAGCCTAAACTGAGCATAACCCTGCAAACTATGGGAAGGCCATCCATGTGCGGTCTTAGCTTGGCCCCATGTACGTGTACCATTGTCATGTGCAATATCAACCAAGGTCACTGTATACATTTTCATGATTATCATGTGGAATATCATCAAAATCCACAAGGGGTAGAAATATCCAAAATGTAAGCTTGTGCCTATCTCCGTATTATATTTCATGGAAGATGGCATGATTGTTAAATGTGGGGTGACACACACACAAATTGGACATATTTTGGTAAATGCACAGTGACATTGGGCTGCCGTCTTTGATTTACAAAATCCCAAAACGAGGCGCTGTTTTTAAATCAACATGATCTATGCATCTTTTTCGTCAAGTTTAAGATTTTTTAATGATTTTGTCAAGAGTATCAACGTTTGAAGCTGCATCCTTTATTGATATTCTGATACCTAGTGATTGAAGTAAAATTTTAATTAGCCTCTACAATCTTTTGTGTAGAAAATGTACATGAAACTTGAAAATAATGACCCAATGTGTCCTCTTGGAATTTGGACATTTTGCCCCAGTGTATTCACAGCTCAAATACTTGTGGAATTACCAATCGTAAATTAATGTATGGAAGTTTAAAACATCAAGGCCGTCAAAACAAGTCTCCAACCTAGATAGTCCTTGTATATGGTGGGAGGGGGGGGGGCATCTTGTCCGTTTTCAAAGTCCTAGCTCAAATAATTCCTGAGCTATCAGGTGATGAAAAACTTCATCAGCAGAGTGCTCCGGACCTGTGACCCGCGGAGGTAAGCTGCAATGTGAAAACCTAGCACAGGTATCCTGCGTATCTACATGCTACAGGAGCATCTGACCAAGCGCTTCAAAGATTACTATATATACGTGTATTAACAATGCGGATATGTAATCTTATCATCGGCCAAGACATAATTGCAAGCGTTTCTTAAAATCACGAAATCAGAGTTGTGAATAACTGTGGTACAAACTAAGTCAAGTTTATAAAGAGTCCAGACAATGATTTTGAGAAAGATTAAAAAAATTGCGAAAAAAAGCACGAAACAAAACACAAAACAAAACAATATACAAAACAAACAACAATTAAAGAGGGAATAAGTTGAAGTACAGGGGTACCCAGAAGTGTGTCCGTGAGATTTCGAACCAATTTACCTTGCCGCTGGGGGGAGAAAAATCCTTTTCCCTTTTTGGATTGTGAAAAGATGGGGCAGGGGACAATAAACGGACCAGGCGTAGGCAAGCCCAGGAGACTGGCAAGGCAGCTGAAGTACAAATCAACATACATCAGTCATTCTAGTGTCATGTGTAATGTTCAATTACTTCATACGCTGTCATTTTGTTGAAATACCGACTGCATTACACGGAAGTACCAAATATCAGCGCAGGCTATTATCCTTTGCAGAAGTCTGGAGGGTATGGGGGGCGGGGGGGGGGGGGGATAATTGGTCTCGGAAAGGATATGTTGGCGCCCTGGAGGTAACCCTATCTTCTACATGCGATTTTTGCTCCCAAAATGGGGGGTCAAAATTCGACATTTTCATCTAAGAAATGGTCATTTTCCACAATTACAATACAAAAATTAGCCAGAATCAGTATTTTCAACCTTTGCGTGAAAAAAATCCAATAATTTTTCTCAATTTTGAAAAAAGAGTGGTCAATATACGAATCTGAGTTCATAAAATGGGAGGAAAATCGGGGGGGGGGGGCATTCCCTAGGAACCAATATACTTACCACCATAGTTGGAGTACCGTACCCTACTCACCCACCCATCCGGCCGGGGGTGGGAGCTGGGGGGGGGGGTGCAACCAGTAACGGACGAGTAGCACAATGTGCATCTCGGTTACAGGCATATGCTTGTATTGTGACGAGTTTTTCGGTTATAAGCCAATTCTCACACGTGTAGCTGGTGCGCTTCTGTTATCAGGGCAACGTGCACGGGTTCGCCACAGTATCAAGAAGGGGGGTGAGGGGGGGGGGGGTTCAGTACGCTGGTACAGGTAATTATTTTTCTAGAGTACACAGTACGGAAAATAAAAATCTTTCAAAATTTTGTATAGTACAAAGTACGTAAAATAAGAGAGCTTCCAGTACGCCAGTACGGTAAATAAAAAGCCCTAGTACGCCAGTACGGGAAACCCCTTTCCCACCCTCTATCAACTGTGTTGTATGAGAGCCATTTCTTGCATTCTTATGAGAAACTCTGAAGTAAACGATACGTAAGTTTCTTCTGTTTAAAGCCATTTATTTCTGCAGTATCCTTCATAAGCATAATTTATGATCTGCATACCCCAATGACCGCAATAATCATGAAAATCTATCTCTCCAAATAACCTTATTATGTAACACAGTTGTATAACATGAGGTAACCGAAACAAATGTTTATACATGATTGTATATGCAACAATTTCTTTATTTTCGAATGAACAATTTTCTACATATGATTGAAAAGTTGTTTCAATAATCACAAATATTTTAGCTTTTTAATCTGTGCAAAAGATTCTTCAAAAACGCCTTAGACGCGAATTATATTTAGTCTAATTTGTTTCCTACTACAAATAAAAGAAGTTGAAAATTTCGCCTTATTTTCATGTTTCTAAATGTACAATCTCCTTATCTTTTTAGCCCTCGATCTTCGGCATGAATTAATCCATAAAAACTCCCTCAAACTTTTTAGTATGAAGTAGCAAATATTAAAGTAATCTTCACTTGAACGAAGTCCGACAAATTACTGCCGGCGATATAGCCACATTATGTTACGAATTTGTTGCAGCTTTCCATTGCATTTAGCAGATGTCAGGCTTCGTAGATTCCAACACAATTCATTAACCTCCAATATTTATATCTTTTATGTTTGTAAAGTTTTGGAACTCCTGGTCCCGTTACAAAAAAGTTCAAATTTATGTTCCACAAATTGTAACGTGACCAGGAGTTCCAAAACTTTACAAACATAATAGATATAAATTGATGATATATTTTCCCAAGACAATGAGGGGTAATATAAAAATGTCAAAAATTGGGTGGGTGGGTGGGTGGGTGCCACACTACGTTAACGGTATAGGAGACTAATGGCTAGTTGAAAACGTCTGAGTTAACCCAATGAGTAAAAATCATATCTGAGTCAGAATGACCATATGAAGTTACGAAATGAAAATCTACTTAACCTAATTTGGGCTCGGCCTGGACATCCCACAAAACATTTCAGGAAATTACCAGTGTATGGTTTTCGCTCGTGACATCCTAATCCTCTGTGAATTTATACAAAGAAATATTAATATACATATTCTTTAGTTTTACATGTGGGTTGCCTTGGTTAAATGCTGAGACAAGGAGTCTCTTTCATCGATACAAATTCGGGTGTTCCAGGCTCCGAAACATGTTGTGAAGATCAATAATTATTCTTCAGGCTAAAATTGTCTTTTAAAAGTCTAATGGACGTGTTATTGGTTTTTGCAAGAAAGGTAGGTCTGTATACATATGCCATGTTAAACTGATATAATAATGGGAATGACAATTTAATTTTCTTTATACGTATACACATACAGAAAAGGCCTTGTGGTAGTTCACTCACGTATTTCCGTCCTGTGTATCATATTACAGTGAAAGGCCACGCGAATCACTCTCGTACGAACTAATTTTTATGATTATTACAAAAAAATGATGTGAATAGTTCATGTAGCAGTATTTCTAATTTGCAACAATTCAATTGCTAAGATTTCAAAGTATTTAACACATTTAAATCAACACGCATCAAAACGCTTTGTACTTATCAATTTACCCATTAATATTCGATTAACCCTCCCCCCCAAATGTTATGAATGTGGCGACAAAAACATGAAAACACAATCTGCTCAACTTCGGTAGGTGAGGTAGTGTGTGTGTTTGTTTCAATTTCATTCTTCAAACGGATCTTTTTCTTTTCTTTTTTCCCTTCTTTTTGAGGTCCAAATCTTTATGCGAAACTCTCATGCATGTATGGAAATTTAATACAAATTTGTAAAAAGAAGAGTGGTGGGAACTGGGAGATTGCAGAAATTTAGGCAGTACCCATAAGTGTTTGACAGCGTGAAACACAAGATGCCTATTAAACGGGTCATTGGAAGAACTTTATTGGCATAAACCTAAGGAAGGTACAACCTAAGTTCAGGGTATTACAATCATAAATTATAAATAAAGTAAAGCTGAATATTAAAATTACAGAAGCGAAAGCAAGCAATTCTACTTCAGGCGCACCCAGGCTAACTCACTTGACTACAAATACATATCATACATACAGTACATAAAAAATATGTACAGTTCTGTTTAGTGTTAGCACCCCAAGACCTGAAACCGCAAGTCATTCATAACCGCCCTCTCGTGGATTAAAGAGAAACCAGTTGGCCGTACCTCTGTCTTCTATTATTACTTTGTCGCGTCATTTCCAGTCTGTTTTGCACCAAATGTTGCAATAATTCGGAGTCGTTGCCAGGACCAGGTTATTGCATGTGGTGATGCAAATTAATGAAATTTGCTTCAAAATTTGGATACTGGGGATCAAGACTCTGATAAACCACGATTTCAGGGAACCATAATAATAGTCTAACTGGACACATATTCTTATTGTGGCTTGTGCATTTCAAGTATAAATAGGGCAAAACAAGAAAAATGGCTCAAAATTTCTCAGGCTCAGGACAACCCGAACAGGAAACAGCTGAGGACAGAGAAAGAAAACGAACAAAAACTGCTGAACGGTTCAAAGACAGAGTTAGCGACACACAGAATACCCGCCTTGGCAAACGCCTTGCGTACATCTTGCGCTATGGAGCTGAAAAAGAGGGACTGGATGTGATTGAAGGGGGTATGTTGCTGTTATTGTTGAAGTTCAGAAAAGGGTTTATAATATCATGGAGCTACTATAGATGGAGGTACAGCTAACACTCATTGATGGAAAAAGCTCTGTAACCACCGCTGATAAAATCTGGCCGCTTATCTTAATTGCCTCTCCCCCGCTGCGAATACACAACACCGCATGCACTGTGAGTTGCATGCCAACATGTGGATCGGCACTTTCCGCCTGTCTACATCGGGTGTGTTCAATATAGTAGCTCCACATGATAATATAAACTCTAGGTAATTCAGCACCATGTAAAATGACCACAAGGTAATGAGTAACATTAGGTGGCAGGCTGCTGGTCTTCGATGAGAAGGTTCGCTGCAGATGTGTCCTGTATATCTTATTTACAGATGCATAAATACAAATGACGAAATGTAAATATATATAAATAGAAAAAACCTAAAATAAATATATGAATCTGAAAAACTTATCTAAACGTGTGATGACTTTATATAATATGTTAATTTCTCAGAGAGAAGAAAGCAAGCGTTCAGAATAAAATGTTTGTTTCAGTATATAAAGAGAAAAAATACTTGTCCATTATCGGATGTGTAAAAATATTTGCATAGTGTCAGAGAGATTTGTGTGCTGAGGCTAAAAATTTCAGATGCCACTCCAGAACAATTAACAATTTCAGCACTGATTTATGTATTTCAGCATTCACTGCTTGGCCTAGATTAGAGTTTTGGCCAAGAAAGATTGATATGTCAATATTCTTGAGGGCTGGAGGTATGTTATGCTTTGTGTATAAAAAGTCAGTTTCCTCAAACAGCTTTTGTCTGTCCACAGCTTGACTTGGACACGAGATCATAAAAGGTTGAATAGTTTCTCGGTTGCAGTTGCAAACACACTGCATGCTCTTTTAAGCTTATGGCAGGATTATATTCATATGGTCGTTTGGTCTTGGGCATCCAAGGACTAGTCTATTGAAGCTGACCTC
This sequence comes from Hermodice carunculata, assembly GCA_964020975.1. Taxonomy (NCBI): domain Eukaryota; kingdom Metazoa; phylum Annelida; class Polychaeta; order Eunicida; family Amphinomidae; genus Hermodice; species Hermodice carunculata. The sequence goes on along the minus strand of OZ026620.1, from coordinate 67,604,179 downwards.
AGTTCTTCTTGAAGTTGTATGTCTTAATCCTGGTGGATACTTTGGGTCTGAGTTGATGGGTCCATCTGGCTGTATCAGTGTGGATCCATCATGTTTGCTATGTCTGAGTACTTTTCTTTTTACTGATGTTTTTGATCGACTTGAGTGTAGTCCTTTTTCTTTTGAGTTTAGCTGCTCTAGAAACACTTCCTAGCTTTGCTGCTCTTTTAGCAAGCGAGTCTGCAATGTCATTTGCTGCCAAGTCAACATGTCCTGCTATCCATGTGATGTGTATCTGCCATACTGCTATCACTGTATGTTTCTAAGGCTGTGTTAGTTCCTAAATTGGCACCTTTGGGGGGGGGGGGGGGTAGGTTGGTAATGTTCATCACAGTTGTGGAATCTCTCCTTGGGAAGGCACCACTTGAATCAGGTGGAAAAACTTCCATGAAACAGTCAGGGGACGCAGGATTGGTTGTGAAGGGCAACAGATTATTGCTCTTATAGGCTGAGGAGTCAGTGTAATCATATGCAATATATTTGTACACATTTTTGTTTCTTATTCTGGCTAATAAACACCAGTGTATTCTTTCGGTGAGTTCTGTGCACTGAACATACCACCACTGTAGGCATGATGTCCATTCAATCCGTTTGCTGTCTTTAATGTCATCCTCACATGGGCAGGTGTTCTTATCAGTAACATAAGCTTTATTCTTGTGAGAAGTCACCTTTTGTTCTTTATTGTCCTTAACAGTAGACTTTTTTTCGTCAGCTAGTGTGTGGTAAATGGGGTATGTCTATGTGCAGTGTATCCAACCTGCCAAACTGAAAATCCGAGACTGAGATGGAAAGTAAAATTCAGGATTCTTGTTTATTCCTTCATGGCATGCTCAAACCATGCAGTCACTCCATTGGTAACAGCTGCAAGTCAACATGTCAACTCAATAATCAAGACCTTAATAAGAGTATTATATTGCAATCAAATATAGTATAGATTAGGAAACAAAGTTTTATGTTCACATGTGGTACATGCATTGGCAGGTCCGGGTGGCTCCCATTGACAATAATTAAAGTACACTGTATCATAAATACAGCGTTATGATTAACACACCCCATACCCACACTTGCTGAGGTCAAAAAGGGTCACATGTTGCTTTGAATTAACCTTTTTTGCTTCTTGGTACACAATTTTTAATTGAATAGAAATGCTGTTTTTTTTTTAATTGGATCAAGGTCTACCAGAATAACCAATTCTCAGTGTGTGTTCATCATGTCAGTCATGTGTGCTTAACTTACAGGCTATGTGGAACTGAATCAGCTTTTACGGGTGCCACTGTTACAGTACTACCGTCCATTTGAGATCCTTCAAGAAATAGAAAAGTCAACATCTCACAGAGATACCAAAAGGTTTGAGAGGAAAAACCACAATGATGGTATCTATGTGCGGGCTGTGTATGGGAGGAGAATGGAACGGGTATGATGAATTTGTTTCTCTTTGGCTTGTGTGTCTGATTAGTGGACTTAGTAAACTGGTGAACTGTCTGATTGGATGCAGATAACATTTAACCTTGATCAGGTGTTAGCCAGACAACATGGCAAAAATGCTAGAAGTGAGGCAAAAACTAAATGCCTGTACCATAGATCCCAATTATGCTTAAATGTGCACATTGATTCCTTCGTATTTTTATTTCTTTTCTTTGAACTTGCTGAAGAGGAAACATTTTGATAGTTTTGTGTCCCAATTTTGTACAGTTGAAGTAAATTTCAAGCCATCAACAGTGTCATTCACCACAAATATACATGTATGACATCAGAATACTGAGTATTATGTTTTATGTATGTGTTGACTGTGTTTACTAAATTTTGAGTGAGTTTACTTAATCAGTTATTATCTCTCAAAGGTGGCTCCTGTGATAGCGGAAACTTATTTCCTTAGCAGGAGTCATCCTGACACATTACTTGTCGTAATTTTACTAAATAATGGTAACTGCTGTGATATAATTTTGAAAATTGTATTCCTCATGTATGTATTGTTATTGATGTGTCAAATAAATGTCATCTGAGTCTGAGTCTGAGTACATTTACAGTGAAATCAGCATTTTTATAACAGACTACAGAGTACATCATGCTAATGCTTATTTTCAGAACCCACTTCACGAGGGAACACAAATTCCAAGATTACTGGAGAGCTGCCTCAACCATATCTGTGATAGCTTGAATAACTATGATCTACAGGGCTTCCCAGATGAATTTTTGCTCAAGTAAGTTAAAAATATTGGATAACTATCTTTAAACACATAATGATGCTCATTCTAAAAAAGTAAAATTTTCTGACAAGATTTAAGTGAGGAATGGACACCATATTTTGAGGGGTGGAGCTGTTATGGTACTGGCATATGTAAAATGATACATCAGTGAATTTGGTGGAATAACTTTAGAAAATCGGGCGCTTCCATGACAACATGTAGCTGGCCTGCTGTATTATGAGAGAGTTCATATGTTTTGAAATGTACATGTATGTCCAGCACAGCTACATGTATGGTTTAATATTATGCTGTTAAGAATGAATATGAATGTAATATATATATATACAAGAAATTTGTAAGATTGAAGAGACATTGCCATATTTTTCAGCAACAAGCCTATCGCATGCTCTCCAACGTGTAATTTCACCAATTCCAAATCTTGTCGATTTCAGTGCCATGATCCATAAATTGAAGCGTCAGAAGCAACTGAGCAACAATGCATTACGTACTATCCTGGGTCCCACAATGGAACATCTGGATCTAGATGGGGTCTATGTGACAGAAGCCACTATCAAACTGATGACCCAGAGGTGCCCCCATCTGCGTGTTCTCAGTCTGGGAAACTGTGGATATGTCATGACAGATCATTTCATGCAAATACTACTCAAAGTAAGGAATGACATTGTATTACCAACATCAAATACTCCTGTTAAAATCAGCATTAATTTGGCTTGAGCAGTCTGAAAATTTATGTTATGGAAAATATAATTCGTACTGAGTACTCATACACACAATAACCTGTAATCAGCCAATCTGCAAATTTTATAATTGCACTGTTCAACATACACGTACTTTTCTTTTTAATTCCTGTGGACAGTTGCACAGAACTGAAGGAACCCTTGAGGAACAAAAATATATAGTTCATTTACCTTGACCAGAGTTATTGGCTTTCCCTTGGCTATGCAACAATTTTACATTTGGATTTTCTTCTTCTTTTTTTTTTCCCAGCTTACTTGTCAGTCAGCTGAGCTTATATGGTCTGTCATCCATCCATCTGTTGCGTGTCTGTCTGTGCATTGTCAACAATCTACATTTTCGACTTCTTGTCAAAAACCATTGACCAAATCCACGTCAAACTTAGTGGGGATGTGCCTTGGGTGGGTCTCTTCCAAGATTGTTCAAATAGTCATTAATTTGTTCAACAGGCAGTGCTGCAATTTTTTCAATACTTTTTTAAAATGAATTTTTTGTGTGCTCATGCTATTTTCCATTTTTGCTCCAAAACTGTCACAAAAATTATGCTGAATCTTGGTGGAAATGTTCCTTGTGGAAGGTTCAAACAGTCAAACAAAGTTGTTCACCAGGTGGTGTTGCTGTGAACACCTGATTCTTTACAGATTTTTGATTTTGGGTACTTAATATCTGTTAATGCACACAGCCCTATTGATTACTCTGCAAGTCACTGTTTGCAACAGCATGGAGCCAATTTATGTCAGGAAAGGAAACAATCATTCTGTGAATATGTCATGATCTGCGTTGTTTTCTCTAATGCAAAATGTTCATACTGTGGATTCCAACTTTTAGCAATATTTTTCAATTCAGGTACTTATCAGTCAATGCATACATTTCTATCCGTTACTGTTTAAGTAAAAGGGAATTGCTATGGTAATTCACATTTTTGACCTCTTCTCCAAAACCATCAGCCAGATTCACTTCAAACTTGGCGGGGATGTACCTTTGGGTCGGTCTGTACTAAGTTTGTTCAAATGGTGATGGGTCCAGTGATTTTATTTTTTTATGATTTTTTGGGGGTGGATTTTTTGGTAAAATCTTAAAAAAAATCTCTGAAACCTATGTTTATAATAATAATCTATATCAGGGTTAGTTCTAAATTTGCCTAAAGATGGTACTACCCATCCTGTTTATGGTTGACCACCCACATCTTGTGGTCACTTTCCATGACCCTCACTTTTTCTCCATAGATTAACATGGGGAATTATCAGATATAAATTTAACCTCTATATGTTGCCAAATAAGCATTAAACTTTCATTTTATCACACCTGGGTGTATTTGAAAGATAATAATGTGTACTTCAGGTAGATTAGAAGATGATAATTCCAAAAATTGTCCTCATATGCAGGGTGAAACTTTCAGTTTCACTCTTATGTAATGGGCTTTGCTGATCCACCTGACTTCAAATGGCAAGGGTTGCTAGGTGTTACAAACATGCATCATGGGAACAAAAGGCTATGTGTTAAGAAATTAAACCAACCCAGATCACCCCTATTGCTTCAAAATTGCTGTGGGACACTTCTGGGAACCCCTTGACTTTAATTTGTTTAGCAGGTGGTGCTCTAATTTTTTTCCTTTTTTTTTTTAATGAATTTTTGTGTGTTCTCGCTATTTTTTACACCTACTCCAAACCATGCTGAATCTTGGTGGAAATGTCCCTTGTGGAAGGGTTGAAGAAAGCTATACACTAGGGGCATTGATTACTCCAGTTTGTTCATGAGGGATCAGCTGAGTGCAGGACTGTCACAGTCTTCTTGTTTGTCAGTTTTGAGGCCTGCTGAGGAATCAGATGGCACAAGATATCATAAGCAATCAGACAGGTTCCATGTGGGGCAAGCAGGTATTGTTTTGCTCATGTGATTCCATGGTGGCCCACAAAAGTTGACCACAAATTAATTTCAGTTGTGAAATAGGAGCACAGCTAAGGGAAATCTGGCAGTCCAGGCTAATTTTACTTGCACATGATGCATACAATACCTATGTTCAGTTTTCATGTATTTTTGTGTGGAACTTTGCTGACCCATGAGTGAAGTCTGACCTAAAATGTCATGTCAGACTGAGCAGGTGTGCCAATGCACTTAAAAACATAATTTCATCACTTTGTTCCAGAAACTACCACTTCTAGAAAGTCTAAATCTAAGTCATTGCAGACATTTAACAGACCGCAGCCTACATGCCTTGGCTAAACACTGCCAGAAGCTGATCAACCTAAACGTGCCTGGTGTTCCAATGCTGACAGAAAGTGCAGTTATTCATGTGATAGAGACCTGTAAATCTCTGACTCATTTAGATATATATGACAATAGAAATATCAGCGACACAGGGAAAAAGAAACTTGTGGAATTGTCCAAAGGACGGAATCTCACTGTTGTGTTGAAAGGGCTGGAGAAGGAGATGGCAGATTCAGAAAATGGGTTCACCCGTTTGTGGTTTGGTGGTGCTAACATGGGCCCATTTAAGTACACGGAAAAATGGTGAAAATGGACAGTGGAATTTAATACTTGTGTCAATGTGTGCTTAAAGAATATTTCTTGAATATTATGTGATGATTTCTAAAACTGGGTATATCAGGAATAGCAATACCAAGTGATAGCCATGGATGCTTCGGAATACTGCCATGTTTATGTGGTACTTTAATATTTAAAAATACATACTTATATGAACATTGTACTATTGCAATACAAAATTCTACTTGAAATAGGTACAAGGATGTGGGAATATGTTATGGAGTTGCTGGAACTGAAACTTTTGACAATGATGCATCTTTAATCATCAAAGGCTGTCATCAGACAAGTTTTTAAAGTTGCTATCTTAAATTTTTAATTATGTCACCTGGTGGAATCTCGGGGAGATTTACTGTTCTTATGCCTGTTTCTTCTGCTTCTCCTTCTTCTGCTTCTTGTTGTTTTTCTTCTTCAACACTTCCAGCTTCTATGCAATAAATCTTGAAATCAGCAAAACTTCATTAAACTTGATTAAATTAAAGTAAAACCTCTGTGAACTGGGCACCCTTGGGACCAAAGCAAAATGCCCACTTTAAGGAGGTGCCCACTTTACAGAAGGTCGACCACTTTGGGTTGTGTGGATGAGCAACAAAGATAAGGGAGAGGTTATACATATGCATATACAGTGAAACCTCCCTATACCGAACGCCCTTGGGACCGAACAAAAGTGTTCGGTATAGGGAGGTGTTCGGTTTAGGGAGGTTTCCACATTGTGGCCTCATGTCTTACCAACTGTACTATACAGATACCTGCTGAGATCATTATGGTGGGAGATACTCATGTTAACTACATGTACATCGTTTCAATAAATGAACAAAGAAGTAATTTTTGATTGTTTTATTAGTTGGGAAAGATGTACTGACTATGATAGAGGAAAGTTTAGATGTGTACATGCATATGTATATATAATTATTAAAGAATATTATAACATCTAGTGTATGTTCATATTGAAATAATATGCTTATGACCTAGCACCTATTTTAGCAGAGCTGTTGCTCATTTCTGGTACTCCTTGAAATTAAATCCCCTGGCTTTGGTGAGACCAACATAATGACTTAATTTGTAAGTTATTGTTCGCTAGAATGATTAAAGAAAACACCCAAAACTGGTCCAATTATCCCAGAGAGGATAGGAGCAAGGTGCTAAGTGACACTGACACTTTCACCCTCCACCCTGTTATTGCCATCTATAGAAGTGGCAACAGGTGTTCAACAGCTTGCCTGTGGATTGTTTCAATTGCTGCTGGTATAAGCAATAATTAAACCTGTCTCTGAAGTTAATCTGGTTAGTCTCAGCCTTATCAGTAATTACTCCCTGCAAATACACAAAAATATGCTGAATGTGTGTTCAGTATAGGGAGGTTTTTTGGGAAAAGGGTGTTCATTTGAGGCGTTCATGTTCACTATAGAGAGATGTTCAGTATAGGGAGGTTTGCTAATAATGGAAGCATATGGGAAAAAAATTGGGACCGAGAAAAAGTGTTCGGTATAAGGGGGTGTTCGGTATATAGAGGTGTTCGGTAAGGGAGGTTTTACTGTATACACATCTACATGCATACATGTACGTGTTATTCATACATACACTGATACAGATACATATATCTTAATCCCACATGAAATACATGAGAAAAGCATTTTTTCAAAAAAAAATTGCTAGCATTTCTTGAAAAAAAAAATCAATTAAATATCGACTACATGAACTATGTAGAAAAATAAAATCAACAGACTGCTTATGAAGAACAGGTCCCAACTCAATGATTACTAGCAGGAACATCAAAGTATCAAACTGCAAGGTTGAGCAAATCACTGAGCTGACACTCATTCACACACCAACTTGCTTTCCAGTAGTCAATTGTTCTCTCCACTTTAATACCTTAATCCTATGGTTAATCCACAAAGTTGTCAGAAGTCATTGTGGACTAAAACAACTGTTATGCTTTGATGCTGGCCTAACACGTACTGTACTCTGCTATGATATAAGGATTATATGAGGTGGTAAGCACTGACAGAAAAATAAAACTTTAACAAAATACAATATTTATTGAACAAAATAATAGTGCCTGCTTTAACAGATTTTGGTACCTGTTTAGGGTGCCAAATGCCCAGATTAGGAAGGTGCCCACTTTAGAGAGGTGGCTTTATAATGTAGTCAAAATGAAATGGGACCAAAGGAAAGTGCCCACTGTAAGGAGGTGCCCACTTTGGAGAGATGCCCACATACAAAGGTTTTACTGTATGTTGTGAGGTGAGACCTTTGTTGAGATAGTTTCTGGGTAGCCTTGGCTAATTCTGAAGGTCATAGGGTCACTTATGTGAATTAGGTTTCTGTGTCATAACTCGTGAAGAACTCAACGAAACTTTACAATACTTGGTAGGAATATATATGCATCCAGGTGAGACCTAGGTTGGGATCGTATCCAAGTCACCTTGACCTTGTTCTTAAGGTTACACGGTCACATATATGCGATCAGTTTCTGTGCAGTAAGTCTTGAACAACTCGATGAAACTTCATGAAGCTTAGTGAAATTGGTTTTCATGTGATAACTACCAGAGTACTTACCAAAAGTTGGTGAAATTTGGCATGATTATGTATCTGGGTAATAATTAGGTTAGCGTTGCAGCTTGGCCACTGTGACCTAACTGTCAAGGTCACAGGGTCACTTATGTGAAATCTGTTTCTGTGCAATAATTAAGTCTTGAAGAACTCAATTTAATTTCATGTAGCTTGGTAGGATTATGTATCTGGGTGAGGCCCAGGCTAGGATTGTACCTTGGTCACTTTGACGTAATTCTCAAGGTCACATGGTCACTTATGCTGCTTAGCTTTACCTAGTGCTCGTGGTAACTTACCAAGTAGCATCAGTTGCTTGAAATAGCTCATGTTAGATGTATCAGGTGGTAAATCTAGTTGGCTAAACTGTGAACTTTTATTTTCTACTGAACATCAGCTTGTTCACTTACGTGGGACTATTTACAAGACAATTGAACCTTGGTACTGAGAAGCTGAATTCAAGTGATGATTGTTTACAACCATATCTTTCTTCTTGGTCTCCACACACACATTTTATTGTATAAATCTTAAGTGTCCCACTGGGAGACATTAAATTTCGTGTTGCAAAATCAGTAACTGCTGGTTCAACATGGGTTCTCTTTTGAAGATCAGAGTACACTGCAACTTTTAATTTCTAATACTCATGTTTGTGTTTGTGCTTTTGCTTGGAACAAAAGTTTGTCTTGGTGGGTGGATTTTTACCGTGCAAGTGTACTTCTATGTACCATATGGACTAATGTGTCTTTTCGGTGCAAAAATTGGGCACCACAATGCTGGATACCTTATTTTTACCATTGTAATATCAACCCAAACATAATCAATCCAATGTGTAAGTATTAAAGTTGAAAAACAAAATACGCCAAGAAGGCAGCAAGTTGAAACCTGTGTTGAAAGACCAATCCTAGGGATGACCAAATTGTGGTCTCTTAAGACAGGTGGTGTTTCAAAAGAGGTATAAATAAGATGAAAAGTATTAAACTATTTTGCAAAGGTGGTCCTTCAAGGCAGGTGGCCTCTCATTGGAGTGGTTTTTCAATACAGACCACTGTAATTGGTCATTGTGTATCATAACTGCCCTTAATAAGGCAGTGAGGATGACATTCCATGGTATTTGTGACATGCACACTACTTGTGAAAAGTCAGATTGCATGTACAAAACTTACTATTTTCTGAAAGCTGGCATTTCCAAGTGTACGAATATGTTTCATTTGTATCTAATATTGAAATGCAGTGATCTAAATAATATTTTTGTGCAGAAAATGAAATCTATTATCAAGGGTTTCCAAGTATTGGTAAAGCAGTTTTGTAGTGCTGCCACCTACTGTGCTGTGTATGTTGTCAGCATTGTAACATAGTTCATGAATGCACATGTATTGGATGAAAAAATACATAGAAACATGGGAACTGTTGCAAAAGTTTTACATTTCAGCAATTAGGTCTTTAAATCCACTCCAGGTCTGAGTCTCACTTTCACACTTTTTACAATTTGAGATTGTTTTGAAAAAGAAAGTATGGACAAAAACACAAAAGCACACTTTAAAGGAGTAACATGTTTCAATCAATTTTAGAGCTGCACACCTTGGCTATATTTTAGTGGAATTATATAAATATTCCAGAGAGCAAAATAAACCCTGTTCCTGGTAACTCTGAACAGAAGATCTGTCGTGATTTTTTTTCATGTTTATTGTAATTGCTTTTACTTCTTTTGCCATATCTCATTTGTACATATGCTCATTGTTTTCACCATTGAGGCTGTGGGTAAGATTAACTTACAGTTCCACATGTATCACACTCATGAAATAATAAATAGGTAAAGTTAAAATTTATCTTGTGATCTTATTATGATGCATAATATCATTTACATGTATATTCTGCTTCTTCATTTTTGAGCCTTCGTATTTCACATCACATTAAGCTTATGGCTGGATGCAAATTTCAAAACCCAAATGACATTGACCTTTGACCTTTACAGGTCACATGTAAAGTGCACACTGTTACAATACCCACAATGTAAGCCCAACATGAACCAAATCAGATGAAAATTGACCAAGTTATGACAAGACGAAACTTTCAAAGTGCAAAATGATCTTTACCTTTGCCCCTTTCAGGTGACATGTTCTTATAAAAACATATAGTGTTGCAATACCTACAATTTGAGTCCAACATGATTGCAATTGGATGTAAATTGGCCAGGTTAGGACTGGATGAAACTTTCAAAGGTCCAAATGACCTTGACTTTTGACTTTTAGAGGTCACATGCAAGTTTCATAAATGTGCAGTGTACAATAGCTACAGTTTGAGCCCAACATGATCCAAATTGGATAAAAATTGACCAAGTTATGGCTAGAAGAAAGCCACCACTGAAAGTGACCTCTGACCTTGAAATGACCTTTGACCTTGAGATAACTTATACCTGAAGTGAACCTTGAACTCAAAAATGACATTTTGACTGAAAACTGACCTTTGACCTCGGCATGACCTTGACCTTGCTATGATCGAACTCCTATACACTCGGAACCACAAGACTTCCAACTTCTTGATCATCCCCCTGGCTCTCTGCCTACTATGCACACCAACAAATGTAGTATGCATGCCCATGCAAAAGTGAATTCTTGGATCATCCCTGAGCTGCCTTAATCTCTGTCACACCAGTGACCTGAGCCATTTGATAACTGACAACAGGCCGTGTGTGGTGAAGCATACCATGACAAATGGGTTTTCAGGATATGACGTTTCACATTTGCTAAAAAATCCTCACAAATAGGACAGGGATGCACTTGTCTCATCTTAGACTTACTTAAGATATCAACCTGTAGGTTTCCATCTATTTAGTTAGCTTATTGTTCTTTTCAAATTAAGATTTTGTGGGTTGGAAAAGACCTCTTTCATCCTCCAGGTTGACCTTCCCATCCACAGCCGGCTCATCAGATTGATGAATGACCCAGAAATTTTCCTTGCCCTGAATGTGGCCCCTTTCTTCCCCATTAGACCCCTGAGTCACAGTAGCTTGTGGAAGATCTTGGTCCATTTTCATATCAGGATCCTCCTAGACATCCTGAACAGTCCAGTCGACAGGCTAATCCCAGGGGCTTACCCCCTGTTGTGACTCCATCTAGATAAAAATATTGTTCTGTTAGCAGGGGGCAGAACATGTATCCATCAGACTGATCCAGGATAAAATCAGCTGCTGCTAACAGAAAGAAAACATACATGAGAGAAACAAATACCCCCCCCCCCATCAGTAGGAATGACAACTGCAGCTTTGCTGTTTCCCCAGCCCAAGTAAACCCTCTAGCTCCAGATGATATGAAATAAAATGCCGTTTGAGTGAATTTACTGCAAAATAATGGCACACGCCAGCCACTTTTTCAATAAAATCTTTCAGCCAGGGTTGATCAATTTTTATATGCAAAGAGCAGCTCGATTTTTCGTTTTTGTTTCATAAAATTTATTTAGCCTAGGGTCAGGTCTTTTCAGTAGGATTGGTCGGGCTACCAGAACCACAAATATTTCTGTTAGGCCTTAGACATTTGTTTAAACATGTTTGAAATTGATGTGGATACATGGTTTAAGTCCATCATGATGTTTCACATGTTCCTTCCAACATCCCTTGATCTTATAAAGGACACTTGACAGGACTTTTATAACAATGAATGGTTCATTCAATACCTTATTCAGCTTCTTTGACTGACCTGGCTTACAACCAGATTCAAACTTGTGGACCAGATCTCTCATTTCAAATGTTCTCACTGATAGCTTCAAATTATAAGTCCATTTTTGCTGGGCTTGAGCCACACGGAGATGTTCTTGAGCTACCTCACGCACAATGGAGAGAGTATACTTCAGCTGCTTGACATAAACAGGTGGATCATGGGAGAATTCTTCAAGTGATCTGAAAGTAAGATCTCATAGTGCAAAAACGTCATGCCCCAACATCAGAAGATTTGCAGAGTATCCAGTATCGTGATTTGGCTTTGCTTTGATGATGGTAGCTAAGTGTTGTATATGCTGATCCAATTTGTGATTTGAGCCTTTGATGCAACACAGGATCATTTGAATCAACAATGTGTTGTGGTGCGCAACTTGTCCATTAACTCTTGAATGATAAGGTGTGGTTCTGGTCTTAGTGATTTCTAGCAGATCACAAATGGCAGACATAAAATTGGCATCCACATTTTTACATTGATCACTATGGATCTACAATGGACAGCCAAATCTTGCAATAAACTCTTCCACAATTTTTCAGACAATCATTCTGCTGTTTTGTCAGGGAGTGGAAAGCACACAAGCCATTCTGTGAACTGGTCTGCTAATATAAACATTCCAGCTGATTTTTTTTGTAAATGGGCCTAAAATATCAATATGTACTCGCTCCAAAGGAGGACAAGCATGATACTTCCCCAAGTCTGCCTTAGGCCATGTCTTTAGTTTTTTTGTTCATGCTGCAAGCTGCACATGATGCAACATAGATTTTGCCATCTTGGCCCATTTGATGCCAGGAAAAACTTTGAAGTGCTCAGTTTGCCCTAAATGTCCAGCAAACCAAACATCATGACATGACTTAAGTACTTCTTCATTCAGAGTTCTAGGAATTACAAAGCATTTTCTGCGAACAAGGTCTTTGCAAATATAGTAGAGCACACCATTCTTCAACTGCAACTGAGATTTGCACATCCAGAGATGTTTCACTAATGGGCTATGCAGTTGGATTTCATCAGTTGTTGGAGCGGTATTTGTCTCTAACCATGAGATTACAGGACTGATGATCTTATCCTTCAACTATTGGTCTCATAGTTCCTGGTGTGTGTAACTAAAAAACCAAATAGAGAAAAAATCAGCTGCTAAGTCAGCAGCATCAATCAGTATGTTAATACTCCTGACTGCCAAGGGAATTATGTCATCAACTTCATCCTCAAATTGTGACCACTGATTGTGAGCATGTACACAGTATTTGCAGCCACCACATGGAAGTTGTTCTGGTACACTGCCTACTGTGTAAAATGCACAATACTTCTTCTGCTTGGGGATTTTGGACAATCCATCTGCATTTTGAAATTTTCTTCAAGTGAGATGCACAATATCCATGTCATACTGACTTAATTTCTCAAGCCAGAGGGCCAGTTGACCTTCAGTAGATCAGAAAAGCATCAGCTAAGCCAGACATGAGTGATCAGTCCTGACCACAAATGTCTGATCTGAAGATGGTGCTGTTATTGCCCTGTAAATCTCACAGTGGCCAACAGCTTCTTTCTTGTTGTGCAGTACCTACGTTGAACAGCAGAAAGTAACAAACTCCCATAGGCAATCACTCTCAACTTCCAATCTTGCAACTGTGACAACCCGGCTGGTATCAGGTTTGCTGATGCATCAAAATTTAGGAAGTATATTTCTTCATGCTTTGGCTACCTAAACAAGGGCTTCAACCTGGGCTGTCTTTAATTTACAAAAAAAGCATATTTGTTCTTTTTCCCAAGCAAACTTACTTTAGGGACCAGTCAATTTACATAAACAAGGCGCCATTTCTGCAATCTGAGATATGTGCTTGTGGTGATAGTTCCGAATCCCAGTAAAGATTCCTTTTCCTTTGTAAAAGTTGGTACTGGCCAATCTTGGATGGCTTTTATTTTCTCTGGGTCATTCTTTTGGTTTTCAGCCGCCAAACGGAACAATGCCACCCGTCAATCATAATTAACAGCCTGTCACGTGGCTGCAGGTAGCATCAGCCCATGGCTAAAGGAGAGTGGTATAAGGCAGCATGCCGAAAGTTTGTTTGTGGGCATGGAAAAGATGCAAACATGCTAACATATCATAGCCTTAGTGGTTTACTTCATAGTTAACTTGCTTTGCATTCTAATGAAGGGGAGACTTTAAATGTTCAAGAGGAGTGGGGATCGTCCCTTCAAAGGCTGTGGATTACCCCAGTAGTCCTGCACACCAAAGACAGGTGGGGGAAAAAACTGGCACCTTAATCAACAATACCCACGTACAAAAATAGTATTTTGTCGAAACCCAGGGATGGTGAAATAAAAGTACAAATAAACACATCCAAATAAGCATAAACGTAAACAGCAGAGCAAACACACAAAATAGCATTACAAAACTCAGGTTGGAAAGAGGAATGAAACTCATTGAGAAAATAACTACAAAACAAGATATGTTTGTAAAACATAGATGCCCCCCTCCCTCATTACCCTTGCCCTCGCTACCCTTGCCCTCCCTACCCTATTGATAGTGATAGAAGGGGCACTCGTGACCTTACAAAATTAGTGAAGGTTGATCATACATCAATGTCACATATATCTTTATACTTTAACCTAGCCCTTAAAAAACAACTAAAAGCCTGGGCAATATACAAGTTATAGCTGAAAAATTAGTCATCATTTAGAAACCATATTCAGCAAAGTGGCTTTATGACCTTGGAAATTAGGGCAAGGTCACTAACTTTCACTTGACCTTCTTCAGTTATTGTGCAAAAAAAAAGGAAGTCTACTGTCTGTGTGTGACCCTCAAAACTGGATCAAGGTCACCCATCTACAAACTCAAACTAGCCCTTATAGGCAACCATAAAGCTGTGCAATATAAAAGTGCTACCTCTAAAATGCAAGTTATCATGCAGAAACAGTATTCAACCAAATGGCTCTGTGACCTTTGAAATTATGTCAAGGTCACCCATCTTCAAACTTGACCTAGACCTGAATACGGACAATTATCCAGTGGAATATAAAAAGTCCTAGTTTAAAAACCTCTTCAGTTATCATGTGGAAACCAAAGTTAACTCAGGTACCAACGTGACCTTGGAAATTAAATCAAGGTCATCAAACTTTAAGCTTCTTCTAGCCCTTAGCAAGAACTATAGACCTGTAAAGTATCCCAGTCCTAACTTAAAAACTTCTTGCGTTATTGTGCAGAAACCACAGGAAGCATCAAACCATATTCAGTAAAGTGGCTCTGTGACCTTTAAAATGAGGTCAAGGTCATCAATCTTCAAACTTCGCCTAGCCCCAAATATGGACTATAATCCTGTGCAATATAAAAGTCCTAGCTTGAAAACCTCTTCAGTTATTGTGCGGAAACCAAAGTTAACTCAGATACCACTGTGACCTTGAAAATTAGGTCAAGGTCACCCATCTTCAAACCTCGCCTAGCTTTTGGTTAGAATGATATACCTGTACAGCATCAAAGTCCTAGCTCAAAAACTTCTTGAGTTATTGTGCGCCAACCACAGTAATTCTACAATCTCTCTGTGACCCTGAAAACTGGGTCAAGGTCATCCATCTTCAACATCAATCTAGCCCTTACAGAGAACCATAAAGCTGTGCAATATAAAAGTTCTAGCTCCAAGGTATAAGTTATCATGCAGAAAGCATGAAACCATATTCAGTTAAGTGGCTCTGTGACCTTTAAAATGAGGTCAAGGTCATCCATCTTCGAACTTCGTCTAGCCCCAAATATGGACTATTATCCTGTGCAATATAAAAGTCCTAGCTTAAAAACCTCTTCAGTTATTGTGTGGAAACCAAAGTTAGCTCAGGTACCACTGTGACCTTGGAAATTAGGTCAAGGTCACCCATCTCCAAACTTCGCCTAGCTTTTGACTAGTATAATAAACCTATAGAGTATCAAAGTCCTAGCTCAAAAACTTCTTGAGTTATTGTGCGGAAACCACAGTCTACCGACCGACCGACCGACCGACATGTGCAACGCTATATGCCCCACCTTCTTCGAAGGGGGGCATAATAATGACAAGCTAACTAAGCAAAGTTTACAGACAAGTCTAAGAAGCTAACTACATAAAGTATACAGATTGGAGTAAGTACCACAAAATAATATCCCTAAAAACGGGATGAAGAGGTAAGGGGCAGAAGACCAAACCCACCATCTGTGCACTGACCACGAGCGGCCGTAGGCCTACCCACCGATGCAAGGCAACACGACTTTTGTTGCCAGGTTTGAAGTCAAGGGCCCAAAGGGCCGCCTTCATGACGTCACACTTTGAAACCAGATTGTCGCTGTGGGCATCTGACAGATCACTGTATAATGTTTTCCATACTTCAAAGGCTCTTTTATTCATGTGATTGGCCAAGAATTGATTGACAACCTCCCCAAATGTTAAGGGACGATGTTTACTGCATTTTGTACAAAAACTGGCAGCTCAACTTGAGCAAATGGTATAGTTTCAGAGGCAAATGATCAACATCAAAGGCCTTTGAAGCTTGTTTTCTCAGAAAGTATAATAGGAAGAGAACCCATCCCAAGAATGGTTATTCCAATAAAGTGACTAAGCGAAATTTAATCCAGTTAATGGCTTTTGATTTTGTAATGTCTGAACTGAAAAAAAGATTCAGCGATTTTCTAAATTCTGCTTCTTTCTTTTTCTATGAAATGAATTTGAACATCCTGAAAATCAAAGGGAAAATTGAAACGTCAAATTTTGAGGACAGATAACAGAAAAACGAAACCAAACATAAAAAATCGCAGGATCGTGTTTTGTTGCCAATATGTCAGGATTAATATGGAAGTGTAATTATGATATTATCACAAATAATTAATGACTTATATCGACGTTTGTGGGGTGGATGCTTTGTGGTCAACTTTCAATTGTTTATTCAACAATTAACATCACAGACACCCAAATACGGGGACATATAAATTCTTTGGAGTATGGCGATTACACACATATATGATTTGTTATCCTAACGCAAATACATTTTGAGCTAGGATTGACTAAAGTGGGATTTATTTTTGGTGTCTTACCTGTCCTTAACCTCAGAAAAGAATCCAATATCTAAATAGGACTGAGAGAAGACATCACTAAACTCATAGAAAAAAGATTTCAAATGTGCTGCCTCTTCTTCTGTGAGGTTAACTCTTGATCTTTCAAAAAGTGACTGCAGATGTTCACACAATTCTATCAGAAAACTGTGCTGTTTGTGGTCATTTATGGAATCATAGTCTAAATCTGTTGAGTGACACTTCTTGAACTTGATTGATTCATCAGAAGATACGGTATCCACCACAACTGATGAACAACTGTCTCCTACTCCAGTATTCCTCAAAGTTGAACACTGGTCAATCAAGTCTCTATTGGAAATATAAGTACCAGAGTCTTAAGTGTCCATCTCAAATAACTAACACTCTGACTCTGTGGATCTAACAGAAACAGAACTAACAGCATCTGTCTCAACAGATGAACACTGGACCTCTGAGTCCAAGATGGCATCCAGCTGCATGCACAACCTAAAAATAGGCCTGGCTTTAATATGACAAAATGATTTGCATCATTAATCAACACCATGCACGATTATTTTCTGGTGACCTTGCACTACTACACTGGGTGCCAATAACCCCTTTTTTATGTTATCAGGGCTAATCACATAGGGATATTGGTCCTGTATCTGACCAGGCACTTTTGTCATGGCCTTGACCTTACTGCTGGGTGGAATTACTACTCTGTGCTCCAAAGAAACATAATGTATTGCATGGTAGATGTCTCCATTTCTACATAAAATAGCTGGCACAGTCATATTGTCAGTAACTACTACATGTTTCATCATGTCAACTTGACAATGATGATTGGCAAGAATGAAGTCGAACCCAAGAGTTACAATGATACCTGTTCTGTACCTGTCAGCTGTAATCCAGCTTGCCTGGCTAGACCAGTGCTAATGACAGTTACTCGAGCTGCAGTATCAGTAATAGCATTGGCAGGCAAAAGGTTGACCTCTACAGGAACTACCACGTTCTGCCTTTTGTCTTGAAGTTACACCCACTTGTCTGAGTCAATTCTCTTGACACGCTAATTACATTATTTACAGAAGACATATTCACAGAACCAAGTAAGCTATCAGAGTCTACCTTGGGTATATCTATTGACTGCTGTGAGTCATTTGTATTTACAGTATGAACGCCACTGAAACATGCTTGGGTTGGCTGTTGGCCCATCACTACAACCCCTGCTTGTTTTTCGCAGGACTGGACTTTGGAGACTTCTGGGGGGCATTCTTTCGCAAATGCAAAGGGTCCCTGCACTTGAAATAATGACCCCACTCCCAACAGGGTTGCATAGCTGGTAGAGTGGTTGTTTTACCTGTTATACTCTTACTATGTGTCTCCAAGATATTCTTAAGAACCGAGGCGAGACATTTCATTCCCTCCTCATTTCCTGTTTTAATAGCAGGAGACAAAGGCTTCTCCATAATACCTGCTACTTTCTCCTCCAACTTCTTCGCTTTGCCTCACCCAGATTAAGATTTGGTTTCCCTGATGGCAAACTCCTGCTTATGTTCCAAATCTTCAAAGGTGACAGACTTGACACACTTCTTAGGATGACCAAACACCATCTCATAGTTTTGCACATGAATCTTCATCAGATGTAGTGCTTCTGCTCTATCTGTTGGTTTTTTGTGCAAAACTCCTGAAGGATGTATTCCCTGAGCAATGCCTTCATTGCCCTTGTTTTGTATAATGGCAGCAGCATCCCCCAATGCATGGGGAAAACTACTATGAGCCATCCCCTGAGCTTGCTGAGCAAACACTTCCAGTTTTCCTTGGGCCTTTGTTTCAAATTGGAGAACTGCTTATGCTAGCTGATGGAGGACCAGTGCATCCGGACCTGTTGTCCAATTTGAGGGACAGTGGATGGTAATCATTTCTGGTTTCCATATTCAGACTACCATAAAAGTCCAATGCTTTGTCCTTAAGACTATTGGTCAGCCGGTCCAATCTGTCTTGTAAGGTCCATTGGCACCTGTTGGCTGCTCTTTCAAATTGTAAAAGAACACCGATCTTGCCCACCATTGTAAGTAGCCACCTTGCGTAAGGGTGGCTCTCCTACATACTGCCTTCTTGGGACAGCATCAAGTGCCACAGGCTGTTGTGCATGTGGCACCCTTGCATTCAATGGTCGGGGGGGGGGGGGGTTGACCCTCATAATTTCCTACCTCAGGTGCATCCATTGCTGGAAACCCAGGTGGATGCTGATGGATTCGGGGTTCAAATGAGGTGTGGATACGTTTGAAGCTGCCAACTGCTGAGGTAAAGAAACAGGTGGCTGCTGTAACACTGAGGAAAAAAATCCAAAAGTGATGCACACTTTGGA
Organism: Hermodice carunculata; assembly: GCA_964020975.1. Classification (NCBI taxonomy): domain Eukaryota; kingdom Metazoa; phylum Annelida; class Polychaeta; order Eunicida; family Amphinomidae; genus Hermodice; species Hermodice carunculata. The sequence goes on along the minus strand of OZ026620.1, from coordinate 67,585,009 downwards.
TTGGGATGCTGTGGATAATGCTGACTCACAGCTGCTGTTGCCATTGGGATGGCACTGGAAACGTGCTGCAGTAATGGATGTTGAAGGGGACAATGCTACACGGGTGACTGCTGGTGTTGTCCTTCCCATGGAGTAAACTGCAACATACATTTCAAATACACAGTATGCAATTACATTCAACTATAAAATACAATCAATATGCAAGTGCAATCAAATCACATGAATTTCAATCAAATCAGGGACAGGGAATAAAAATCACAGGGCACCACATGTGTATGCAGTACAAGGTGTGCAAGTTTGCAAATTGTGTACCAGGGAATAACTTTGACCACGGAGCTGTAACAAGTGTTTCTGTACCACTATATTCCTATCAGTCTCTGTGAACCTACTTAAGACTCAAATTAACAGCCAAAGTTACAAAAATTGAATGATTTTAGTTTAGAATAAACCAATTGAATAAATTTCCTTTTTCCAAATTGTGTGTTTAACTTCACACAAATCAGTACCTTTGGCTTTCCATGGCTTTCCAAGAAGAAAGAAAAAACTTGAAAAATGCACTTCAGATGTAAATGCACTCATCAAAAATGGGGGGAACTGAATCCAAACAAGAGGACTGTGACAGTCCTGTGCTCGGCTGACATGTAACTATACCCTTGCAATTAAAAAACGAAATAAAAGAAATTCATAAAAAATCCAGAAGTCAATGGAGCATGACAATTTCAAAAAGTCTGGTAGAGGCTTACCCAAGGAACATTGCAAACAAGTTTGAAATAAATCTGGATGACGGTTTTGGAAAAGCCAAAATTGTAAATTAGCATTAGAATGCCCATTGACTTGCATAGAAATCAACAGGAAAAGGAAAGTTATGAGAAATACTTGAATCGAAAAAAAAATTTTAAAATCAGGAATCCACAGCAGTGCCACCTAGTGTACAGCTTTGTTTGACCCTTTCACAAGGAACATATCAACCAAGTTTCAGCTTAATCTGAATTGAAAAGAAGTGGAAATTAGCAAAAACGGAGAAAAAAATCATAAAAAAATTGGGAAAAATTGCAGCACCAACTAGTGAGCGAATTAAGATCTAGGGGACCCCTAGGAGTGTTCCTGTGTGATATCAAAGGAATAAGGTGTGTGGTTTCAGAAAAGATATGTTAAGATTTGTCCAAAACAAAAAAAAAAAAAAAAAAAAAAGAACAAAATAAAAAAAAAATCACTGGAGCATGACATTTGAACAAATTTGGTCGAGGCGCACCTAAGGTACATTGCCACCAAGTTGAAAGTCAATCTGGATGAGGAAGAAGTTGAAAAATGTGAATAAGCATTAGAATGCCCATTGACTTGCATAGCAATCAATAGGAAGGGCGATTTACCAATAAGAACCTGAATTGAAAAAATTGTTTAAAATCTGGAATCCACAGCAGTGCCACCTAGTGAATAACTTTGTTTGACCCTTCCACAAGAAACATATTGACCAAGTTTCAGCTTAATCTGAGTGACAGCCCTAGAGAAAAAGTCTAAAATAACAAAAAGACACAAAAAAATCATAAAAAGGAAAAATCGCAGTGCCACCTGGAGAACAAATTGAGAACTAGAAACCTCTAGGAGTGTTCCTGTGTGATATCAAAGCAATCAGGTGACTGGTTTTGGAAAAGATTTTTTAAGGTTTGCCCCAAAATAGACCCCCCCCCCAAAAAAAATTAAAAAAATGGACTGTCACCATTTGAACAAACATTACCACCAAGTTTGAATCTGGCGAATGGAGAAGAAGTTGATTTTTGACAACAGATGATGGACGACCGACAATGCACCATAAGATAAGCTCAGCTACTGACAAGTCAGCTGAGCTAAAAAAAAAAATCCAAAGGTCATACACCGAGTGCACTGAAAGGTATGTGTGGCCTATTCACATAAATGTTCAAAACTGCCACATTTGCAAGAAGACAATCTTCACAAAATGCACTTCAGATGTAAATCAAATGGATAATAAAATTAATTCAGTACTAAATTTTACAAAATAATGAAAATCGTGATGTCAAACTTTGAGTATCACTCTGAATAAAAATTTCCTAATTTGTTCCAAATTCAAATTAAAAAATATATATACTGTAAGCATGCAATAGTTCACAAACTACACAAAGCAAATATGTACACACAAAGGTAGCTGGATGATAATTCAACCTGTAAAGCAAATTAAGTACAGTCAATCAATATTCAAGGCTCATGTAAAGTTAAGATAAATCACAGCAAAGAAGTATTCAAATCCTCACTGTGATCTAAATCAGTCAGAACAAAATCCGTCCTACAGACCTATTTACATTATAAAATCATCCTCACTGGTAAAACACATAACAATTAAGATTACCGATCCTTACTATGATCACAATAAATTATGTTAAAATATTGCAGCAATGCTGGCATGTTGACACTTCAAAAGGCTTCACAGGATGGTACAAAAATTCTTGACGTCCATGTGGTGACAGTTTTGGTACCAAATGAAGTAGATTGGGTCAACAACATGGCAAACAACATAGTACATAGCATTATCACATAGCTTGGAAACTTCCAGGATGCAGTCAAAGCAATCCACAGTTGAAGTGACACAACACTACAACTTCATAGTCAAAGGGTTCCTGGTGATCTGCGCTGCCCATTGCGTGTCAAGCCCTTTTGATGTCCCTCTGATGTCATGTGGGAATCACAGCCATGGAGCAGTCTGTGTTGCGGCACTGGTGCAACATCATCCTCACCCAAGATGTTAAAGACTCTTTTACAAGATCCCATTATTCTCAGGGGAAAATGATTGGATTAAGCCAGAGACACCTAAGTGCAGTGACCCAGCATTTTATTAAAGTATTAAACTGGGTGATCTACTAGTGAGTCTGAGGTTGTTCATAGAGCTACCAGGATGTCTGAATTGTTCACACCACTCACTGGTTTAATGGCCATCCATTATCCAGTAAGTGGTCAAGGGGCTGGGAACAATAATAGGTAAGGTCAAGATCAACTTGATCATGTGGGTTTTCAGGGCAGTATAGGCAGGCAAGGTTTGTGTATTACCATTAGTTTCCATTGTAATTTTAGCCAATGTAACTATAAAACCATTCAACCTAGAAACACCAAATTTTTGCGGTAAATGGTTGAATATAGTTAAAATACTCCTGTTAATTTGGTAACTTATGCTGCAAAGCTATTCTGTTGATTGAATATTAGTTACGTAACATTACCTCTTGACCACCATTGCCAAGACCTCTGTGTCTGGGGCAAATGCCCAAGAAATCGAGTTGAGTTAACTCACTTGATTCCAAAATCTGACGGTTCTGTGGTGCCATCTCTTGGTTCTTATGGATCCAGTGGTGACTCCCAGTGCACATGCTCCCTGTATCATCCTTCCTTTTTTTGAAGCCAATACTGGCTCGCTACTTTGAGTTAATGCTCTATGCACTTTCATTTAAGCTCACTGTTTTAGTGCTTTATGCAAGTTCCTTTCTGCGAAAAATCATTTCTTAGTGGTCTGGGACTCCTAAGAGACCTAGACAGCTTATATCTGTCATGCAAGTACCTCTGAAATAGTTGGGCATAGAGCAGGTCGATTGGCTTGAAACCTAGATTTTCAAGATGGCGACTCCAAGTACAGATTGCAGAGAGTGGGAAGACGGTGCACATCAGGCAATTGCTACCTTTCAGCAGCAAGCCATCAGTGTTGATTCAGTGACTGCTCCTGCCCTCACCCTTGTTGGATCGTGGGCAGAAGCTGGACTCATGGAACCACTATATGGCAGCTTTGGACAATCATCGGCATTGCTATGGCTGTTACCTCCAGTTAGGTCTTATTTGTTCTTGTGAACAAACTTGCAAATACTGCAAGGATTGGGGAGAAGACAAATCGCTGCTCTATGGGCAGGCACAGAGGAAGAGTCTCTGTGTTAGGCATAGGTAGCAGGTTGTAGCTGCCAAAGGCTGAGCTGTTGATTCTGACTTTCTTGAGTCTTTGCTGGGGGCACCAGATAAGAAGTGACGATAAGCTCTTGTGGCTGGTTGGCTGACTAAGTTGGCTGCAGTCCCTACACCAGAAACCTCAGAGGGTAGTAAGGAGAAGAGATGACATAATCGTTAGAAGGGCAGCAAGAGGTCTCCTTTGGGAGGTCACGAGCATCCAGCTGTACCCCAGACAACTGGTGCATCTCTAGTCACTGACTGGAGGGTTGCCCTTGTCTTGGAGTCTATGGCTCAGAGTAGACTGATGCAGGGTGACATGTTGAGTGTCCTTATCATCCCCTCTTAGCCTCTTGCTACTTCTTCTTCAGAGTCTCCTCTGAATCAGTCAGCCAAGCACCGATTGAAGCTTTCAAGGTCTCGGTCCTCGGGGTCCAAGCACTAGGAGCAGAAATAGTGCAAGTTGGTGGGGCCAAATTGGAAACCTACTTCGCAGTGTGAGTGAGATGCTTCTATACAAAGCTGTACCAACGTTAGAGATGCTGATCAGGAAGAGTGTGTATAGTATTGAAACAAGGTTGAAACAAAGTGAAATGAGGCCTTGTAGGCCCTCTGGTCATGTGACCATGGTATTAGCAGTAAGCTTCAAACCAGATGGGACAGTATCCTTTGAACACAGGTACATGTATAAACTACATGTAGTCACTTGTAGATTTTCTGTAATAATAATAATAATAATAATAATAATAATAATAATAATAATAATAATAATAATAATAATGACAATGACAATGACAATGATAATAATAATAATAATAATAATAATAATAATAATAATAATAATAATAATAATAATAATAATAATAATAATAATAATAATAATAATAATTTATTTTGTATAGCGTAAAATCCATGATAACCATGCTCTAGAACGCTGTAAGAACAGAGGAAGGTCGGTCAATAAGATTACTAATATACAATCTGCGTATTATATTCTATGTATGGGCCCTGAGCCTGAAATAATTCAAATTATTGAATTGAATTAAAAAAATGAATTGAATTGAATAAAGAATGTGCAGTAATGAGGCTCTATGAAACTCTCATGCATTGGTTTACTGGTGCTGGCAGCTTAAATCTGACAGTCTTTGGCAAATACTTTCCAAGATCATCACGGTATCACTTGTTTCATTCAAAAGTTGACTTGTCTTAGGCAAAAAATAAGCTGAATGGGAAGCCATCTGGAAGAAATGGGCATGTGTAAGCCTTATGTAGGGAATTTTTTTAGTGTAAAATTTTTCAAGCAAAGAAAATATCTATAGTCCCACATTATTAAGTTAGTTGAAAGCCAGATATACTCCTGTTTTTTTTGTGTGTGTGTGGTTTTTTTTTTTGGAGGGGGAAGGGGGGTAAACTTAAAACTAGTACATTGATTCCATGCAGGTATCCAAAGTTCAAAGGAACTACAAATTCATCTGTGTATACCGATTGAGTAGTTCTGAAATCCTGAATGTATACAATGAGAGGGGGGAGGGGGCACAAATTTTGTTTATTTTTATTGGGGGGGGGGGCATAAAAGCTCTGATGATACCCTATCCCAATATCTCGAGCCCCCCTCCCTTTCTGGTAAATAGGCCACTCGGAGAAAATAGTATAAATAGACAAAGAAATATGAACTTGATCCCAAATGTTTGGACATTTGGACAAAATGTTTTTTTCCGTCTGGTATCATAACTGCGTACATTTTAAGGGGGATTTAGAGGGCTGCTATAAAATATGAAGGAAGCTGGTTACTGACTATTTTAATGTAGAATTTGAGCACCTGGGGTTTATACAGATCTCCCAATTTCAGTGATTTACTATGTCTAAAAAGTGGAACTGTATGTGCATTATAGGTACTGTGATTGGTGCTATGTAAAACTTTTTAGAGCTGGGAACAGCCTATCAAAATGATGTAATGATGTCCTCAAGCAAGCAGACAAGAATTCAAAGGGGGCAAGATCAGCGAATAATACATGGTGAATAGTGCATTTGACGGAAGAAACATTTTAACTTTTGAATACTATTTATATGAAATAATGAGACCATTAGAGAATGTTTTTCCATGTTAAATATATATCAAGGAAAGGGCCAGGGAAATGAAACTCACCTATAAAATCTAAGTAGGTGTCATTTATTTTGAGAGAGGGTATAATTATTTTGCGAGGGGATTTCATGTAGGCTTGACCTGCTTTCCAGTCGTTTTCTTTTCTTGATAGAAATAAAAAATATGTTTAAAACAATTATTTGTATAAATGGTTTATAAAACAGCATGATTTTGGTGTTTTTGTATTAACTCATATTTTTTTTTAAATATGTGCATACTTTTTATAACTCAGAGCTAATGGCAGCCGAATTGTCAAAACCACTCAGCAATTTAAATAAGCTAAGGGTACTGAATAGTGTGCCATCTGTATGGATGATAAAATTGAAAAGTGAGAAAACTGAGGTTATGTCATCTGTATAAATAATGACTAACATGGGCCAAGTGCAGAGCCCTAAGGGACTCGCATAGTCATATTATTGAATCTAGATACTCGACATCATCCGTAATGACACACTGTTAACAATTTCGTAATACATGTGGATAAATCTAGTAACCGTTTCATCCTACAATTACAGTTTTGTAGTATATTTATTATGGTCATACGTGCAAGTTTTTTTGTTTTGTTTTTGTTTTTGTTTTGTTTTAGATTTTGAAGGTTGAATTGCAAAGCTAGAAACTGATTCATGGGACCGTCCAACCTTCAGTAATGCATCGCGTGCAAAACGAGATAGCAACATGGTTCGATTGTGGCTGTGTTTATTTTCTGATTTATTTGTTTAGTCGTTTATTCTTTTAAAAATTGTCACTTCAGGAAAGTTATCACAGTTCAATTTCAAATATAATTACACGTAGTTATATAGGGCTCTGTGGATTTAATTGTTTTAATTTTTTGTCCTATTTCGCATGTGGGAATTCCAAAGGAAAAAAATTGCAGATATTTAAATTTTCAGCGGAAAATTCACTGTTTTGATGTTATGTGTGGGCAAATAGGATCAAGCCACAGGACATGAAGGGTCGCATTACTCGTATAGTTCTTTGTATTTAATTTAAAACAATTTAAACTCCTTGATAAACATTTTGCTCAAATGAATAACAATGAGAAACAAATCATCATGAAAAATCGTGGAAACTAAAGAATGCTGAAGAGAAATATAAGAGCATCAGCGTGGGTTACGACTTAACCCCAGAAAAACGTGAAAAATTAAAAAGTCCAGGCCAAAAAGAAAGTGGGAGAGGAATCCGCAGCAAGTCGATGGATCTTCACATTGCAAGGCCCTCCTTGGGACTTGGAAAATAGTGAAGATCAAAAGTCTAAATCACGATGTGTAAAAAAGAGTAAAGACCCTTTTGTTGTCGACAATGGCAATAAATGTCTAATGACAAATTATGGAAGTTTACTGGGTAAGTTTGTTTTATTTACAGCAACAATGCACAAAACCGAACCAGTTATATTTTTTTGAGACAGAAACTTGGTTGAAAACAGACATTACTGATCATTATATTAATATTCTAGGATTTCACTCATTTAGGACTTATATATCAGAAATATAAGTTGGAGTAATTATATAATTATGTAAGAGACACATTGAAAGCATACTTGTGCTTAGAATTAACAGATTTAAAAATAAAAGACACGTTGTTGATCTGAGTGAATCAAACAATCTTTTCGGAGTAGTTTACAGAAAAGTGACAGCTCTCAAAAACACAATGGGCCTATGATGGCATTGAAACAACTCGATACAGCCAGTTCTATTTGTAAGTGGAAAATCATGGTCTCTGGGGACTTTAATTTACTATTAATTGATTGAAAAAAAATGTTTTGTACATAATAGGGAAGGCTGTTTCTCATAATAAGTTTTATGACTAGTTACATGATTTATTTTTGGAGCAACATGTGTTGTTTAGATTTAACAATTTCTTCGAATGATTTTGATATATATGTATACATGTATATATATATATATATATATATATATATATATATATATATATATATATATATATATATATATATATATATATATATATATATATATATATATATATATATATACTATAGAAATACATTGTCCCCCAGGAAAGGGCGATCACAGTGTTATAGCTTGGAACTACTTAAAAAAAATTGAAAACAAAGGAATTCAAGATGTAGGCTATATAGGTACCACTATAACAAAGCTGATTATGGAAAAATGAATCAACCATTATCAGTGAAAGACTAGGGTCTTATTACTTCAGCAACTAATGAAATTGACGCTTGGGGTTATTTGAATACTATACTAATTTTGTGAATCAGTGTGCACCTAAAGTTGAAATTATCAGTGGAACGAAAGTAAAACCACTGTGGTTCAATAAATAAAGCTGAAAAGGCGGTAATAAGGAAATATTTCGCATGGAAAAGATATCTTGAGACAAGGTCATACGCAAGATACAAAGAGTATGTTAAAAAAAGAAACTAGGCCACAAAGAAATCGAGAACTATTAACAGCAAATATGAAAAAGACGTGTGTACAAGATTAAGACAAATTCAAAAGCTTTTTACATGTATGTAAATAGTGAAAATAAGTCACAATCAACAGTAGGCCTAACTGGTATAAAAAGGTTGATGGTTCAACAACGTCAGATGATCTAGAAACAGCTATGGAACAAAATAATTTTTTCGAATCTGTTATGTTAAAAAGGAAGATAAATATTTAACTTGGTTCAGTGATTTTGTACACCTAAACTTTGACAAGGATGCACCTGAACCGTTCAGCTATGTTGCCAACATAGTTGAATGATTCTTGGCTTTACAGACGATCAGGTATACCAGTTAACGTCTTAATTTTACACCGTTAGAAGTGCGAGATTTATTGCCCAAAATTAACCACAATAAGGCCATGGAACCCGGTGAAATTCACCTTAGGGTTTTAAAACAATGTACCGAGAATATGTATCTTCCCCTGTACTGTTTTTGAGACAATCTATAGATCAGAGCAAATTACCGGGTATTTGTAAAGAGGCAAATGTTACGCCGATTTTCAAAAAGGGTGAGAAATCTATAACTGGCAATTCTATCCCGGTCACATGCGCACGCAAGGCAAATTCGGGGGTGGGGGTGGGAGCAGGATGAGGAGGGCAAACTTTTGTAACAAAGCCCACCAGGTAAGCCCTCAAGTCGACGTTGGTTTGTTAGTAAGGAGCCAACCCACTGTTTCATCGACCTTGCTTTCACAAACTGAGCATAATGTGAAGCATGCACTTTGGCCCAAGTGGCAAAGCTGATTTCTGTTAAAAGGGGCGATGGGTGTGTCAGTGGAGGCGTTTTTCATAGCCTATTTAAGTTGATCAGTTTTGAGTGTTTTTCTCTCGCAACATTAGGCCTACTACTTTGTCCGAAACTGGGATAGAATGGGGTTTAACTACTTATTGAGGATTGGACGTTCAACTAAGACCTTCCACAAAGACTAACATGTGTAACATCCCTCCATCGTCCGCCATGGAATAAACCTGTCAAGCCTTGATGGAGCAGGCTTAGTTGAACGTCCAATCCTCCCCAGAAGTAGTCCTAGTTAAACTTCAAATATGCTGCATGCATATTAATTTCCCGCCACAAAGCACGGGTTTGATCCCTGGCAATCACGTAGGACGTGCGGGCCACATCACTGTCACAAACAGGGCAATAAGGTCCATTCTCATAAAATTTGCGTTCTTTGAGAAATTTAAGTTCACAAATGCCAAACTGGTATTCACCTAGTATATACTTCCCAAGCCATATATTAGAAAAAAATATCATCTGCCTTTAATAAGCACGCTTATTCAGATCTTTATTTCCAAAATATTAGTAATACCCCGCTTGTCCACACAAGTACCGTCCCGTATCTCGCCATATGTAGCCAAGCGAGACCAGACAATCAATCAGGTATGCAGTTGTGGCGGGAAATCAATATGCATATTTCGTATTTTTTCCAAGACCCATGTGCACGCAAGGCAAATTCGTCTTTTTTTCGGGCATAAATTTGTAACCAAGCCCTCACATTCATTGCCCACGTTGTTTGATACGTCAGCAGCCAGCGCATTGTGTTTCATCCACAGGGGCTAGACAGACAGACAGACAGACAGACAGACAGATAGATAGATAGATAGATAGATAGATAGATAGATAGATAGATAGATAGATAGATAGATAGATAGATAGAAAGATAGATTTATTTTATTCACATGTACACAGTTCATAAAAAATACATTCAATGTTTATAAATACATTCCAAAAGCAAGTAGTACCTGAGAACACAAAAGGCGTGTTACAATAAAAATAGGATAAAAATATTGGGCTGAAAACGACAGATGACTCCGTAACTGAACCATGGGGCAACCAGCAGAATGGTTGTCATCATATTCTGATCGATATGATGCCATTCATACTGACCGCCAGAGTCACTGTCCCCCGAAAATACTGTAATCAGTAGACTTTTTTCGGTGGACAGTGACTTTGGCGGTCAGTATGAATGGGTTCGTATCGACCAGAATATGAATTAAGATAGCAACCATTCTGCTGGTTGCCCCTGTGGTATCGACCAGAATGTACGATGACAACCAACGTGATTGCCCCTGTAAATGTGTCGGGGATAAAGAGGTCGTGCAAACACAAATCTAGAAATACATTAGTAATTTTGGCAACATTGCGACAATGTGAAGGGACCGAAGTATGGCAACACACTTGAACACATGATTTCCCGCGTTGGCAAACGCGCGCACATGTCTATAAGTTATAGTGTAAAATTCTGTGACACCGATACCCAACAACGGAGTAAACAATAGTAAAACACTGAACACATCGTTGGTGGTGCATGTCAGTTTTTGGCCATATAATCGTTTGATAATGATATAATAACGATTTTCGTAATTATAATAGCTTATTTAGCGTACAATCTCTATGGGGTGCAATAGTAGTGATTTGTCAGACAACCAGAAGAAAGGAGGTGGCCCGAAAAGGCATGTGGGCGATAATAAGGTGAAAAAAGTGAACTATGCAGACACCACACAGAAGGCAGAAGTGAGCGAAGCGCCAAGGACGAGACAGCCTGAGGGAAGTACAGGCGATGGCATGCTCGGGATCTCCGTAAGTATGGTATTTCTTCAATTATAATTACTGACGAACACAGCCGATGTAAAAGCTTAGATGTTTTATTGTTGACTTTGAGGGCGCTTTTTGGCCAATTTGGGGGTGGGGGTGCAGGGCGGTGCTACTGAACTAGAACTTAGAAGAAAGGGAGAGGGAGGGTAGAGGGGTAAGAGGGAGGATTCATACAGGTGCAATTTGGTACGGCCAAAAAGTGATAAGGGAGGGAGGTTTTGTTTTCTTTTTTTTTAACCCTCCCCTTCCCCAAATGATTTATTGTATCAAAATTTTTCCACAAGTCCCCGTTGCTCCATTGCCCATACAGGTCATTTATTAATTCAGAATGTCACAAGAATGCTGTAATACAGCTGTCTTGATCGCCACTAGCGGCACTGCCACTCAAGGCATTAATCTAACCTTTATCAGCATTTTTTTTCCCGCAAATATTAACAAATAAAAAATAAAAAAGGTTAGTGAGGCACAAAAAAGCCTTGCGGGTGCTGGTGACAAACTGGGATATTTTTTATGTGGCCAAATTTGAATGTATCGTATGTTGCCTAAAATGGGTGCTATATTTCACTTTTTTTTTTATCAGATGCCAGATTCCAAAATCTGAATAATAGTGGATTCAGGACATTAATTTTTTATGAAATGGATAATGCTAGATAAAAAAAATATTTTAAAAAATGCTAAATAAAATAGACCTAGGCCTATTTAAGATAATATGTACATTGACATAACAGGCATCGTGCAACACTGCTTAAGTGGCCTGTTTAGAGGGGGTGATCTCTCTTTTGGGGCAGGGGCACTGAAATTTTCTCCTGTATATAGAGACCACCCTGTTTACCTGCATGTATGTATTATCTTCACTTGGTCTAACAACTGCAAACCCTTTTATTCCTTCAGCCAACAGCGTATGTACAGTGTATAGTAGTAATCATTAATTAATCTTAAGGTGGCCCGCATGACAGGCATTCTACGGAATCTTAGTGCAGGTCTCCCGGTTTAAATATGAATATGTTTGTATTGTGTATATGTATTACTGATGTACTGAAGTTTAGACCAAATATAGCTTTTCAACTGTCAAAAGGTGGGAGGTGGGGGAGAGAGATACATACCCTCCAATTTTGCAGGCATATCTTCTAGTTCTACTATATACTAAAATATGAGGATAAACTGACATACATGTACTAACTCTGTTTGCTTGTGAATCTGACATGAGAAAGATTTAAAAGAAAAGTCCTCTGCCATACATGTATATAGCTCACATTAATGAAAAAGGCCCTCCATATAGACTCTAAAGGGCAGTAATTTAACATAAAATATACCTTCACACATTTATCACTGTTTAAAACACAGCTACACCATTCTCTAAATCAATAAGTTTGGTTTTTCTGGACCACTGTATCTTTGTTTGGATGCTCGAACAGCCAATAGAAATTGTGGTAATGTATATCACGGAAAAACAATTTTTCCTCCATGCTGGTATCTCTCTATAACTGGTCTGGTGAAAGTTTGGTGCAGTGTCACTGCAGTCAATAAAAGGTCATCTCCTGAACCTTGGCATTTGGTCACATATGCAGTGATGTAAACATGGTTTAAAGTTCAAAATGAATTATAACCTTTGACCTCAAACAGGTTTCTGGTACATGTATAGAATTGGCAATACTGGCAGAGATGAGACTATAGTAGCACAAGATTGGTCATTTGACCTTGAGTATTTATGCACCCAAAATTTCACAAAAAAACAACATTTCTACTGAAAAGCACATGAATTCTGCCTATGGTGCACACAGATTCTTCAAATCTTTATAGGCTTACATGTAATATGTTAAGAATGCATGCAGTCTGTGATATTTAGTCCAAGAGTGACGTCACTTTGCATGGTTGGCTAGGTGGCATGACACGCCATTCAAACTGATGGTGCAGCATGGCACTCCAATGACCACTTTCAGAATGTTGTGTCAGGTACTGCACAACTTGCTTTGATAGCACTCAAGCCAGATAGTATGATTTAAATGTGTAGTCATTCTTCATAACTTGCTTAAGTCAAGACTTTACATAGGCACTGCTTGGGGGTCAATTATAGGCTGCACATCCCGAAACAACGTGCTTTGACATTGTGTAGAATTTCCCAATTTATTCAGACTTTGCTGGGACTTTTTTATTCTCGATCCATTTTCTTATACATGAGAGAAATGCCTTGAAAGTTTATGGTGTTATTCTTGTGAAGAAAGAACAGTGTAATTGTACATGTACTAAATGACAAAAAATATGCTTGTATATGCTAAGAAAACCAGTGATGTATTTTGTTTGGTTTTCCAGCAATCCCAGGAGATTGAAAAACTTTTAGCTAAACTGGAGGCAGGGGAACTGTTCTGTGATCCTGATTTCCCTGCTGATAAGGCGGCCATAACTTATTATGATGAAGATGTTTCAGATATTTTATGGCTCAGGCCAAAGGTGAGCATATCTCGTATACATAAGTGTTGTTAAAAAGAAATAATATAAGGACACTAGAACAATAAAACAAGTACTGGTCGTTAAAGGATGCAGACGGAAATAAAGAAAATGGTAAAATAGCCTTTGAAAGATAGTTCATTTTTTATAAATGTACATAGTTAATGTATTTACATTCGTCTGATCATTAGGATATTTACAACAGTGTCTGTGTATAATATGACAAAATCGGACATTACAAATAAAAATTCGGGGAAAAAACACTTGCTGTTGGTTGCTATGTAAATGTCAAATATATGGCTTGGCTGATATCTGTTTGTTTCAGTAGAGGAAAGGTTGGAGTAGGCAGGACATACCCAAAATACAAGCCCATGTTATGGCTGTCATTTTATGGGTCAGGCTTACAAAAGAGGCCGTACTGTTTGCTTTTGATGTTTGTAGTTGTGCATGTTCTGACTATGGAATGATGAGCTTTCAAATGAGCAACTTTGACACCTATCACCATATCTATACCAAAAAAAATGAAACGACAAAAAATCATGTATAGCTGAGATGATTTTAATGTAGGCGTACATTTTGATTTTGCAATTTTTTTTTCTTTGCAGGATATAGTACCAGATGGACAGAACCCCTACTTGCTAGTTGATGGAGTTAATAAAAATGATATAAAACAAGGCAATCTTGGAGACTGCTGGTTTTTGTCATCTTGTGCAGCTGTTTCCCAACAGGAAAAATGTATGAAAAAAGTGAGTGCACTTTATTGCTTTCTTGCGTTTTTATCTTGCTGATGGAACAATGTATGCACTGAGTGCTCACTGTTGTCTTCATACTGTGCTGTATTCCTTATTACTTAGATGCATTTATTTATTTGCAGATAATCCCCGGCAACCAGCCTCTTTTTGGCACAGGGTACAAAGGTGTTGTCCATTTTACCTTTTGGAGGTTTGGTTCCTGGGTAGACGTATATGTTGATGATCGTCTTCCCACCAGGAATGGGTCCTTAATTTATGCACGTTGTACAGATCCCACTGAATTCTGGGTAGCACTTTTAGAAAAGGCATATGCAAAGTAAGTAAAAATTAGTTTGAATAGAACAGTGATGTGTGTGTGTGGAATTTATTAGCTTACATGTATATTGAGCATGTACAGTAGTCCCGCTCATATAAGCCCTGCCCCCCCCCCTCCCTGCACCAGAAATGTGGCCTTATAAAAAGGACAGCCATTCTTAATCGGGTAAGATACAATGAAAGTACAATATCTGCTGCATGGAGAAGTGTTTTCTGTACCAGGGTGATCTCTTATTGTCATTGTGGGCTAATAAGACGGGAGCACTGTATTTGACTTGTTCTACCAAGTTCATGAATTTTCTATTCCAATGCAAGCACATTTTTGACTGCATGGTATCAAGAGGTAAGTAATTAGAGTGCAGTAGCACAAATTTGGGGTTGTGAAAAAAAAGTACATTTCACAATAACTTCTCACAAATTTTTGCTACAGAAGCTTTACATGTACAGTGTACATGTAGGTCATACTTACTCAAGTCAAGTCAATGACTGTAGGTCATACTTACTCAAGTCAAGTCAATGACTGTAGGTCATACTTACTCAAGTCAAGTCAATGACATTTTGCTTATTATTACTGTGCCATAAACATAAAAAATTCACTCTTGTTTCTTTCCATTTCTTTATTTTATATTATAAAGAGCAATCATCCATTTTTGCACCCAAATACAGTGAAAGCTCCCTATACCTAACACCCTTGGGACCGGAAAAAAGTGTTCAGTATAGTGAGGTGTTCGGTATAGGGAGGTTTGATAGCATTGAAAGTATGTATTTGGGACCGAGAAATGGTGTTCAGTATAGAGAGGTATTCGGTATACGGAGGTGTTCGGTTAGGTTTACTGTATATTTGTTTTGTATGCAGAATACACGGTTCCTACAGGGCTCTTGAGGGAGGTCAGTCAATGGATGCACTGGTTGACCTGACCGGGGGTTTGGCAGAGAGGTGTGTTCTCACCAGCGCAGAAAGCCTTTTGTACAGACGGTTGCTTAGAGCTTATCGTTCGGAGCTTGCCTTTATTGCATGTTCAAGAAAGGTGAATACTTGTGTGCGTTAACAGGTGGGGCTTGAGTACAGAACCAGCTTTTACTGGAAAGGAACATTTTAGCTTTATATTATTTACCCAGAACAGCTTTACATGTACAAGGTGATGTTAACCAGCATTCTCATTGGCTCATGTTGAACTTATAATAACATGGTAGCTGCATGACTTAAATTTATGTGTTTTGTTATTTTATTGCATTCACGTGAAAAGACGGTTTATTTATTCACATTGTGATTTACTAGTATATAGAATTAAGGGCATGTGGTATTGTTTCTCTGTGCACTGCCAATAGTTAGCTCAACTGACTCATCAGTTAGCTGAGCTTATAAGATACTTGGTCGTCCATTGTCCATCCATCAGACAGCTGCGCCAGGAGATCCTATGCATATTCAAGAAGATTCACTGACAAATTGTGTACATTTAAGAATGGAATGATAGCTTTCCAAAAGAACACGTTCTGAACATGCAAAAAGGAGGTGATGTTAAAGTAATTATTTTTGATCTTGAAATATGAAATAATATGTAAACAGGTAGTATATCACTAAAGAACCTTATTTTTCTCTGTACCCTTCAAAGAGAAGGATCTGCCCACTTAAATATTGGTCATATCTGGATCACAATTCTGATTTGTTTATGTTATACACATGCTATTCATGAAGCTATTGCTACATGTGTCTGATTGGATAGCTGGGGTACACCTTCGCAGCATTCTCAATGCAGACCATCAAGATGACCTGCAAGGGCATGGTTGTCAACAGAATGAATGACCCAGAAAATGATAAGTTAACGTGAGACCAGGCAAGTGGAGTCCTCCATCGAATGACATACAATGAGGTGAACAGTTAAAAAATCACATTAAACTTGGCAGGGACTAACCTTTAGCTTTGATAGATCTCTGCCGATTTTGCACAAATGGTCACACTCCAGAAGTTTGGAATTTTTGTGATTTTTTTTTGCTTGGCTAATTGCTTTGAAATTGCAAAGGGACATTTATTGGGACTTTTATAACAAACCTTATTTGTTCAATGGGTCAATGGAGGTTACACTATGAATGTTCTATTTTTATCTGTATTTCTTGTATTTTTTTATTTAATCTTCTCTCAAAGTGAATGCAAGATTTTTCAAACTTGGTGAGGGCCTTGACTAAATCTCCACTAACTATATGTTTTTTCACTGCATGGTGCTGTTGGCATTTCCTAGTTTTTGAGAAAATGTTTCAAATTGCCAGTTATCGGTAAGGATACATGCACATGTATATGATAGCATTGTAACTTTAGGAAAAGGAGTAAATGTGACATATGGGCTTATGCCTTGGTATATGTGGATCCTAAGCCCAATATTACCTTTAAACATTCAGAAAAAATATACCTATGGTGTCTCTTTTGGTGTTGTAAATTTTGACCTTGAGTAACGTTGAAGGGTCAAACTGACATGTTGGCTTACATCACATGTACGTCTTGGTAATGGTGGGTCTTAGACCCATGGTTACTATTAAATATTAATAGGATATTACCTTTGGGGTGTCCTTCAGTGTTGTTAACGTTTGCCTGAAGTGACCTTGGAAGGTCAAACAGACATGTTTATATCTTGGTAATGGTGAATCCTGTCACTTTTCACTCCAGAACTGGGTGGGTGAAGACATTAATTTGATATTGCAACTAGTGATTATAGCCTGAAAGAGCCACCTTGACAGTGCACATGAATAATATTATAATGTTATTGTCCCCTGCCACCAAAAGTGGTTTTTGGGGACATAGAAATGCATGTATTAGGGATAGGGACAGGTAATTGGTCCGTTTGTCCATCAGTGACATTCGTTTGTCCACCCATTACATTCATGTGGCCCAATATCTATTAAAATCAACTGTTTAAGATACAGGGTGATGGATATTTTACCATTGATGTTTCCTATACAGGGCATGGGCTTTGTAGCTTCATGCTGACCTTGACGTCTTTTCAACATGTTCAAGGTTACATGGTCCTTAAATGTTTCAGGTCCATACAGCATGATATCAAATGACCCACTTTAGATAGAATGATGCAATTTATACTGTAGTGTACCCTATGGTGCATGGCACGGGATTTATTGTTTATGTTGATCTTGATCTTGAGCCTCTTTTCAAGGTCACAGAGCCGCTTAACCTGACTTTGAAGCATTGTATTAAAGGCATGTGCAGTGTTGTGTGACGTGGCTTGTTTTTTGACATGGACAATTTTTCAAGGTCATTGTTAGCAGAAGGTCGCACAGCTGCTAAATGTATGTGACGAAACAAAGCTGACTTTGATCTAATTCTGAAGGTCACAGGACTACTGCAGTCTGTGCATCCAAGGTCAGATGCAGGAGCACAGGACTGAAACATTTCTCTCGTTTCATTGTTGTTGGGAAAAGTAGGCACAATTGATTCATGATCAGTCAAACAATTTAAGAAGCCAAACCAAAAAGCAATGGATATTTTTATGTGCCAGAATTTATTTGAAATTGGTTTCCTCAGACTTGTTTTGATCATTTTAAAAAAGCTACCAAAAAGTTGCTACCACTATAGATAAGCTAGAATCATGCTTCCCATTGGGAAGGAGTTTCATAGAATTGTTTTCTGTTCTGGGAATTTACAAGTACAGTTCACAAATGAGCCATTTTGGAAATTCCTAGGCTTCAGGCCAAGAGGTTTCCATGAGACTACTTGTAATCTGTCTGCATTTTGGACAAAATTATAGAAACCACTTAGTGTTTGACAAACTAAAACCAGTTTCACATATATTAGTCAAACGATGCTCATTTGTAAGTATAGGCATATACATGTATTTTACTCCAACATTTCAGGGAAACTGGAGAGGAACTAATGCAGAGGCCGACAGCTCAGGACTGCTTGATGGACATGCTTACAGTATCACTGGTGTTAGAAAGGTACATGTACCAAAATTTACCAGTGAAACCTGCCTCTTACCTGTGTGGTCTCTTTAACCCCCTCAGCTCTCCCCCCCCCCCCCCCCCCCCGACCAAAAAAAAAAAAAAAATCACTTGCATAGCAACATGGTATATCAGGTAAATAGCATATGCTAAGATACTGAGACTGACATAAGTTGATTTTTTTCAATTTGGTGGGGATGTACTTTGAGTGGGGATGTACATGTACAGGGTACAAAATGTGTTCAACAGGTCACAGTCTCGTGATTTTTTTATTTTTCATGTTCCAAAAAATTGAATTGGGTGGGGTGGGGTTCTAAACTGTCATTTTTTTCTATTTTTCATGAGTTTCCCAGGTATATTTTTTTAATTTCTCAATAATGTCTGCCAGACATATAAAGCTGGATTCTCTTCAGATTTGGTGAAAATGGAGGACAACTCAATTTCTACAAATGAAACAAAAAAGTCTGATGACATTTGTTCACCAGCTGCTTTTGGCTGGTTGTGGAAAAGTTTAAATGAGTTTAAAGTTGCATGTGAAGAAATATATTAGCCACTACATGCACATGCAATATAAACTTGATTAATTGGTTATACTTTCAATGTATGCCATAAAATCTTTAATTTATGCAGAGCACGTTTTCATGATATATTTGGGGTTTAGGTGCCATGTTCTCACTCTTATTTTGATCCACGCCACATTAATATTGTACACGTACATGTACCATGTCATTTTGATATAAGGTAAAGTGTCAGTACATTTTGTATTCTCACTGTTATTGTGACCCAACCTACCATGCCACCTAAAAGTCTAAAATGTCAATATATATACCTTGGTAAAACACACTTTAATAAATGCATTTAAAGATTGTACATCTGAAATAAAAATACAAAGTACCAAGAATTTCTGGCCAAAGACACATCAGCTGGTTGGGTTTAAGCAAATGTTAGTTGAGCTCTGTTGATCACGGTATCATATTAGTGCAATACCTTGCAACACTGCCCAGTGTTATAGTGGTGGAAAATTTTGAGATTTTTCACAGTGTACTTTGTGTGTGTAGTCCATGCTTCTGTTAACGCTTTTGGGCCTTTTGCCCAGTGTTCCCTTGAAGGAAAAAAACTATATGGTGATTGCACTTGTAGATTACACTAATATACATGTAAGCAGGGTTTCTAGTGTCCACAGAAATATCCAGTGTATATATATATACACCATGTATAATATTAGCTATATTGTACATGGTGGTGTTATACGATGCAGAAATGCATAATTTTACAG
Organism: Hermodice carunculata; assembly: GCA_964020975.1. Taxonomy (NCBI): domain Eukaryota; kingdom Metazoa; phylum Annelida; class Polychaeta; order Eunicida; family Amphinomidae; genus Hermodice; species Hermodice carunculata. Next base: position 67,565,147 of record OZ026620.1, on the reverse strand, counting down.
ATGGAAGTTTCTCAACAAGATGTACTAAGCTTCAATGTGGGCAAATGCCTACCATTCAGTGTGATCATGAATTTATGTTAATAATAGATCAACCATGATCACGGGCAAGCACGTCTTCTGAGAGTTCGCAATCCATGGGGAGATAGCACGGAATGGAAGGGAGCATGGAGTGACAAGTGAGTGTAGAGCCCAACTGAAGGATTTATCAATACTGTGGTACATGACTTTGGACATGTGTAGCAGTGTCATAGCTTTATTAATTGTACATGTTTCTGTTCCGCAACTTTGATGTTAATAGACAAATTTGCTCTTTGAGCCATATGGAAATATCAGATTTGAATTCATTGGTGGGTGACCTTGAGCTAATTCAAAGGTCACAAGGTCACCTTAGTGAACTTGTTTTTTTTATGTAACTCAGAATTGAAGTTATGACTTCAATATTGCACGTGGTAGTAGTCCTCAATTAGGTCTGGTCAGCTAAGAAGATGGATGACCTTGACCAAAGTCCCAAGGTCACCAAGTTGGTCAGTCGGTTGGTACACAGACTGTGGCTTCTGCAGCACAACTAAAGAAGTTTTTAAGATAGGACTTTGATAATGCCCAGATATACACTTCTATAAGGGCCAGGTGAAGTATGAAGGTGATTCACCGTGACCCTATTTCCAAGGTCATGGAGGAACTATAGTATGTTTTGGTTTCTGCATGATAACTGGTAAAGTTTTATGATGGCACCTGTGCATGTGTGTACTGCACAGGATTATAGTCCTTTTCCAGGGCTAGGTCAAGCTAGATCAGTTTCAAAGAAGGTTGACCTTGATGTAATGTCCAAGGTCACAAGGCCACTTTAGTGAATTTGGTTTCTGTATCCACTTCCCAAGGTCACGAGTGCCCCATTTATTCCTATCAACAGGCTAATGAGGGCAAACATAATGATGGTAGGGGTCAGCCAACATCTATATTTTATAAACATGTTTCATTTATATTTCAACTAATACTTGACAATAAAGGGGTATAATAGGACCAAAATTGCACAGATCAAAAGTCCACGACAAAACATTCTCAAAGAATAATGAGGTGGGCTGAGGGTGGGAGGGCTGTGAAACTGATATGTGCGGCACCCAGGAAACTGTTGACTTATTTCCTTTGCCTATCAATGGCCAGCATGCCTCATACATGTATATTGTACCTGCTGTAAATATGTAGAGTATTTATAATTGTAAGAAAATCACACTTGTGTTGAACAAAACAACACTGTGATTTGATATATTTGAAGGCACATTATTCTATTTTCCCATGACACGGAGATATTAAATTTTTTATGTCTGTTAATCCAACACATTTATAGTACAGTCATAATGCAGAACTAAAGGTATATGACCTTGGACTTGTACATTGCACAATGTATTGATCCTGTTGAATAGCTCAGTGGCGGCTATAATTATTATATCCCAAAGCCTGCCCCCAAGTTTGCTGAGATATGTTTGTGTCCAATAATGCATTTTACATACTATGAGCAAATTCACTTTGCCTCCATTTGCACAACATTATTGCCTGTAGTGATGACAGATGGGATTGGGTAGACTCAGAGACCAAAAAATTAATGGAGGTCGCACTGAGACCAGACGGAGAGTTCTGGATGAGTTTTGAGGACTTCTGTGATGAGTTCCATGAAATTACCATCTGCACACTACAACCGGATTTTGATGGAGATGGAATCTCTGATGAAGCAGGTATATACAACTGAAAATTGTGGTTAAGGATATTTACTCCTCTGACAGAAAAGCAAATCCGTCTGTATACATTTCAAGCAACGCAGTTACATGTATGTAACCAATATTTTATTTAAAAAAAAAAAAAAAAAGTCTCCTTGAGTGGCTACCTAATAACACAGAACACTTGCCTGGAATTAGCAGATTCTAATTTGATGTGACGTGTGAAATTATTCATGGGACCCTGTCTGCAAGAATGCTGGGACAGTATACATGTGTTAGCACAGGCCTTTCATGGAGGCTAGCTGCCTCTCTATCATCTTGGTTCTTGGGGGATTTTCATGGTGGTAAAATCACTTTTGTTTTAGACATGTAACAAATATTTGTGCCCTATATCTTAATGTTTTGTTTTGTGCTGTCAGAAGAAAAAAAGCAGTAAAATTACATTGTTACAAATATATTTGTAAATTGCTGAGAATCAGGATTTTATCGCTGTATATATTTTAATTGGAGTTACCTATCAGTATGCATGTAAATGTACAAGAACTTTTGTCAGGTCAGAGTGCAATTCTGTTCCATTTTCTTCCACAAATCAATGACAGATGTGAGGTAAATTATGGAGAGTGAAGCTGCCACACTGAGGCCTAGCTCGAGCTCACAAAGTGTTCCAATTGATTTTGAGAGAGGTTTAATAATAGCCCGGAGATACATTGTAGTGTGACCAGGATGAATGTACATTGCATACAGTAAACGATATGCCCAGATGTTGTTGACCTCATGCGGAAGTTTTTTTCCCAGGAGGTGTTCAAACTGTGCATGGGCAGTGGGCCATTGGACGTACAGCAGGAGGGAGTCGTAACAATCTTCATATGTTTGTCACCAACCAGCAGTTTGCCATTTCCCTGCAAAAGCCAGGTACAGGGTCATTTCAGGGTACAGTGTATTAAAAAGATCAGAAAGAGTTCCAAATCCTTGGTAACAGGAGGTCATATGTTGAGAATGAAAAAAAAAATTGCTTCTTTAACTCATTCCATACTTTGGTCACAGGCCTTGGTAAGTGCCAGAACCACTGACTTAAGACTATAGGCATGTTGGTACTTGAATGAAAGCTCTTTTCATGAAGAATTTAAATATGCAATTGTCATCTTAAATCTAGGTAAACATGCGGAAAAATTAGGGGCTGGTATGGAATGAGTTAAATTAAGGAATGCTAACTAACAAAACTCCTTAGTGTCAGGTTCATGAATACTTCTAACAATGAGGAAGCATCATCCTTTAACAATTTTAAAGAACATTTAGAGAAGGCATGACGTGGATATAAGATGTCCACTTGCATGAATTAGTTGTCTAAAAATGTGACACCAATGAATTGTATGGATCAGCTAACAGATATAAAGCCTAAAACCATCAGATCATATCATTTTGCATTATCACAACACATTAATTTCTATATATACACCATGTATCGTATTGTATTGTATCATATGGTATCGTACTGTATTGTATCATATCAACGTGGGGAACTTCAGGTAATGTCCAATTGGTTTTGGACAATTTTTTTCATTCTGAGATTTTGTGACATTTTGGCAGACATATCCATATATATTGTCTATCAGTTGTCCAAATTTGGTTGTTCTAGTCCTAATACAATCTGAAGATTCAAGATAATAATGCTAACATGGTTATCAATGGACTGTGGTAACCTTTGAGTCTTGATTACAGACAGTATATTTTGAACCAAATTGTCCAGTTCATGTGACTATTTAAAACTATTATATCATATTTTGTTCAAAAAAGCTAATTTACTCTAAAATTTCTCAAAAGCCAAAACATATCATGGATTTTCTAAGAAAAGATATTAAGTTCTTTTCTAAATGTGTGTCAAAAATGAAGAGTCTACCAATTTTATCAATTTCGACAAAATCAGCTATTTTGCAATTTTTGTATCCTCATTGTTTAAAAAAGAAAAACAGATGTGGTTGTGAAAAATGCCTGAAACAGTTTTGTACATGTGCAGTGTATACACCTGTACATATACTGAGATCATAATAGCACAAATTTAACCACTTAACTTGCTTTTTTTCAAGAAATATCCAAAATTTCACAAAAAAACAACACATTTTTGCCTCAAACGTTTATGTTTATAAAACAACTCTGAATGTGGAGTTCCATCTTTAGTACAGAAGAACTCTGCAAATCCTTGTAGTCAATTGAGTATATAGGTTTATTACAGGAATGCATGTGGTGTGATATTTGGCCCAGAAGTGAAGTCACTTTGAGAGAGTGGACGTTACTTTAACCTTATTGGACCCCAGTGCATTGCTAAATTAAGGTCCACTACATTTCAATTTGAAAATCAAATGGCCTGAAGAATATTTTTGTGGGCTTTTTTTTTGTTTTGTTTTTTGAGAGAATCAGGATTTTCTTTGCTATTCTGAATCACACCTTCTGTTCGCTGTAAGTTCTGTGTTAGCAATGTTCAGCTTTACTTACATGTATTTTTCCTTCCAAGAACATGAAGAAAAATATTCTGTGGACAATTTTAAAACCTTCTCAGCCATACCAAGGAAGCTGTTCATTGAGGTCATCATCCTCTAGATCTTGGTTTTTCTCTTGTGTTTATATCACATTTATTTCTTGTAAGAAGAGGCTAAATTGCAGAGATGGAAGCAAACGACATCTTACAATTTGATGTCAGTTTGAAGGGAAGTAATTGTAAGTCTTGAATCCTTATGGTCCTTTCAATGAAACTAAACTAGAAACTCTGTGTGCAAAGTATTACTATGGACAATGTCATACTGTTTCAAAGAGCATTTGAAATTATGCCTTTTGTATTCTGATCTTTTTCTTTATATTTCAAAATTAAAAAAAAAAAATCTGTTGGTATAATAAAATTAAAGTAGCAGGAAATTCTGTGGATTGTTTTTCATTTAAGACACTGCATTTTTTGAAAAATTCTTTATGTTCTTTTATCGACAAATTTTATTTTTAATGAATGAACTATTTGACTATTTTTTTCTTTTAATCTTTGCTTTGTTGTGGCTTTTGGTTTGTTTTACAATATAGTTCATTTAATTTACTGGTAGTGTTTATTGAAAAGTAGGTAAAATTTGTAGGATTACTTTAACCTGCAAGAAACACCAATTTACTTATATGCTCCAGATGACTTTGACCCTTTGATGGATGACCCAGATTCTGAAGGCAAATGTAGTGTGGTGATTTCCCTGATGCAGGAACACCGCAGGTCGCAGCGCCACCTGGGCACCAAAACCTTACAAATTGGATTCTTTGTTTATGAGGTAATAATTATGTAGTTTTTCAAGAAGGTTGCCATCCTTGTAATATTATAGGATTTTAATTTCACCATCAGAAAAAATAATCAAATCTTTTCAATGTACACACATTTAAACATTATCAGGAATACCATTTAGTAATTAGTCATTTGAAGCAAAGTGGAAGAAATATTTAGCATTCTTGTAATTTAGACAAAGTAAGTAGGGAAAAATGAAGTGCGCGCAGTTGGTGTTGAATCAAAGCTCACAGACATAAATGTATCATAAACACTTCTTTGCTTAAGTTTATTATTATTATTATTATTATTATTATTATTATTATTATTATTATTATTATTAGTAGTAGTAGTAGTAGTAGTAGTAGTAGTAGTAGTATTTCAGTCATTTGAAGGTTAATCATTTTGTTGACAGACATTTGATCCAGAGGAGCCATTGCCGTTTAAGCATTTCATGTATAACCGAGAAGCTGGCAAGTCTGGTACCTTTATCAATTTGAGAGAAGTCATCAGCCGATTAGAGCTGGCCCCGGGACATTATGTCATAATACCTTGCACTTTCCAACCAAATGAAGAAGCAGAATTTCTGTTGAGGGTATATGCTGAAAAAGAGTTCAAGATAAGCGAGTGAGTATTGGTGATCATAACAAAAGTTCTTACCAGCACAAGGTGCGTAACTTAACATCTTTTATAGTGTGACATTGGTTTGATGAGGGACAGGGAGAGAAGAAGTTGGGAGCGAGTCTCAGGTAGACTGTGGGGTATATGCAAAACTGAATTATAAAATGATACAGCAAAATGTGCGAGTGGGGGGTATAGATGAGTTTGAAAGTGATTGACTTGTGCTAGAAAAACATGACAATAAAGTTACCCCTGATGTATTGAGTTACGGTTTAGCTCTGCTGACCATAGGTCACAGAACTCATGTGTTTACTTTTATTTATGTCTGTCTGTCTGTCCATGCATCCATCCATCTGTCAATCTGGAAACAATTACTTGTCTACATGATGGCATCTACAAATTAATCAAAGTTAACCTGGAATTTTTTGGACATGCTCTATGAAAAAATCCAGGTGCTTTTAATTGCTGGTGGTGCCACCTAGTGGATACTTAATACAGGGGCCATACAGTGAAAATTGAAACCACCCTGGTATGTTTGAATTTAAATGGATCATTATGATATTGAGTGGAAATATTCTGCAGGCTATATGTCAAAGCACAACAATACTAGGAGGGATATATATATGTGAACAGAAACTACGAGTTGATATATATGCAGTAAGGTCTATGAAATTCATTATCTTGAGAAATAATTCGGCTAATTTCACCAAATGTTCATTAAATGAATATCATACATGGAATTTCAATATTACATAATATGGGTGACCTTGACCTATACTGTCAAGGTCACTGTGGAAAAACATTTCAGTTAATGATTTCTTTTTGTGACGGTCATTATGTCTGAAATTGTGGACATATTTCAGATGCCTTATAGGAATACTATTCAGACATTAATCTCTGGTGTGTGGAGTTACAGTGTAGCCATGCAGTGGTGGTATAAATTGGAACCGTCATCATAGGTGTAAAACCACATTTATTTTATAATTGTGATAACACATGAAATGAGAAAAAAATGCACAAAAGGTGCACTAGATATATGATCAGATTATGTAAAATTTTGAGTGACCTTGACTTATTTTTCAAGGTCATTAAGTACTTTGTAGAGCAATTTTAAAATTCAATATCTGGAGAAAGAACTAGGCTAGCAATACTAAATATACTACAAATGTGTTTCATATGTGAAAGTTTTATATTGCATAATATAGATGACATTGACCTACTTTTTCAAAACCTCCCAAGGTAATGCATTTCAGGATTTTTTTGGGGGGGGTGGGTGGGGGTGGGGTGGGGTGGGGTGGTGTGTACATATACCCATATACCATGTCAGGAACATTATGCAGACAAAAGTCCATGATGTATGGAGTCATGGCGACATCAGGGGAACTAACATGATAGTTATCCAAAACACATTATATTCATTATTGTGGTAATAGATTGAGATGGGGAGTACACAAGTTACACCAAAGATGTGGCAGTCCAAGGGTCCAGCTTTTTAAACTGTTGTGTGACCTTGACCTACTTTTTTCTTCATTTCATTAAGCATTTGAGTACAGGAGAGACAAAACTCAGTATGTTGAAAAAGAATAAGGCAAACAATACTAAATGTACAACAATTGTGTATCATACATGTAAATTGGATGTTGTATATTATGGATGACCTTGGCCTACTTTCTCTAGAACATGAAGGTAATGCATTTCAGGAAATGAATGTTTATGTTAGTTACTCAATTACATGTCAGCAGAGCACAAGGCCCATGGGCCTATTGGTATCATATAATGCCTTGTTTTCAATTAACCTTTATTTCAATACAAAACATTTTACCCCCAATTTCTTATTTGTGCATGCCCTGTTTTTTATACCTTCCCCTTACATTCTGGGTAGTGTCTTAATTCCATCCATCCATGTCTATGCCCTAGCTCAAAATACATATACATGTAGATACATGTTCACTGGGAGTAACATGAACTAATTAGATTTCTAGGTCACTGTTACCTATGCACACACGCACGCATGCACACACACACACGTATGTATACAATGTATATCACTTTTATCTGTTATAGTATCATTTTAAGAGTGCTATTTTTTGACTGCTTGACACCCAAAGGTACCCTTGCAGCATAATAATACAGTGCCATACACCCATGCTGACTGAAGTTGTGCACTTACATGTTTTTCCATTATGATATTATCCCATAACTAAAGGACTGGTGAATAGGAATACAGCTTGACAGGTCTTAATATCATTCTATCTTTGAAAAGTATTAAAACAGTCTCAGTCCCAGGTGATTATCAGCAGCCAGTACTGTCTCCATTTAATTGTATTGGCCTACTGAGTGACTCAGCATTATACAAAAGTGCTTAAAGCCTTCAACTCAGGGGTTTAGCCTGTACCTTGTTCTGGCTGCCCACGTAGCACCCTTGCCTTTGACTCTGGTGTTTTGCACTAGTGTCAAAAATATATATTTGTTCCTGGAGAACAAATACAATATTTGTTTCCCAGGAACCAATATGTAGCAATTATTTTCACTCTGGAGGGAATGAGTATCTGTTCTTATGTAAGAACATTTGTTGTAAGTTTGACCAAGTTTAAAGATGTGTCAGTCATTTTTACAGTGGTAACTGCTATGTGCAACCACTGCCGTGAGCAGCCACATGGCTTTTTTTGGCCACTAGCCTAGGATATAGGAGTCTGTTTCTTTGTAAATTTACCTGCAGTGACAGGTCACCTGCTGTATGTGGCCCACTTTTTCTTGGCGGGGGGGGGGGGGGGCACATACAGTAGGTACCACTGTGCATGTAAACAAACAAAAATGTTAAAGTTATAAAGTTTTAAAAACTTCTGGTCTTTCGTCCTGAAATATTAAAGAAACCTTTTTGTCCAGGCTGCAGGAAATGTCAGTAATTCTTCGATGGAACGAAAGCTGTTTAAATTGAATAATTTCACAGTTTTTTTACCTTTTGTCGAAAAGTATGGAAGACTTGTATTTTCTTCCAGACCTATGAATTCTGATGATATGGGGTTACATATGCGAGCAGCTGGATTTTTATAGTGGTGTATGGTAAGTACAGACCATGCACATGCTGCTGGTACAAAAACTGTGGAGCTGACTTACAAAGAAAGAATGGCATATGCCTTACTGCATCTCATATACTGGCATGTATAATTATGAATGGTCACACCCAGCTGGTACATGTACATCATGCAGGTAACCAAATGTGATGAATGGCACAGAGAATTCAGACTAGGTTGGTATTGGGGATAATGTTTGGATCATCAGTTGTGTGATTTCATGCTTAACCCTTTCCCCCGTGAATTAAGACTGAGTCAACAGCTTTCCTCGGCATGGGTTGGGCCCAACCCATGCTGAGGAAAGCTGCTGACCTGGGTCATGTTGTCTTGACAGGTCTCATCTTCAATTCGCAGTCAAATTGTTTTTCATTCACTAGTAAATTTTTTTGGCAGCGTATGCTGCATTTCGGCGGCAGACAGCGGTACACAGCGGCAGAGAGCGGTGGCCAGCGGCAGACAGCGTTAGCCAGCGGCAGAGAGCGGCGGTCGGCGGCAGGCCCGCCGACCGCCCCCGACCACCACTGAAACCCAATTGAGACTTCTGGGGCTCAGCGGCAGACTGCGGCACATGGCATTGGCCAGCGGCAGATAGTCTTTCGCCGCTGTACGCCGCTGTATGACGCCAACCACCGCTATCTGCCGCTGGCTACCGCTCTGTCCTCACAACTGCATTATATTAAGTGTAAAATGTGAATCCAAGTGAATAGGAAGGAAAGGAAACCATGTGTGCCACTTCATTTATGGCTCATAACACTTCAGTTGCTTCATTCAGTCATATTAATCCGTTCATTCACCTATATGCATGTACACATCAATAAATTTTATTTTCATTTGCTCATGCCTGACAGTTAACTTGCATTCACATGAATATTGCATTTACATGTAGACATAAGAAGCAAACAATTCTGTTTTCACATATCATGTATTTATTGAGTATAAAGTGTATATAGGCCTACATCATGTGCAGGGAAAGATTTATACATAGGTATTCAGAGGTACATTTGTGAAGGACCAGAGCTCAGATCCTGAAAGGTGAGTTACTAAGAAAAGGATAAAATATAAACAGTTATGAGTCTGTGTATTCAGCTTATTACACAACCTCAGGTCCTTTTTATGGCTACAACTGTCTATATTCCCAATTCTGCAAGTTAGTGAACAGGGATTGGTAAACTTTTATAAATTTGACCAAAAAAAAAAAAAAAGACACAAATGCCAAACTTGTGAGTTGTAGAACATTTTGGGACAAAGTTACCATTTGGGATGAAGTTACTGCTGTCAGAATTTTTTTTTTTTTTGATATAACAGTACAGTAGTCCCAAAAGTATATAGTATAAACACAAATTTGATTTGTCTTGACACATGTCAAACCCCAAATATTTACTAGCTGTCATGTTCACATGCAGGCAGGCACTTAATTATGCAGTAGATGGGTGACCCAATTACTGCCCACAGTTTGGGTGCTGTATGGTTCTGTCCCAACTATGCAGTAGCCAGCAATGGTGTGAACTCAGAAGTTTAAACAATACATGTATACTCAAGACTTGCTTCAGTTCATTCAGTTGTAACAACAGCCTGTTCTACCTGGTAGAAAATCCTCCCTGCACAAGGGCCTTTAAACTTGAAATCTTGCACATAATGTTAGGTGCATGAGATTAAGTAAATGCAGTTTACAACCTGCTCAAGGTCCAATGCTGGCAGTTGCATGGATTCCAAGTGGATAATAAAGCTATATTCAAAACTGTGGCATGCTGTGATTGATCTTTATAGCAGGTACCACTGTTATACAAATCAGTGAGAGTTGTCTTCTCACAGTTCATCCTGCATATAGCTTATCATGACATGAAAGATTTCTCTGTAATTATATATGCATAGAGATTATGTGATTTATTCTTGCCTTTTACCCCATTACATATAGCACTGGAGGGTATTGTAATCCCTTTCTGTCTGTCCACTCTGTTGACATTACAGTAATCCCTCCTTTGAGAGACTGCCCCTAATGCCACCCAAAAAGTGGTCACATAAAGCAGGTGGTCTCTGGAAGGAGGTATAAATGATATGAAAAGTACTACAGAGAAGCCTGGCAAATGTGGTCTCTCAAAGGAGGTGGTCTACCACAGGAGTGGTCTTTCAAAGGAGGGACTACTGTACTGTTATATCCAAAAAAAAAAAAAAATACTGACGGCAGTAACTTCATCCCAAATGGTAACTTTGTCCCAAAATGTTCTACAACTCACAAGTTTGGCATTTGTGTCTTTTTTTTTTTTTTTTTTGGTCAAATTTATAAAAGTTTACCCACCCCTGTTCACTAACTTGCAGAATTGGGAATATAGACAGTTGTAGCCATAAAAAGGACCTGAGGTTGTGTAATAAGCTGAATACACAGATTCATAACTGTTTATATGTTATCCTTTTCTTAGTAACTCACCTTTCAGGATCTGAGCTCTGGTCCTTCACAAATGTACCTCTGAATACCTATGTATATATCTTTCCCTGCACATGATGTATATACACTTTATACTCAAGAAATACATGATATGTGAAAACAGAATTGTTTGCTTCTTATGTCTACATGTAAATGCAATATTCATGTGAATGCAAGTTAACTGTCAGGCATGAGCAAATGAAAATAAAATTTATTGATGTGTACATGCATATAGGTGAATGAACGGATTAATATGACTGAATGAAGCAACTGAAGTGTTATGAGCCATAAATGAAGCGGTACACATGGTTTCCTTTCCTTCCTATTCACTTGGATTCATATTTTACACTTAATATAATGCAGTTGTGAGGACAGAGCGGTAGCCAGCGGCAGATAGCGGTGGTTGGCGTCATACAGCGGCGTACAGCGGCGAAAGACTATCTGCCGCTGGCCAATGCCATGTGCCGCAGTCTGCCGCTAAGCCCCAGAAGTCTTAATTGGGTTTCAGCGGCAGACAGCGGCGGTCAGCGGTTGTTGGTGGGCCTGCTGCCGACCGCCGCTCTCTGCCACTGGCTAACGCTGTCTGCCGCTGGCCACGGCTGTCTGCCGCTGTGTACCGCTGTCTGCCACCGAAATGCAGCATACGCCGCCAAGAAAATTTGCTAGTGATTGCTGTTGAAATCAGTTGAAAACGCTGAAGCCCACGACATTTGACCACCAGCTGGTTTTGGCCAGTTTAAGGGGGAAAGGGTTAAGCAAGGGTCTGGTGAATGACAACATGGGAATCATGTGAGTCTTTGTGGTAGTAGACCATACTCTTCTCAACACTTCTATTTTATATACATGTATTAGCTTTTTTGAGTTTTAAAAATCAACAAATTAAATTTTAAAATTTGGTGATTAGCATTAAACGGATACAAATATCACAAAAAACACATGGGAATTTGTTCTATATCAATTCCAGTGCAACAATATTTTATAGCTGAAGTATGAAACACATAGATGTTATCTTTATACAGGTGTATGAATTGTTCTCTTTCTTCGGGTGTACTGTTGTATTTCCTCTGTTCTCACCTGTGCTATGAGACAGTGCACCTACAGTACGTGTGCACGACCACCAATGCTGTAACTGTGTACTGCAGGAAACCTGACTCAGGTACTTTTAATTTTATTTTATGCTACAGCATGCTGAAAATACAGTATTTTAACAATTACAGACTATCTTCAGTGGGATGCACAACCAGCTAATCACAACTGTAGTCTGCTACCTAATTGCAGTCCCCAGTTTGTTCTAACTTGGTAAACTGAAGCCACAACTTATTTTTCTGCTAAGGATTTGCATAATTGTTCCAAACTTCAACATTAAGGAAAATCGCAGTTTTGTAGCCGTGCAAACCTTAAATCTGAGTTGAAATAATTTCTAATGACAAAAAATTGATTAACATCCTGCAGAAATTTTATATTTGTACCCAATCAATTTTTTTCTGTCCAAAATTATAATAGAACATAGCTTCTGTGTATAATAAAGTTTATCAGACATCAGAGGAGGAAACTTTTCGAGGAGGCTACTAATTGCTGAAGGCGACTACTTCGGCAAAACATTTTCTCCGAGGATATACATGTAATAAATTTTATCATTCTACACAGAAGCTACAATCTATTTTTATTCCCATGTACCATAATTGGTTGCGGAAAATTGCCAAAATACTAGAACAGGTGTAGGCCTACCTTCACAACTCAACTTGGTCACATGCAGTAGCACGTATAAATATCTAATCCTACTTTACAGTTATTTAGCCCTTAACAACAAAGTACCTACTTTACAGTTATTTAGCCCTTAACAGCAAAGTACACAAGCTAGTTAATTTAATGTTGCAACTAGTGGCAGCAATATTTAAAAATTTCCCACACATTCATGTCAATCCTAAAGAAAATAGTGAAATATAAATTACTGATTGTCATGTCAAGATGCCTAACAAATTATGGAAAAATAACTAGCCTGCTGAGTAATATATCGAAGATGAGACATGAGTGATGCAGTTAAGTGCCGACACATGCCTAATAAAGTAATTTTTTGGTTGACCTAAACATGGGATGTATGTAAAATGCACAAGCACAAGGTAATTATAGTTAAAGTGGGAATAACAATACATTACATTTTAGACCATGGCCTATGATGCAAATATATATTAACTTGCCTGCAGGTCCTGCCCTTACAATGATAAATCAAATTACCATGCCCCAGCCATAAAATTTGACCCAAATTTTTAATGTATTGTTAAAATTTCTTTATGTAGATGAAACATTTTACTGTTTTGGGGTTTATTTATAAAAAATGTCTGCAAGAATTATCACAGGGCCAGAATTTTGGCGAGAATCCGAGAATCCATTCTTGTAAGGATTCTCCTAAACTTGTCTTTCTTTAAAAAGAAAAACTAATTGACAAAAATCCAAATAGATTCTCGCAAAATTTTGCAAAATTCTGGCCTTGTATCACACATATCACTTTTGACCCATTAGTGGGGGATGGGAGAATATCAGTTACACCAAGGCAACATCTAATACCAGCCATTGTGGCAGTGTTTTCGGGGTATAATTTGAATTATGGCAGACAATGGAATAGTTTCAACTTTTAGACTTCATTGATCCATTAAAGTACACAGTTTGAGGCCAGTGGGTCACAGATTAGGGCAACAGTATTCGGTAAATTATGTTTTTTGGCTCTGCTGACTTGTCAGTCAGCAGAGCTATTGGAATCAGTTTGTGTCCGTTGTCCGTCTGTCAATCTGTCCATCCCTCGTTAGACTTTTTACATTTTCGACTTCTTCTCAAAAACCAGTACATGGAATGTTTTGATTTTGCACATGGGTGCATCCCAGGTGGACCTCTACCAACTTTGCAAAGGAGATGATGATGCAATAATTTTCTACTTGTATGAAATTTTTAATTGATTTTTTGAAAAAAATCTTTATCTCAAGAACTACTTGACCAATTGCTTTGATATTGCACATAGGGTCACCTGGGCTCACCTAGTTCTTATTTTGGCCTCCGGTTGGTGCTGCCTTTTTTTCCCATTTTTTTATGAATTATATATCAAACTTTGCTACCACTCAGTGCATGTATATAAGCTATACAGACTACAGTGCATGTGTTACAATACTGTAAAAGTATATTCTAGTCAGCAGAGCACAGGATCATCATGATTTTCTTGTTAGTACTGAAATTACAGAATTTCAAAACAGCCATTGTTTGAACATTAGGTGGGTAGTTGACAATATTACTATGCCTTTTTCTGCAGAAGACTGCATACGTTGTGGTTTATTGATATGGTTTCTGAAGTACACTGTACATGTATGTGCACATATTAGAAAGAAAATGACAAAAGTTTGTACAGCTAATCCAATATCCTAAATACATGTACATATTTGTGTTTACAAGAGCCCTGATTTTAAATTTGACAAGCATCCAGTTGTCAGGCTTTTGTGTTTCAGGCAGTTGTTTAATGGAAGCTAACTTTTTATAGCTTAATTGTTCCACTTCCTGAAATTCTTGTACATGTAATTATATATTTGGTGGTATGTGTGAGGTCAAGTGTGTTGCTAGATATCATTAACATGCAGTATTTTGGTAACGTTATGAAATCTGCAGTTCATTTTAAAGTGCCATCATCCATATTTATGGATTTAAATTGATTGAGTTATGTCAAATTAATATGCTAATGAACTAAACAGATCCCTGAAGTCAGCATGACTGATTGCTAAACCCAGTCATATGAATTACATGGACAAAAAAAAAAAAAAAATCAAAGAAATTCACTTAAGATTTGCAAAGCTCTACTACACAAGAGACACATTTTTTCCCTAGTATACCCCAAATCACTTTGGCCACAGTCAAAAATTATGTTAAGTCTTTTGACATGATGCAGACATGTGTAATTTAAATGTGCTGTAATGTCATCCTCCTCGGCATCATGGGTATTATTGATAACCAGTGAGCATTAAGTCCGACTGCCATCTTGAGATCCCCTCTCAGAGCAGAAATAGGTTGTTTTTGCATGAGATAGAGGGGGTTTGGAGAAAATCAGAAAATATGATTGTGGTAGGGGGATCCTGCTGGGAGTTTTATTGTTCTCAGAAGTCAGAAGGACAGTAAGGTGTAATTCTGTGTTGTCACTGTTTCATTATGTTGTCGCTGTTATGTGGTAAAGGCAAGTATCTTTATTAATACTTCTAGCACATGAGAAATGAACATAGAACATTTTCAGCTAGGTGATTGGTGCTGAAAGTTGCTGGTTTGAGACCTGTCCGTTCTGTGGTCACAAAACATATACAATTTTGGTGTATTTCTAAGGGACTTCCGCCATTACATGAATGTCTTGCGCTAGTAACTTGTTTCGCCGTTAGCGGGGGCGTTTCGGCGTTTCAGGGCGGTTCCCGGCGTTTGCCAGCATGAGATGGTGTTACAAACGCTCAGAAACCCCAAAATCCAATAAAGCCTTTTGGGGCTCGGCATTAGCCAGCGTTGGTTGGCATTTCCCAGCATTTGTAATGCTGGCTAATGCCGTCTCATGCTGGCAAACGCTGTGTAACGCCGGGAACCGCCCTGAAACACCGAAACACACCCACTAACGCCTAAACAAGTTACTAGTGTTGGTGCTAAGGGACTCTGGCCCTTACATGAATATCTTGGTGCTAAGGGACTTCAGCCCTTACATGAATATCTTGGTGCTAAGGGACTTCGGCCCTTACATGAATCTCTTGGTGCTAAGGGACTTTGGCCCTTACATGAATATCTTGGTGCTAAGGGACTTCGGCCCTTACATGAATATCTTGGTGCTAAGGGACTTCGGCCCTTACATGAATCTCTTGGTGCTAAGGGACTTCGGCCCTTACATGAATCTCTTGGTGCTAAGGGACTTCGGCCCTTACATGAATATCTTGGTGCTAAGGGACTGACATGTGGATGGGTCAGAAGATCTTGTGACCATGCACTGCTGTGTTTCAGTTGTATCTTCCTGACATAATCATTCACCCACTGTCAGAGCTTTGTGCACAAACAAACTGATGATGAAAAAAAGCTGATTTTTGAGGGGGAGCAGGGGTGGGGTGGGGTGGGGGGTGGAGGAGCAGCAGTAAGTGTCTTGCTTGACACACGCAGTCAAAGAGGACAACATGTAAAAAAGTTAATTTTGGGATAGTCAACACGTTGCTGATATTTACTGCAGCCCAATGCATGCCAAGAAAAGCTGTTGACTTGGGATATTTTCTCTGGAACTAGAGGTATGCTGGTACTTGAATGAAAGGTCTTTTTATGAGTAATACAAATCTGAGATCCTAATGATAATTTGGGCTAGTTTGACCTTAGTGTATCAACTTTAGACATGATTGGCACTGAAGGAGTTAACATATGATGACTAGCTGTACTTGCCAGTGTAGTTCTTTGACATTTTGTATTGAACTCTTTCAGTGCCAAGTTTTGGGCTGAGTCAACAGCTTTGCTGGTTACACTTTGGGCACATTGTGCCCTAAGCATCCCGAGGGAAGCTGTTGACCTGGACCATTATATTCTCTGGAACTGTAAGTGCACTGTTGACCTGGACCATTATATTCTCTGCGACTGTTAGTGCGCTAGTACTTTAACGGAAGGTCTTTTCACAAGGCATATGAATCTAGAATCCTTCTTATAATTGAGAGCAGTTATTTGTAAGCAGTTAGATTTAAATTTAGTCACAGTTGTTATTGAAAAAGTAAAATTCTGCAGCCCACAAACCATTTTTTTTCATACCAAAAAGTTAGTGGGTCTTGACAGTGTTTGCAGTAAATAAATGTGACACAATTTACCTCATTATAAGTTTTAGCTCAGCTGACTTGTCAGTCAGCTGAGCTTATAGTATGATCAGAGATTCCTTTTTTCCTTTGTCTGCCATTTCTCTGTCAATCCACAATTCACATTTTCGACTTCAGAAATGGTAAGTGTTCATGTTAGCAAGAGTGGTGATGGTCTCAAACAAAGATGACCTTGATATTATTCTGAAGTTCACAGGACCGCTTCAGTTGTGCATGTAAGGTCCGCTGAGCACAGGACTGTCACAGTCTTCATGTTTAAGTGTTGAACACTACATGGTGCTCTTTTCCATTGTGTGCATAAAGACCATAACATTGGCCTTTGTGATGAGGGGTCCTATCTAAAATTTAGTCGAATATGAGAGAAAAGAAGTCACAGGTTGGACTTTTTGTATAGATTTCTGCAACAAATATCAGCAGAATGAAGTAAATAGATGACCGATCATGTCACCACTATGTTTTTACAAATTTAGTTTCAAATATAACTTACAAACAACTGGTTAACAAATATTTTTGTTCCACTTTTTCCATCATTTTTTTTTCCGTTTTCAGACTCCCAGAATTGGATGCACTGCACAAAAGAGGGTACCTAAGCTTGCCAGTAGGGGACTTATTTTAGTTCTAGGAGTGAAACAGAAACATTTTTATGCAGGCATTTTTAAAGATGTAGTTGTCGGATATGGAAATGGCAATCGTCACTATATGTGTGCTTGAATCTTCTATGACACGCACAATATTGTATAATGTTTAAGTTTGTACAGTGTATGTACCCAATTTTATTAGAGATGTAGTCACCCAATGTAAATGTTACCATGGTCACTTACATGTATATGTGTGCTTGCAGTCTTTTATGGCACTCAGAGTGTGAAATGCTTAATCATCTTGATGTCAGAAAGCACATTTACTGTTGATATACATAGTGCATGAATTTATTAATGCTATATGATTATTTCACAAATGATACTTTAATTCACGCAAACTTACTATATTTTTACAACGTGTTTATATAACCTAAAAGCAGTTGTTTGTCAATACAATGACATACTTGTTACTTCTTGTTTTGCATGTATAAATTTAAACCCAAATGATGTTTTGAAAGGTACATTTGTATATTGTTTTAATATTTTTGTCATAAATTGTGACTTTATACTTGTGCTTCAATCTACACAATTGTAAATATTTTTTGCAGATTAAGACATTCATCTGAAACTTTTGTATACAAAGGCTAAAAAAATACTCAAATTGATTGTAAGTTTGACCATCACTATAGGCTCATTTTGCAATATATATTTACATGTATGTGTAAATACATTGTATAGCATTACATGACAGATTTTTTTTGTATCTTTGTACACATCAGTATCTGTGTCACATACCTCAATGTAACATGTATTCATCATATAAAGCAGTTGTATATATAATGTTTGTTCAGGTTACATGTTAGTCACTTGGGGGTAATGTGATATGTGTGTGTGTGTGTGTGTGTGTGTGTGTGAGAGAGAGAGAGAGAGAGAGAGAGAGAGAGAGAGAGAGAGAGAGAGAGAGAGAGAGACAGAGAGAGAGAGAGAGAGAGAGAGAGAGAGAGAGAGAGAGAGAGAGAGAGAGAGAGAGAGAGAGAGAGAGAGAGAGAGAGAGACTGACTTACAATACTAGTGAGGGCTTCCTATGTTGTTCACTTTCATTCAAAACTGGCCATTGTGTGCATGGGAACTGAAAACAACAAGTTTGTTGCCTTAAAGCTATTTATTTGACAAAAAGTTTGAATATTTTTACACTTGAAATTTGCACATTCAGTCCAAATATGTTGCGCAAAATGATTCATATTGATGAGTGCAAAAGTGGTAGATAGTATGACATCTATAAGAGTGCATAAATACTGAACTCCTGATGCACAGGCTTATGCTGTTTACTGTTTCACCAGTCTCTTGTTACTGTCATGTGATGGTTGTTTAAAATACACTCTTATATCATTTGTACTTGCAACTCTGAATTTTATGTTGTTTTGGTGTGCATGTTTACTATCACACTGTCACTAAAGTCATGCAAGAGTTCAGTACAGCAAAATGCTTGCAAATGTATTGTCTGCTGAAGATGCCCTGCAACTGGGCCAAGTTCAATATTAAAAGACAATGGCAACCACCTTGTGTACTGAATGCATCCCAGTGCAAGTAATTCCACACCTAACACAAAATGATCAAGATACGCTTGTTCGTCAAGCAAAGCCATGGGCTGAAAAGAAAGGTAAACCAAATGGTGAATGCAGGTTAAACCTTCAGTTTTTATTCGATCTTCTCTGGTGAAGGTAGAAATGAACAGAAACCTGGCCAGTCACTTATCTGAGAGATAACATGTAACATCTGTGAGAATACTAGAGAGTTTCAGATATAGTTTAAGGTTCTGGTTCTAACTCAGTTCTGGACATTTTTAGATACAGAGAGGATATAGCCTTTTATATGAACTACCTGTTAATAATCTACTGGTTATAACGTATACATATTGTGTGCAATTTTTTCATTTGCTCAATAAATATGTTACTTCTCCAACAATCACTCTTTTTTTCTGTGAAGATAATTACCATCTCTCCTTAGACTTCAGAGTGATTCAACAGGTTTCCTTGTGACAGGTTGGGTGTTAAAGACGTTAGGTACACCGCGATATGCGCAACCATTTATGGTCTGATGCCTCCATACAGTTAGAGCTGGTATTTGTCGATGCCTGCACTAGCTGCTGTTCGCTTTTCCTATTTTGCACAGTTCCGTTTGAGAAATATGGATTGTTTACAAAGAGTGGAAAGGAAAAAGAATGGGCGGTTTGTTAACAAATGCCAAAACAAAGGACTAAATGCTTTAAAACAAGGCAGAATACGTCGAAACACGGCAGTGGTAGACCAAAACGCATGTACACAATCAGCGAACGCTGGCCAAGCTACCGTCGAAAGTACCACGTCCCCCCCCCCAAATGCCACATGCACAAGTAAACACTGACACTTATTACTGGGACGAAGGTCTTAGAATGGTGGAACTAAGTGTACTAGCCGATAATCTTGTATGCGAGGAATGTAAACAAAAAAACATTGTCCCTAAAAAATACAGAATCAGAAAAACGATATGGCTTGGCCTGTGTACTTTACATTTCTTGTGAATGAGGTACGATAAACGCTGTCCCAACGGGGGGGGGGGGGGCACAGTAATACTCCAGCGTCAAAAGGTGGCACAGGTATATTTGATAATGTGCTGCCTCTGTTACCACAGTAATACCCCAGCGTCAAAAGGTGGCACAGGTATATTTGATAATGTGCTGCCTCTGTTACCATTCGACAATGTATTAAGGCAACTATAATTTTGATATTCTTATTTTTACTTCTTTTTCCACATTGCTGAATTGCACTATGGAGAGAATCTTAAAATGTTTGCCTCTTCTCCGTATAACTATGAAAGTATATATTATGACTGGAATATAAAATTAACGACGTACTGCCGTTTATTTAACCTACATACATGTATATTGATATGGTATCGAAGTTAGACAATGAATGGATACCTTGTACCTATGAACTTAAAACAAATTAAGTCAACATGCATGAATTCTTTGTACATTTGCGGTAAAAATAGCACCGTATGATATCTTTTTTTGTTAATCAATGAGATCAGTACATATTTGGGAAATCCCCTACAATTTTTCAGGGATTTGCAAATATTTTTTCTATTTCAAACTTAAAAAATAAAGTGAGCACATACATTTTTGCAAGACGAGATGAATTTAAAGTCACATTCCAGCATGTTTTGTCTACATATTTGTTATTAAAAGGCTTGATATACATTGCATACACTCATATTGAGTTATATAATGCATATTTTTGCATCCTTAATTTATTTTTTTTGCTTTTACCCACATATATAATGTTTGCTATCAAATTTCTGTAGTCCTTACATGTAGCGCCACCTAGCGGCAAAAGTAGCACAGTGACATGCCAATTTTTTGCTTGCATTTTGTTTCAAATGCCAATATCTTGGTTCACACCAAAAACCAGAGATTTCTAAATTCTTTTGACCAGTGTACCGAACGTCTTTAATTAACACAGCTTTAAAGAACAGCTGTTCTAAACTGGGGTAGGCTAGCTATTCTGAAAGGGCCTAGCTGCAATTCTTAATCCAGTTGTTTTCATTGGCAATAAAATTAAAGGCATTGAAGACATTTTACCTCCAACCAGCTTTGCCCCATTGTTAAGCAATTAAGGCAGTGAATACACAGTGAAATGATTCATAGCATCAGTGTACGTCTGTGAAAGTTCCATGTGATAAATCAGTTGACAATTTGATGCATAGTGCTCCCCCTCTTATAAAGCCCCTCTCACCGGAGGCCACCCCTCCTGAAAGGCCAGCATTCTTGTGCAGGAAATATGGCATTTCCATTATATTCTGCCCCTTAAGATAGACATCCCCTCTTATAAGGCCACTTTTTGGCTGCTTTTGGGGTGGCCTTATGGGGGGGGGGGCACTGTATGCATGTATTCCTTCGTATTTCATGGAAAGATAAAAAGGGGATTAAATTGGTTACATATACAAATGTATGTACATGTACAGGGTATACACTACCCAAACCTTTGAAGCATGCAATATCTGCCAGCACAGCTTTAAAATACAAGCATCCATGTTAATCTGGAAGAAAGACCTGTAACTTTAAATAGTCATTAATGGTTGTTTGAAAATACAGTGAAACCTGTTTTAAGGAATCACCCACAGGACCTGTGAAAAATGGTCCTTTATGACAGGTGGTCTCTTAAGGTAGGTAAAATTAAACTAAGACACTTGTACACTAATGCTGTTGATCAGGCTGGTCCTTTGGTGAGGGTGTACCTTAGCAGAGGTGGGCTCATAGGAAGGCTTTACTTTATCTTGTAAGTATTACAAAGCACAACCGCATCACTCAGAATGAACTTGAATATTTGTAATCTCGAACATCATATTTTCAAAATGTAGGTTTGGATCTAAGACTATCTGTACTGCATAAATGTAAACTATCTAAGAAGGGTCCACACTGCAACCATGGCACCTGTATTCAATGAAAATATATCTAATAGCTGAAAACTGACAAAGTGCAGCTGGGGTAACATTTTTGGAAGATTACTCTCAATGTGAACTTGACAGCTTCACTCATTTGAACCATTAACTTTTCAGTGGTGGACAGCTCCATCGACTTGTCAGTCACCTCAGTTTATAGGAAGGCTATCTGTTGGTCATTGTCTATCCATTTTTGGCAATTTTTTTTTTGATTTCTTCTCCACCAATGCTGACCACATCCTTTTTCAAGCTTGGCAGGGATTTGGTTTGGATCGATTTCTATTGAGTTTGATAAAACGGTCACACTCCATGGATTTTTATACTTTCTGTACATTCTTTTGTGATCTTCCTGAAACCACATGTCCAACTACTTTGAAATTCTACTGGAGCACTTCTGGGTATCCTAGACCATAATGTGTTGGGATGCATTCAGCAGACAAAATGTGTGTGTTCTGAGCTTCTCTATGGTGAATTGGAAGTACAAGCAATTTGTGTAATATTTTCACATATATTTTGGAGAAAAACTGCTCTGAAATATCTGTGAATAAATGTTATGTCATCTTTCTGGGGTTATTGTGTGATGAGCATGTTAATTAATACACATACACATGCATGTGAAGATTCAAGCACATGTAACAAGTCACACTTTATGACAAAATTTGTTTCAATAATGTGGCTGTCAGAGCATCATTTAGGTTTACATCTATACATACAAAACAAGTAACAAGTATATAATTCTACTGATTCTATCATAGAATACTTGCATATACATTGTGCAACTACATGGAAAACTTTCAAGGTCTCATTCATGGAATATCTATTTTATTTATGCACTTTGCATATCAATCATAAAACATTTTCTGACTGATTATATTGCATTCTGAATATAATAAGAGATTCAAGCACACATGTACATGTTAGTGATCACTACATTTGTGTGTGAAAATTGACTGCATAATCATTGGTATCTGTGTTTCTCCTGGAACTACTGTATAAGTTCAAATATTCCCAAGTAACTTTGTTGAGAATGACAATTTTTTTTTCCAATTTTCCCAATTCTCAACCTGAAAACATGATACAACTGATCTTAAATTCATGTTTTGGTGTTTTCAGCTGATGTATTATGCAGCAATCTATACAGAAATAGAAACACGTGGCTTTTTTCTAATGTTTGTAGGCACGTTTTAGGTGGAACCCTCATCAGAAAGGGTAATGTTTTGATGTTTGAGCAGGGTGGTCAAAGAAATTTTGACACTGCAATTATTGTTAAGTCAATAAGCTTTTTCAACAGATTAAGCATGATGTTGATTGTTCGGGGACAGGGAGGATGATGATAACATGTAGCTAAATCAAAATCCTGGGTAGCTTTCTTATTAGTTACGTAACGTTACCTCTCAACCACCATTTGCCTAGACCTCTGTGTCTGGTCTGAATGCCCATGGAATCGAGTTGAGTTAAGTCACTTGATTCCTCAAAACCTGATGGCCTGGTGGTGCCATCTTTTGGTTCCTGTGGAACTGTTGGTGGCTCCTGGTGCATATGCTCCCCTTCTCTTTTGGGCACCATTACTAGCTTGCCTTATCAGTTAAAGCTCTGTGAACTTTTGTTCACACTCACTGCTATAGTGCTTTATGTGCAGTCCTAATCTGCAGAAAATCTTTTCTCAGCCGTGCAGCCATCTTTGGAGACCTAGAAAGCTGATTTCTGTGTTTGAATACCACTGAAATACATGTAGATGGGAGTAAAAACTGGTTGATTGGCTTGAAACCTAGGTTTTCAAGATGGCATCTCAGCAAACAGCGTGCAGAGAGAAGGAAATCAGTGCACACCATGTTGTGCCTCCTTTCAGAGTCAAGCTATGGGTGTTGATCCTGTGATCACTCTGCCAGCATCTTTGTCCTTGTTGGATTGTGAGCAGAAATTTAATTCATGGAACCACTACATGGTGGCTTGGGATGACCATCCACACTACATGTACTATGGTTGTCGCCTGCAATTGGGTCGAGTTTGTTCTTGTGAGCGAACTTGCAAATACTGTCAGGATTGGGGAGAAGACAAATGGCTGCTTTTTGAGCAGGCATGGAGAAAGTCTGATCCTGCAAGGCATAGGCGGCAGGTCATAACTGCAAAACACCAGGCTGAGATTACTGACTCTGTTGAATCTTCACAACAGACCCCCCCCCCCCCATGAGAAAAAGCATAGACTTACTTTCGGTTGGTCCGCAGTCCCAGTTGACAGATGTCTCAACACCAGAAACCCCATAGGAGAGTATGGTGAAGAGACGGATGAGTAAAAAGTTGGGAAGCAAGAGATAACCACATGAGGATCACGGGTCCAGGAGCTCGGATCATAAGCATAGCAAAGGGGAAGGACGAGGAAGACCTGCAGACCTGTAGGGGCACCTTCTGCCATCAGTGGGTCTTTGGCTCTGATGGTGATAGCACCTATGGTGGTCCAGGCTGACCCTTCTGCACATCAGGTGGCTTTGCTCCAGAGCAAGCAGTTGGTAATCCTGCTTGTTCCTGCATCTGAGTAGGGTACGCTGCCACTCTCTTTTGAGTGGCAATGGCTCTGCAAGGATCAGCAGTTGCGAGAAGAGACTCTGTCTTCTTCCACATTGGCCACCACTGCTGTTCCCCCGGTCTGAGCAGACTCTGTTGGTGGAGCAGCTCTCTGCTTCTGTCTTAAGCCCACTCTCCCTCAGACCTGTGGCTTGGGAGTTCCCTGAACTCCCTCCAGACCCCTTCTGCCTGCAGACTTCTCAGTTGGTGGCAGTGGAGGTCCTGGATAATGGGCTCCTAGAGATCCAGCCAGATTCTTCAGCCAGCAGATGCCTTTGTCAATGGCGGCTGAGATCTCGGCACAGGAATCTCCCTTGCCTGCCCTATGTAGCCCCTCGTGGGCCAAACAGCTCTGGGTGGTGTCTGTGGCTGCAATGAGTTCTGCGGAAGTTCTCCCTACCCCAGCGCCTGGCATGGTGACAGATCCTTTGCTGTCACAGGTGGTTGCTCCATCGCCTGTGTACAAGTCATTGTTCAATGAGGCCATGAACATTACCGCTCCCCCCCCCCCCCCATGAGTCCTGAGTCTTTGGACCTGGACACTGAGGAAGAAGAGCTTTTACTTTCGGAATTGTGCATTAATAGATCTTGACCCTATTGCAGCGCTCTCTGCTCATGCTATTGATGCACTGAGAGGTGCAGAGAGCCAGTGACTGTGGGTTCTGTAGTTGTTTTGGCCACTGCTCCCATGGACATGGTACCTGCTGCAGTGAAGGGCTTTTGCCTTGTCAAAGCTCTTATTCAGAGCCTGGTTGGTGACCAAGCTGTGGTCCCACCATTGGAGGAGAGGTCAGGTGCTGTTGCCCTGTCTTGGCAGGGCATGTCTCTAGAGGACATGCGGCAACACACATCAATATCCTTATTGCCCGTTGTAGCTGAGTTTAATGACTAGCTCACAGCTGAGACTAGCGGTACGTGGGTTTCTGTAGAGCCTCCGATGTCTGGCTTCTTGGGGCAGGGGAGACTCCTCCTTAAGCCAGACGTCCAGTGGAAGTGGTACTCTGCGCCTAAGCAGATCTTCCTGTTGTGTCCACTGCTGGTGGACTTGGACTGGGAGGAGTTTGATGCTTTCCAGTCAAGAACCATAGGTTTCTGCTGAAGCCTTGCGACAGTTGGAGGAGGATGCCAGGGGATCTGTCCTTATGCCGTTGTACTCTGACATGTTGTTAGCACCTTGATGACCTCAAGGACTCCATACAGATCAAGGAGGTGGCGCAAGACTGGTTAGACCGGGTGACACTCCTCACAACTTTATTGTTGTGAGCTGTTGATCACCAGGTGGGGACGGCTTGCACACTGGAGGTGAATCTTCATTTGTTGTGGATAGATGCCTAACTCCAGGGTCAAAAGCTGCCTGAACTCATCTTTCTTAGAGCCTGCATTAGGCTGTTCCTCTCAGCCTTCTGGTAGGCAAGAAGTTGGGAAAGCCTCGACATTCCGACTCTTGTATGCCAGACTGCGAAGTCTTGCGATTGCCAACCACCACATTAGTAGACTTTGAGAAGTGCCTGGTCAGCGGCTGCCTCTGACAATACTGTATATTGCGTACAATGGGAGTCTAGCTAGGATGATTTGTTTATCCTCAATATCCTGAGACATGGCTACGTGCTGCCTTTCGGCAAAGACAGGCCTCAGTTAAGCCAAGAACCATGGTGGTTTGCACCATCCACCTCGCAACCAATAACATCGGCGTTCGTAGAGGCAGTTGCGATGCTTCGGAGCGAGTGCACAAAAGAGCTTTTAGAGGATCAAGGTATTCTCAGCTTTTAAAACTTACTCTTCTGGATCCCCAAGAAGGACAGAGGATGGCGCCCAGTTATAGCCTTGTCGACGTTGAACACCTTTCTGGAAGTACTGTCCTTTTGGATGGAGACCCCCCCCCCAGTTGGTGGCATCGGCCCTTCTGCCCATGGATTGGACTTCCCTGGATTTCAGGGACGCCTCTTCCATGTGCCAATTGCAGAGATTTCATAGAAGTGTCTGCGGTTCACATTAGTGGGCCACGTCTACCTGCTCAGGGTGCTTCCATTTGACCTAATGCCTCAGCGTTGTTGGTGTTTACCTGGTTTGCGCAGAGAGTTGCTGCTTAACTTCACCGCTCAGCCATTTGCATTCATGTGTATCTGGACAATTGGTGTATCTGAGCACTTTGGCACCTGGATTCACAGCATCACACACAGACTGTTCTGGAACTCTGCCAATGCTTGGGCCTGATAGTGAACCTTCCCAAGTCCAGTGTTCAGCCATGGCAGACTTTTGTCTTTCTCAGCATTCAGCTCAACCTGGTTGTCTGCATCTGCAACAGAGCAGCCCCAGAGCGATAGCTTTGTAGACCTACTGGAATTAAGCATTGAGCCTCTGCTATGATTATGGGCATTGCTGAAGCTTCTGGTGCAGCTGCAAACAAGCGTGCTTAACATGAATCCTCAAGTGCTCAACCTCCATGTTTGGGGGTTATCTCACAGCACATCTGCAACAGAGGCTTGTCAGAATCAGTCTCAGAGAGAATTGCCAGAGGAGGGCTTCAATCTCCTATTGTAACTGTTTACTTGGCTTGATGGAACATGTTTTCTGACTGGTGCACTAGTAAGGGAATTCACCCTTGGATTCCATGTAGCGTGGACATCAATTACTTCCTCTTGTATCAGTGCGAAGTCTTAGGTAAGAGCTCAGTAACAGTGGATGTTTTCTGATCAGATATATCCTCAAGCCTTGTGAACATCCTGGATGTTCGCATCGGGAGCAATCTTTATCTGCCATCACTCATTGCATCTCTCTACACAGACAGACCGGCGACGCAACAGGTCCTGCCCCATTGAAATCTACAGCTGGTTGCAGTCATGTTGAAGAAGTGGCCACTTGAGTGCCTTGAGGACCCTAAGTGGGTTTCCCTCAAGTACTGGATGTGGAAAACTGCTTTTCTGTTAACACTTGCTTGGGGAGCTTGCAGAAGCGAGATCCAGGCTTTTGCTTATGACCTACTCCAATGGTTGCCTGACCACTCCCAGGTGACTCTGAGGTCTCAATTGGGCTTCCTTGCAAAGAGCCAAGTTGCTCGAGATCCGGCTACAGCCATCAACGGTTTTATACTAAGTACTATAAATGCTGCCCCTCCTCTTAATGAAACAGCCCTGTGCCCAATGAAAGGTCTTCCCTGGTACCTTTCCCACACAGATGGTCTCAGAGGATGGAGGTCTGCCCTCCTTCTACCCCTGGGCAACCCGCATAAGGACCAAGTTTGCAGAAACACGATTTTGTCTTGGAATAAGCAGACAATCCTTAAGGTGTATGAGGTCTTGCTGGAAAGGCCTGGTGCCTTGCCGCTTGTTTCAGCCAGAGTCCATGAGGTGCAAGCCTTCAATGCTTCCTGGTGCACCCTGTGGACCATTGCAGTTGCCGACATTCTGCGGGCCTGCTGCTGGCGATCGTCCACAACTGTTTGCCAAGCACTGCTTGCATGACATGGTAGTGCTACAGGAAGGCATGTATGCTTTTGTGTGTGTAACAGTTTCAGCAGCAGCCAGCAGCGGACACACTGCATAGGTATTCACCAACATAATGTAGGACTGTCAGAAAGTGGGGTACAACCCCACACTGTATCTGCTAGGGTCATTATTAAATAATGTTATTTGTCGAAGTGTGAGAGGTTAGTGTTGCACACACATGCATATGTACTAGTAACTTAATAAACAATTACGAAGTCTGGCATGTTTATCTGTGTTCCCATACAGTACTACATGCATGGAGGGACCACCTGAATATTTAATCACATTTCTGCCACTGCACAATAAAGTCTTTACATGTAAATGTACTTTACCTACTATAACAGGCCATTTATTATATGACCCCTTGACTCTGGTGGTAGGGTGATCTTAAATTGCAGGTGTGGGATTCAACATGACAGTAGTACATGTAATCTGAAATAGATTTCATTTTAAAGTAAATTAGTGACTTTTATGCGATTGAATGAGATACAAAATTATTCATCATGTATCAAGTTGATGGAGGTACAAGTCATGTTATAAAGTCTAGTAAATGAGTTCTTTTGCTGGAACCTCTTCTATCCCAAACTTTAGATCCACATTTTACATGATACACAATGTAGTATGCAATGCACAGAGTGTAGCCAGCAGCAGGGAACATTGGCCAGCGGCAGAGAGTGGCAGGGAGCAGTGGCCGGTGGCAGTCAGTATCTAAGTAAGGCCTGCTGCTGGCCACCACCATGTGCTGCTACCTGCCGCCAACCTCCCGTCAACCTCAAACCCTTCTATTGGCTTTTGGCACCAGCCAGAGTCTCTGTCACTGGCTGCTGCTGTGCACTGCTGACTTGTGCCAAAACTGGTCATATGCCCCAGAAAGCAGTCTACTGGTGATCGGAAATGGACAGGGAACCGGTTACTGGAGGAAAGTAAAACCAGCTGCGTAAAACATACTCATCACACATACTAGCCTCTTGCAAGCACTCTGCTGGTCGGGTGAGGCGTATGCTTCACTTTGCTGGCTTTACTACTGTATGTGAATCATGCTAAGATACAGTGCTCTTTAACATTTTTGAAACTTTTGTGTGCCCAATATTGTTCAGCATGGGTTTGCTGAAATTCACAGGTAGATGTTATAATGAAATTGATTGGCAACATGTCCAACAACTGGGCGGATATGCATTGGTGGCAAACCCTATTGGCACAACAGCCAGCGGGAAAGATGCTGTGACTATTAATCCTATTGGCACAGCCTCTGGGCATACATGTAGTAAACACGTTCAAATCATATAAGCAAAGCATCTGGGGAAAGTAAGCATTGTAAAATCCTATTGGCACAGCATCTG
This sequence comes from Hermodice carunculata, assembly GCA_964020975.1. Classification (NCBI taxonomy): domain Eukaryota; kingdom Metazoa; phylum Annelida; class Polychaeta; order Eunicida; family Amphinomidae; genus Hermodice; species Hermodice carunculata. The sequence continues at coordinate 67,535,742 of OZ026620.1, read as the reverse complement.
GGCAAGGTAAGCATGGTCAAATCCTACTGGCACAGGATCTAGGAAAGCTATAAGCATGGCCAAATCCTGTTGGTAAAACATAAGTTTTATTGGCACCACAGCTGAGGTAATAAGCAAGGCTGAGCCTGATTGACACAACAGCTGGGTAAAGTAAGCATGGTTGCAGCCGGTTTGCACAACCACTGGGTGAATGAAGCACTGTTGAACCTTATTTGCTCAACATCTGGGCAAATAATCATAGTCAAACCCCATGTGCACAGCAGCTGGGCAAACAGACACAGTAGCCTTAATAAAACCATTATACAAATTTTTATGCACATATTCACTTGCGTCAGCTTCTTTTCCAACAGGAGTTGGGCAAACAGACACAATAGCCTTAATAAAACCATTAAACTAATTTTTTATGCACATTTTCACTTGCGTCAGCTTCTTTTCCAACAGGAAGCAAATGTGTTATTGATTGCAAGAAACTTTCAACTTAGAAGGCAACTGACTTAACGCTTTCAGTGCTAGATTTTGGACTGAGTCAACAGCTTTCCTTGGCACTTTGGATGCACTGCACCAATATGTTTCAACATATGTATATCATGTGTATATGTGTGTGTGTATATATATATATATATATATATATATATATATATATATATATATATATATATATATATATATATACAGTAAAACCTGTCTGAGTGGGCACCTCCACCAAGTTGGCACCTGTGTATAGTGGGCACTTTTTGCCCGGTCCCATTTTTTGCTTATGAGGTCTTATGTTAATGTGCCCTCCATTAAGTGGACACCTGTCTTATGTGGGCAGTGGGCACCCTATATGAACCGAAAAGCTGCCATCAGCAGACAGCGATTCACAGCAAGCAAGCAAAAGCATCTGCCATCAACTACCACTATACATGTACTTCTGGCCACGGCCTGCCATTGCTGTACTAGCCACTGTCAATTTGCACAGGTTCGGGGGGGGGGGGGGGGGTCCGCAGTGGCCACAGGCAGTCAGCAGTAGTTGACAGTGCTATTACCAGAATGCTTTACAAGTTAATGGTGTAATTTCAATTGCAGCATTAGTGTAATTTCAGTGTTTTTTTTTTATTTCATTGTAGAGTAGCATTGGTTTAATATGAGTCAGTAAGTGAGTGTTGAGTATGAGGATGCAGGTAAAAATGAGTGACGTGGGAAAGCGAATGTGAATGTGGGAGAGAGATAGGTGTAGGAATAAACTGAGCAAGACATGGGATAATAAAGCTATATACACTGGAGTTATCAAGTTATTTTCATTATCTTATTATTTCCAATTATTAATTTGCCTTGTTTCAATTAATTAAATCAAACTGAAGATGATAATATACTCTGAAGAATAAAACAGGAAACAGTTCTAATGGTTTAAGATAGGTCATGTGACAAGGAACTGATCGGAACCAAATCTGATGCATAATTATTGAGTTGCATTACATTGTGCTGAAAGTCAAATTCATGGTATTAAACAGCTCTTCCTATCCTGTTACATTACAAACATGTCTTACTACCTCTTAAATTTTATTACCTGGAGCCATGTATTAAGCACATTTTACTCCCTCTTACCACTTTCTCCTTGTCTGGCAGCATGGGAAAAAATATCACCATAACTTACCAGAATTGGCTGAGAGGAAGTTAGACCTTATTTGCACTCAAGCCCTCCATTAAGACATTTTCTGGACTCCTAGTGTATTGAGGTGCACATGGGATTTACAGGCACTACGTGGGATGCCAGTGGCAGACAGCATACAAGGAACGGGAATGAGTCCTGGAAAACTTTGTCAGCAAAACAGTTCCTTTGATATGCATTAATTAGACTCTTAAATTCAAGACAATCTTCCCCTAAACCTAATTGTGTTGATACCTGCATGGTATCACACCAGAGAGGAGTCTCTTTATCAGCAAATAAATACGCACATGGTGGTCATAAGGACCAGCCCTCGATTTTGGACAATAAATGAATCCTGCTAAGGACAGAGAAAACCACTACAGGTAATGTTCAGCACTATGCTTTGGCATGGGCGACTGGTGACAGCTAGACTTTTTAATCTGAGACGAAGGCATTCTTAACCCTTTCCCCCTCGAATTGACACTTGAGTCAACAACTTTCCTTGGCATGTGATCTTGATGGTGCTCATCTACAATTCTCAGTCAAAATTGTTTTTTCATTACTGTTGAAATTAGTTGAAAACACTGAAGCAGACGACATTTGACCACCAGCCGGTTTTGGCCGGTTTAAAGGGGGAAGGGTTAAAGTGCCTGAAGCTGGTCTAGCTGTCACCATATGAAGTAGCCCGGAGGAACTACCATTTGTCATCAGTGTGACTGTAGAGTGGCTGAGGAGAAGTCTGGGTTTAGACTTGTGTGCAGATTGCTACAACAAATTCTAGGCTGAACACACGAAAGAAAATATTGGACCAGTCATGTCACCATTAGTTTTCAAAACTCAGTTTTCCAAAATTAAACTTGCAAATGTTGTTCCCCTATTTACATCATTTTGCTTTTATTTACAGACTTCCTGAAACGGATGCAATGGGTACACGGCAACACTTGGCAGCATATGAAATGATCTAGGCACAGGGTAAAGCAGGAACCTGCGATTGCTATGCCATTTTCTGAGTTTTAGTTGTCTGGTAGACCTGTGAAAATGGTTAATTTTAATATAAGCTTCAATCTTTTATGACACTCACAATGTGATATATAATATGTAATAATCTGAAGGTCAGAAAACATGTAAGGTTGATCTGCAGCATCCATGCATTTATTACAGAAATATAGATCTTTTACAAGTGAGACCTTGAAATCTATACTATACTTATCTACATAATGTGAAAGACATTATTCTGTTAAAGTAATGATGCCATTATATACTCATTACTTGTTTTTTTATGTGTACATTTAAACCAATACGGTGCTCTGAAAGGTACACAACTGTAACCTGTTTTGTCACCAAGTGTGATTTGATACATGTGCTTGAATCTAGACATGCACACCCTTACAAGAATGTGGAATGAACTTTTTGTGTATTTCTGTGGTATGTTGGAATCATGTTTTGGGCTCACTTTGCTGCAATTAAAAACGTTTTTGCTGTATTTTCTGTGGCGATGTAGGTTTTGTGGTAATCATGTTGGGGCTCGACTTGGCTGCATTAAGAAAAACGTTTGCTTTGTTTTTGTTTTGCTGCTAATCATTTTGGGTTTTCTTCTGGATATGCAGGATCATGTTTGGATCCCACTGGTTTTAAGTAGAATTTAGTAAATGATTTAATGCTAGGCATGTAGACAACAGTCTCTTGTTTTGCAGGATAATGATGGAATTTAAACAGCAAAATAAAGTTAATGCTGGAGAATGTTGGGCCTCTAGCCCATGATGCTTTGCACTTCTTCCCATCATGCTTTGAATTTTAAGGCAGCCATATTGTGGCAAGTGAATGGGTGGTTTTAGGTCTGTTGAAATTATTCAGGGATTTTTAGAGTCCTGGCAGACATTCAGGACAAACCAGAGAAAATCAGTTCATTGCCGATTATAAAGGTAAATTTTTTTATTATATTATTTTGTGCAAACACAGTGTCATTTATTGGCTATTATATGTTTTCCTACGTGCATAGTAGAACACAGCAGACTTGGGTCAGAGGCAAATGGAGTCTGATATGAATGGGAACTATTTTTCAGAGTTGGCTGGGTTAACACCCAGTGGAATCCAGCAAGATCCCAACATTTGCAGTTTGCTGGGTCAAGGCTCAGACGATTCCAATGGGATCCACACATACACTGTCTGCTGCTTCAATCCCGGCAGATTACAGCAAGATGCTGACACACACAATATGCTGGGTTCAGGCCCGGCATTTTCCAAGAAAATCATGACATGCACAGTCTGTTGGGTCAATGCAAATTCCAGCAAGATCCAGACAAACACAGTCAGAGTCCAGCAGATTCCAGCGGGATCCCAACATGTCAGGATATGCCTTAATCCCAAAATTATTCCCCAGGGAACCCAGCAAAAATTGGACTAAATCCAAGAAAACCCAGCATTTTTTACCCAGTAAGATACCGACATTTGGTGCCCAGGATCACCTAGCAAAACCAGAAAAAGCAGAGAGGTCACACCATTTCGGTTTTGTAAGGGTATTTATGATTTTTAAACTTATGAAACCTTTCAAGTATTCATTTAAAGGCCATCTGAGAGGCACATAAGTGGAAGATCTTGTTACCATAATATCTCTGGAAGGATTCATCACAGCATCATCAAATTTTTGGTGCAGTTTACGTTGTATTATAACACCTGTGAAGTCTTAAAAAAAAGAAAAAAGAAAAAAAACAGAAGTGAGGAAAAAAAAGATTGTGTGAACAAGTTTATGTATACTTGTGTGAAGAAGAAAAGTAATGTTAAAATTCATTTTGTATATCTATAACTTAAGCAACAAGGAGAAAATAAGATATAAGACCTAACTTCTATAACTTAAGCAACAAGGAGAAAATAAGATATAAGACCTAAACTTTGTAAATGCATTTTTAAGTGTTTAAAATGCATGTGTACTGACAAAAATCATGTCAACATTCATTTTGTATATCTATTACTTATGCAACAAGAATAACAAGAAGAAAATAAAATATAAGGTCTAAACTTTGTAAATACATTTGTAAGTGCTTGAAATGCATGTGTACCTAAACATTCTAAATGTGTTTGACAGAAACGCATTGCTCAAAATGTTTGAAACACATTGCTGAAAGTGTTTGCATTATTCAAAGTGTTTGAAACGGATCCCAAACAAATTTCAAATGCAAACCAAACACTTTTTAACATTTTCACTTGGAAAACAACAACCAGCCAAACGTCACAAACACATTTGGCTGTTCACTTTTAGACGGGCGGAACTGTCTACATATACATGTATATTGAGATGTTATGTCATAATGCCTCCAGAAATCAGATATACACGGTACATGTACTTGCAGCTATTTTAGCAGTAGTTAGTCATTTTAGAAGAAAATGTAAATATACACAAATTGACTGTTTTATATATTCAACCGTAATAAAGCAAATATATATATATATATATATATATATATATATATATATATATATATATATATATATATATATATATATATATATATATATACACACACATATATACATGTATATGTTCAAACATAATATATATTGTTGAATGTTAAGATATAATATGTATATATTATTGAATAAAGTACACCTGTTTCAGAAATTTATTCTACATTATACATGTAATTGTATTCATTTATTAATAATCACAGAAGTTCCCAGATTTACAAAAAAAAACCATCAAAAAACGGTGCTTTTTGTTTTGTATGTTGGGCAATATTTTTCTAATTTTCTTAACAATGGTTCATGTATGTAAGTCATGGATTTAAACAGTTTGAACAGGGATGGATTGAAAAAATTGGTGGACTGCATGTAAACTGTCTGAAAGTTCAACTGAGTGACACAGATGATTTGGAAGCAGCTATCTCAGTCATTTTGACTTCTCCATATATGGAAACAGAACATTTAGCAGTAGTACATTCTGCAAAACACAGTTTTTAGTGTTGACTTTAAAGAACCAAAGTCTAAATGCAAAACTTGATAAATTTGATTGTTAGTTGACGAACTTGTCAAAAACAGTTTAGTTTTCAGTGCCATGTGTATTCAAGAAACGTGGCTAGAGAGAAGCACCAGTCAGTTCACTTTTCAGCTCTGAAACTTTGTCATTATACTTGTAGTTGTCAGTGTGCTTTATGCATGCATATACTTAAACAATAAGTATAAAATTCAAAATCTCTTCCACGGGAACGCAGTGAAATCACCACCGTGACCACCAGGTCTTCAGAACAATCAAGTCCCTGCTCAATTGTGTCCGGCATTGTGGCCTAGACATTCAGGTCTAGGCAATGGTGGTCGAGACGTAATGTTACAGATCCAAATGATAAAGATAAAGATATTTTTTATTTCAGACCACTTTACATAACTAATTGGCATGTTAAGCCATTGACTGAGCTAATTCAAGGGAACCATACACAGACTGTAGTTGGCCGTTAAAGAGCATATTAATCATGAAAATTCCCGATGAAGAAGATCTTGCAGTATCATCCCAATATGATGTATCCTTCATTATTATATGAAGGTCACCTTATAGCCGTCCGATTCTAGCTCTTGTATTTGGCCATTATCATGCATATTAGCCATCATCATCATGCCGATGTCCCAGCTCAAAACGTTCTTCACACATCAGCTGAAACTTCTAAGCACTACAATTCTTGTGCAGCATTAGAAATAAGGTCAAGCTCACACAAATAAACAAGAATTAGCGGCCTCCAAATGTGTGCCTGTTTCTTTTCAAGCAGTTAACAAAGCAGAGTTATTCATGTACTAAGGGGTGGCAAATGCAGGTTTTTGCTTTTAAAATCACAAGTAAATTGATCCGCTAGTGATCTTATTACATCAGAACCACTCACCACTATGGTGTTTCAGTGATATTTAATGCAGCTCATTTATTTTACGTTTTGCATCAATCACCAGTCACTGCAAGTGTTACATTTAGATCCAGAATAGTGCTATAAACTGTCAAAAACAGTATTGACTTGTGGTCAAGTATTGAATCTTCGGTAATTGTTTAAATATTATGTCATTATAGTTGCATCCAAAATCAATGGACAAACAAAGAATGCCCACATCATAAGATGATTATAAAAGCAGACCATTTCATTACCTTGTTTATTTCTGTGGACTTGAATACAGTCAATCACAGAGTTCTTTTTAATGAGAGAGGGTAATAGCGATGGAATAAATGTTTTCTTAATTTCAGCATTGCATATATTAAGTTTCACTGTGTACATTATGGCAACAAAATAATGCATGGAATAAAGTCATATTTAGCTTTTTCCAATGCTTGCGGTTTCAATGGTGCATTTACTCGGAATTGCTGCAAACCTTTGGAAACTATATTTTTTGGAGGCAAGTCACTATGTTACTCTAAAGTGTGTTTATCTGTACCCTGCCATGAGCCCTGCAACAAATACATAAATGCAGCTAATGCAGAGGTAGAAGGAAATACATATACAGCTGCTAAAAAAGCCCAACGAGACTTAAATTGTGTAGGGGCAAGTGGACGGGTGTACTCCATCAGTCACAGATCCGCAGTTCTTCTGTGCCATTTGCACTCTATTACACGTTTCTGTGTTTAATATTTTTTATAGCTTTCTGGGCAACTGGGTTGTTGAACATGCACACAGTCACGTAAAACATGAAATGTAAGGATCCATAAAATCATGTGACAAACATATACATATACAAAACAGTCACTGTTCATGCAATTGTGGCTGTTCAAATTAAGAATAACCACTGCTATATAAAAAGGCCTTGTGGTACAAAATTGTCCTTGTATCGATTTGCTGTACATAAGAGAAGGAGGCAGGCCAAAAGCTTTCTAATTTCTTGTGTGTATTGTTTTTTTTTTTTTTTAGGATGTAGTAAGGAATTCAATTAATGTCAAAAGCCAGTCCTATCAAAATGAAAATAAGTAAATTTGGCAGAGCTGTGCTGAGAATTGTGAAAAAGACGCAATGCAATGTCATAATTGTTTGACGGTAAGTCTGGCCCATTCTCTTTCAATGGCAGTGATACTTCGTATCTCTCATTTTCACATTTAAATGATTGCCCGACTTTGCCTAATGACATTTGATCCTCCACTTCGAAGGTGTCACGCTTCGTTACCCTGCCAAAATTCTCAACTTCCCCAAAACATCTTGATGTTGTCATTCAATTCACCAGGTGCACTTTGTTTTGACACAAAATAGATCTACGTATCAATGAAATGCGTTTGTGCCACTGACCGGTTCGCTCTTGTAAGGAGTTCTGAAATACGTCCAGCCGAGTGGAGCTAACCTTGCTATAGGTTATACAGGCACTTCCCGAATATCCCTGAGAGAATGATGTAAATCTGCATAGTTTAATCCAATACAGATATCAATAACTGGTCGTGCTGCAACTTTTGGAAAGTTCAGCCCCTTCAAATGACCCCATTTTCTTGCATATTTGTTCCAATCAACAATTTGCATGTTACCAGTCACTCGATTGGTCGTGTAAGCGTCGATTTGCTTCTTGACTTGCCCAGTAACACTTTCAAGTCCAAGTGCAACATGCGTTGTTTCAAATGTTTCAATTTCACTATTCAGAAGGTTAACGTTTACAGTTTGTAACTGTTCATGCAAGTCAAGTTCCACTGCCCCATATGAATTTAAATTCGTTTTTGTGCTTGCGTCGTGAAGCACTGCGTTAACTCTTAACTGACGTTTTCCGTCAGTGAGAACTACAGGTACTGCACGCAATGCCACATACCTATGACCTTGTTCCCGTTGTTTGTTTTAAGGTCGCAGTATTCCATGAGGTTTCGTATTTCCATTTTGTTCCCCTATCATGGGAGATGTTGTTTCAGCAGATTTAACATTTTGAACTCCTGCTTGTTAAACCTCAGTTTCAGTTTCACGATTTTTGTGTAGAAGCCTATGATGACTGTCCGTACATCTGTTCAAATTGGATTGCCTGCTTCTAGGGCAGCTTTGAGCCACATGGATGAACCCCAAGCATCAATTGCACAATTTTAACTCCTTGGCCTTTTGCCAACGTTTTGGTACATTCATCTTTAACTTTTCACAACGCCATGCTCCACGTTGGCCGTTGCAAATTGTACGGTCGTTTCTTTGAGGTTGTTATGACGACGTTTCTGGGGTCCCTTCCTCACGTTTATAGCCAAAATGCGTTCTTTAATATCGTCTCCCGCTTTGGAAGAAAGCCACGTACCGTTTCACTTACGATTGTTTGCAATTCAGATTCTTGAACAATTCATTTTCGTAGTGTTTCAAAAACAGATTCCTGCTTGGAATTCTCAAACACCCAACGATGATATCGCGCTAACATGGCTTAATTTTGTTAGCTTTTTTGTAACTGTGAGTTCAAAGAGCAACTTCCAAGTTCATCCGATCGTCCCGTTTCTCTTAAGTTTAGCACCGCAATGTCCAATGTCTCGCACTTTTCCCCAAGTCCCGAGCATTATCTGGTCTCATCGGTCGAAAATTGTCCAACTCTTCTATAAGCATGGTAACTTGCCGCCTTTTACCACCGCATTTTCGTTCCAGACGGTCTTTAGCTGCATCGTATGTAGCAGCTGAATGTCCGAGACTCTCAGTCACTCTCAATGCTTCACCAGATAAACATTTCCTCAGTTGTAACAGTTTCTACTCGGCGCTCTATCAATACATGCTGTGAAAGCAGCTTTCGAATTTTTATGTTTCACTAAACTGTGGTATGGAGACTCGTGTTAATTGTTTCCATAAATCCTCGCAGATAGATATGTTTGTATTTTGACGATTTAAGACAGGTACTGTATCGACAGCTATGTCACCTGTAACTGAAGGTGTACTATTGTTCTCTTGATCACTAAGATGTAAGCAAGGCTCTGATGTAATCCCAAGCTCCGTGCTGACAGCACCATTTAATTCCTGACGCGCGCAGAGACTGCTTCCGCGTCGGCCACAAGTGAACGTTTACGATCCAGCTTTAATTGCTCCTCAAAGTCTCTTTGTTTTTGCTCTTGTTGCTTTTGCAAAAGTTCTTGGCGGATAAGTTCTGCATTCTGTTTTGCTCAACTTTCAGCACGTTGGCGCTGACATGTGTTTTCTGACACATTCAGTTGATGAACTAGTCAATAAGTCCCTTTTAATGTCAAGAAACTCTTTGTTAGTTTAAACATATTTATTTTCCATAACGTGAAAAACAGGATTGGAGAACAAGCCGGCGGCTTCTATCAACTCCTCTCCTCGATACAAAGCTACAATACAACATAACAATATGAAGACTGCCATGACTGCCCAAGAACTGTTAAGTATGTTTACACATAGCAACCAAACTCATTAAAACACTGACTCTTGGGCTCTGCTTTAAAGTGAGAAGATTATTAAGAGTTAAGTATATATTGAATTTAGATTGATACCACCACAAATTTGAGTTTACAATTTGAAATGTTTACCCTGCACGTCCAAACCTTTTTGAAGTTGATATAGATGTAAATTCGTGTACCAAACGGAAAATTTCTTCGTTTTGTGTGTCAGAAATATGGGGATTTCCATATAGTAGAGTTTTTACACTAGACCTAGAAGCCAGGGATCTCTCTAAATAAGCGGTCTCGAATATTTTTTGTAATTTTCACAATCCGATAGAAAATGCTTTGTTGTTTGTGAACCTAGACCACAAGAACATGTCGGATCACAAACTAAATTATGTTTAAAAAGATGATGGGTGAGGGCGCTGCACTCCATGCGTAGTCTTGCATGCAGTACTTGTCCTGATCGACTGCCACAGTAGTAGTAACTGGGAACGGTAGTTTGGGATGCCAGTTTTCTTTTAAAAGATAGTAAGGATTCTGTATTTCTTATCCGGGGATCTAAGTTGTTCCAAAGTTGCACAGTTGACGGACAAAATGAATCCTCTCGCAGAACGTTATTACATGGTATTGGCTGGATAGTATTCTGATATCGGAAACATAATTAGTTTCAGGGGTTTCAGGTAATCTCTCAAACAGATACTGAGGTGCATACTCATTTACAATTTTATACATCATAATCAATTTATGGTTTTCCCTTCGTGCTTTTAGCTCTTCCCAACCAACATCTTCATGCAATCGCCTCATGGATACCTGTCTCGTTGCCCCAGTTACTACTCCTGCAGCAGCTACCTGCATCTTTTTCTGATTTTTCAGCACAGGTGGCAGTGCAGTTGTTCCAGAGAACATCCGCGTATTCCAAACAAGGTCTTATGTAGGAAAGATATACCTTTTCCTAGGGATAGCCTGTCCAGAGAGTAAAAAAGTTTACGGAGGCAGTCAACCCTTTTCATTGCTTTTATATAAATCATTTCTATGTGATTATTCAATGTTCCACGTTCATTGAATGTTATTCCTAAATGTCGATGTGTTTTTGTCGCTGTGACTTGTTTGGCGTTGATATAAAGGGGAAAATTTTGAGAATTTCGATTACTAATACGTAAATTGTATGTCTTTGATTCGTTTAAAGTAATAAACTACTGTTCTGCCCAAAGTGCAATAGCTGACAGGTCTCCGTTTAATTGTATAGACACCAGATCCTCGTCTCCTGAGTCACTTATTACAAGCAACGACGTGTCATCTGCAAATAGTCTAATATTAGATTCAACAACTTCAACAATATCTTTTATAAAAATTAAAAACAAAAGAGGTCCGAGTATAGAGCCTTGAGGGATGCCTGCCTCCGTATGTCTCCATTCTGAGCAGTTTCCGTTTATTACTACTCTATGTCTTCTGTCAGACAGATAACTTTTAAACCATTCAAGTAAAGGGCCGGTGACACCCATACATTCTAATTTATATAGAAGTCCTTTATGCCAAACACGGTCAAAAGCACGGCTTACATAAAGAAATAAAAAATTTATATCTTTACTCTGATCTAGGGCTTCAGCAATAATGTCATAAATTTCAAGAAGTTGGCACACTGTTGAATCACGCGGTGTGTAAGCCGATTGCCAACGTACCGAGATATCATTGTCTTCACAATAGTTGAATAGGGTGTTAAATATGCATCTTTCTAACACTTTGCCAGCACAACTTAAAAGTGAAATTGGCTTAAAATTTTCTCTAAATTGTTTTGACAGTTTTTTTTGTGAAAAGGGTTGACATTTGCGTCTTGCCATTGATCAGGAAAAACACATTCAGTGATAGACTTTTTAAATATATTAAGGATAGTGTATAGGCAATGGACTCGGCTGTTCTCTTCAACAGCTTACAGCTTATTTGATCTGGCCCGGACGCTTTATTTACGTCAAGAGACCTTAAGACATCGAGAACAGTAGTCTCATATATAATAACGTCATTAAGACGAGATTGTGTGGAATATTTAACCTCAAGAAACTCTTGTGCTCTGTGTTGGGCTTCACTAAATTCATATTGAAACTGTTCAATCGCGTCATTTATTTTCTTTGCACTTGCATTGTCCGATTTCATTTTGCACTCATCCGCAAAGTAGACATAACCTCAATTGCTGTTTCTTCAGCTTCAGATAAACGTTCACGCGCTTCTTTTTGCCCCCGCCTCTTCATCAAACCACTCAAACAAGCGATGTTTATCCCTGTTAAAGGCTCTATTGAGCCTTGACTTATTCCGCCAAAGCCGCCCAAGACTATCGCTGCTACGGACTCTTCTCCTCGGCTGCTGCTAGTGTTCAGCCCACTGTGCGTGTTCTGGTCTTCAGCCATTGTGAAACTACGCTCTGCTACCAGAATATGGTGCAACGCTTTACCATATTTTGAACAAAACTAACGACAAATTTAATTGGTCCGCTTTTGACCCAAGAAACACTAAGAGGCCAAAAAAGTACTGGATTTTACCTTTCTGTACTGACTTGGCTGTTTTACCTGTTAATTGTAATGACTTATACTCACTAGTAAAAAATTTTTGGGCGGCGTATGCTGCATTTCGGCGGCAGGTAGCGGTACACAGCGGCAGAGAGCGGTGGCCAGCGGCAGACAGCGGTAGCCAGCGGCAGAGAGCGGCGGTCGACGGCAGGCCCGCCGACCGCCGCTGTCTGCCGCTGAAACCCAATTGAGACTTCTGGGGCTCGGCGGCAGACAGCGGCAGACAGCGGCACATGGCGTTGGCCAGCGGCAGAGAGCCTTTCGCCGCTGTATAACGCCAACCACCGCTATCTGCCGCTGGCTACCGCTCTGTCCTCACAACTGCATTATATTAAATGTAAAATATGAATCCAAGTGAAAAGGAAGAAAGGAAACCATGTGTACCCATTCATTTATGGCGCATAACACTTCAGTTGCTTCATTGAGTCATATTAATCGGTTCGTACACCTATATGCATGTACACATCAATAAATTTTATTTTCATTTGCTCATGCCTGACAGTTAACTTGCATTCACATGAATATTGCATTTACATGTAGACATAAGAGGCAAGCAATTCTGTTTTCACATATCATGTATTTATTGAGTATAAAGTGTATATACATCATGTGCAGGGAAAGATATATACATAGGTATTCAGAGGTACATTTGTTCATCTATGATTTGTTCCAAAGTGAGCAAAATATGGTCAGCTATTGTTGAGATACAATTAAACTGGTGTACCATATTCAGTAACCAGGTATGAGTGAAAACAATATGTCACAGTGACTCAAGTTAGTGACACATCTATGTTTCCTGACACAACTTTGTGCCAAATCTGAGCAAAATATGTTCAAATGTTTGAGATACATGTATTGACAAAAGTGGCATGCATTATTTCAGGTCACAGGGATCCAGAAATCTAAGCAGTCATTTTTGATTCATAAATATTATCTCATCCAGATCTGATAAAAATTGTTAAGACATAAATTGAGATTCCATATAAGAACTGCATAGATGGATAGATGGACAACCCCCCAAAAATAATTCCTTCCCTTTGGGGAAGTCCAAAAAAAGCGACAGTAGTGACATAAGTTACATGATGGTAGATATTTAAAGTTATCTGACCTCACAAGTCAGATTCCACAACATTACAAATGATCATGTTAACACATCATAAAGTAACTTTGCATGTTATCAAAAAAATCAGTTACATGTTTGTGATGTACTGCGTAAGTTAACAGTGTCATCTAGAAGATATAAAGTCCAAGTCAACTTAAACACCTGCCTACCTCATACATGAGAAAAGAACCAGAAACCCCCAGCCCAGTGCGCCCAGAAATTAAAGGAAAGACCCATGAAGATGCTAAATTTCATTTGTAAAGTATTGTATTGCTAATTAATTCATTCAAAGGCCAACCTGTAGGTGATTTGCTTGAAGAATAGGGTTTCGTGCACATGCGCATTTAGAAACCACAGCTGTTCATCTTCTTTTGCTGTGATTAGGGGATGAGAAGCAAAAGTCACTGGAACAAGCTGCTTCCTAACTAAAATATCACTGGTCTTCCAAAAAAGTTGGTCCTGTTCAGCTCCAGGCAAAAGCTGTAATTGTAACCAAACTGCTGGTGGGATGCCTTCAACCTTGTGTTCCAAAATTTTCTCAACCAAGCCAAAGGCTATATTCATGGCATTTAGTCCAGTTTTGAACTTTTTATATTCTGTGTCCATAAAAATGCAAACATAATCACTTTTCCAATATTTATTGCAAGTGGATCGACATCTGCTAATTCCAGAGCATGTCCCATTTTTTTGTATCCTTCTAAAAGTTGCCAGCATTCATCTTTGTTCAGGAATGTACTTTTCGGCTTTTTAGCTTTTTTCTGTATACCTGCGGCTGTCTACAAATTGCCGTGCAGTACACCCAGATGTCGGGGTATGGTTTGCAGCACCAGATTCTTCTTATTTCCCTGATAATGCCATATATGCAGTCCATTCGTATATCTGCAACAAAAAGTGTGGAAGAGATTAAAACTACATTATTTTATAGAATTTTAGATGTACTCTACTGTTGTTTTATGAAGCAGTGGGTCTTGAATGAAAGGAATTAATTGATTAAATTTAACTGAAAGAAACTGGTATGGCAGTATTTCAATGGTGATACAATGCACTTTAAAATTCTTTACCTGAGGCTTACAACTCTAGCAGGGCAAGACAATTCTATCCGAAGTCTACTGCGCCAGTTTTCACTGTCCTGGACAAGCATTTCAGTTTTATCTTTTATGCATAAATAAAAAATATTCTAGCTTTAACACTTAAAGTGCTGAATTTGAGACTGAGTCAACAGCTTTCTTCAGGGCACTTTTTGCACAATGTGCGGAAAGTGCCCCAAGGAAAGCTGTTGACCTGGACCATGTTTCCCTCTGGTAATATAGGCAAGCTGGTACTTGAATGAAAGGTCTTTTTTAAGAGGAATTTGAATCTGTAATTCATTTTACAATTCACACTCATCAGAACGACTATTGTCATGACTAGCACTCAAAAAGTTAAATCAATTTTGCCGTACAAAATAAAAGGAGCTAATCTATGTTAGACAGCTAGTCTAAGCTGTGACTTAAGCTCTTCTGCATACAATACTTGTAATAACGTAGACATTTGAAAATATTAATACATGCCTTCATTGGCCTGTTTTTTTAATGTGATGAAGCAGTATTAGACAACTATTTCCATATTGAAACAAGGGTAAATACATGTCTGGATAAAAAAATCTTTAATTGATGCAGCATTTTTCTCACATTTGGCAAAATTGCACTGCATGGGAACCAGGTAAAGGCATGAGGTGTTCACACTGCCCCATTCTGGGCTAGCACTAGGAATGTGGTTGTATTAGCCAGTTTGGCTAAAAACAAGAATATTTTATTTGCGGTACAATAGCAAAATATATTAATCAGATTTAGGATTTTTTCATCATTTTATACAAAAACATGAACTTCTATTCACAATATGTGCAAGATTCTTTAGCCAGTTTGGCTAATTGGTGTGAAAATGTATTACCCAAATCACACCTACTTTGGCTGGTGGCTAACAGGCTATTGGTTAATGTTAACACTTTCCAGTCTGAGTTAACAGCTTTCCTCGGCACCCAGAGCGCAACGAGCAAAGCTGTTGACTAACCGCCAATTGTAGATATGACATGTTGGTATTCGTTGGAAACGTCGTTTCATGAGGAATTCAAATATGAGATCGTTATAATGATATTATCTCATTTGTGTGAGTGCGTATATATACAGACTCAGACTGCAAAGTGCTAGCCTGGCCCTCATTTCATGTTTACTTTTGGATTCATGACTGAAAAATATTTATTGCAACATACCCTGTACATAATGTTGGCTTCTTTGTGATATTTATCCAATATTTGGCAGCTTAGCCAGCACTGAGTTCTTTCAAATGGGTACAACCACATGCCTTGGAAGGGCCCAAATCTGCTGATATCCTCTCTAATGTGATGCATGAGGTGGGTAGTGACATTCTGCAACGTGTAGAAGACAAATACGTAGAATGACTTACTCTTTGACACTATATCAACCCTATACTTGTATGACATGTTTTATATTTTCAAATATGGCTAAAGTAGCAAGTTGCATGCTCAAATTTAAATCAAATACACAATGTTATTTTTTGGGGGGGGGGGGTGTTTGTCTTTTTTTGCATTTGTCATTTTGACCCAGTCATCCTAAGCATTGGCTTCTGGTAACTTTTGCCACCATATTTTGAAGATAGATGCCTTGACAGTTAGTGCCACCATCTGGCACATTAGCTACTTCACTAGCCAAAGATTAACTGGTAAAGTTTCTTTGTCACGGTAACCTTAAGATTTGTTATTATTCCATTAATATTCATAGAGTAGGACTTCAGATACAATGTATTCACACCTAGTCAAAGGTTCTGGGTTAAGCTTACTAATGGTTTGGCATGCACTGGCAGGGAAATGCACCCCAGCAATTCCTTGTGATCATAATTGTTTATTTTTTTCTTCTCTTATTTTGTTAAATATATGATATGATATACCATAATTTTAAAGAAAGATGGCTTATTGTATATGAACTGGACATTTATCATGTTTACAGTAATATTTTAGTGGAAATATTTATAGCCGATGTGTCATGTGGACAAACATACATGTATATACTGACCTGTATTGCCAGTGGAAAACCTCGCTCAATGAGGGCCATTGCCACATGCAGATCTTTTCGTAGATTCTCCACCTCATCAAGATTGAAAGAGGGCTCATGGAATTTTGCCAACGTATGGAAAAAGTAGAAAAGTGTGTCTTCTTGTCTCCTTCCGGTCATGTCCCTTGTGCACTAAGCCCAAACATTTTAAGTGGCAAACTGAAACAATAATTTGCTATAATTAGAGCTTTCCTAGATAATATGGTACTGTGAAACCTGCCCATGTCCCCATCCGTGTAAGAACTTAAGGGACCACCTGTCATAAGGGACTAGTTCCAGCTGGTCCCAGCAGAGTATTTTAGTTGATTTTATCTGCCTTAAGGGACCACTTTTTACAGGTCCCAAGGGTGGTCCCTTAAAACAGGTCCTATTGTACAGAAAAGGGGAAGGGGAGATTAGGTCAGAAGCACTGAAAAAATTATACTAGTCGTATCATTTCTTTTATTTACTTATTTTTAGTCATTTTGCTGGTACATGTTGATATGTATTCAATAATGCAAATGTCAGGTGCACATGTACAAGAATATGATACAGTGAAACTTGTTTTGAAAGACCACCCCAGGTTTCACCACTGACCAGATTGTTGTTTCTTAAAACAGGTGGTCTGTCATTGCAGGTTACTATAACATGAAAAGTACCTAAGGGAAATCATAGAAAGATTGATCTTTCAAGACAGGTGGTCAGTTGTGAGAAGGGATTTTCAAGAGAGGGACCACTGTGGTACTGGGCTAGCACCATATCCATTAGCCACATAGCCAGTGTGACTTTGCTAACCTAATTTTGTAATCATCAGCCATTAATGGCCAAATGGGCTACATAGTTTTCTGGAACCATTTAGTTTCTGATCGTGTAAACATATTCATATTCATGGTATTTGATCTGTCTGAAGCATCGGAATTAAACAGAAAATGAAAACCCACAAAAATGCTTTGGCTAAGGTAATCACTACTTGGCAAAGAAATTTGGACCATTTTAGCCAGAGTGGCCATATTAGGGTAAAATTCCAAGTGCTAGCCCAGTATCACTCAGGTTAACTTCAGTTGCTTTTTACATTTCCAAAATCTAACAAGCAATACCTGTTTATAACATTTATTTTGCATTAGTAGCATACACTGTAAACATACTTAACCTATCTAAAACTGGACCAACTGCCTTAGCTTGCTTATGAAAGACTTTCTCCAAAGCTATATATGCTTTCTCATCACTTTGTTTAAATTTGGACAGATTTATAAATTTCGAAACTATGTATGGATGACCAGAGACATGCAGCTCCCTCAGATGACACAGGCCAGGTTACAAAGGGTAACAGCCAACAATACTGTACAGTGATGCATACACACCACACTCTTGAACATTCCAAAAGGCTTTTAATGGTTGTATATTCAAGGTATATTACATGTTGACCAAATACTAGATAATTCAGAGCAGACATGCATTTTATTTGCTATTTTTTTCTGTTCTAACTCCTGGGTTCTAGCTAAACAAGCTGTACAATCCTAGCTACTTAAGATATGTGAACTAACTCCAGTGCAGTTCCTGGAAAGTGGCTTATCATGTGATAATTGGTTTGTCACACCTTTTGAGTAACAATTAATTAGACAAAGGTGAAAAATGTAGTACTGTGTGTACTAACATGACTCAATACCTCAATACAGTCATACTCTTTAGTTTTACATAGCATGCACTATAGAGTTACATACTCCCTCATCTGATTGCATGGTGTCTAAAATGCCCATGCTTCATCTTGTACATGTACATATACTATGATGTACTTTGCTACCACAGACATGCAAAGTAATGTACTCTGTATTGTTTGTACTTCCTTGTATTTGTCCTGTGTGTTTTGTACATAGATCATGCATTGTTTGCATGTCTGGGGAGCCTCCAGATTATAGCGTATTAAGTACAAGGACTGAAGTTAGTATACCCCTCACATTTTTGCAGTTCTGTTGTACCTCACATGCATATATTGCTGTAGTGAGTTTAAGGGAACACCAGTAACAGTTTCACTTATTTTTGTCATTAATGAACATTTTAGATGTTCAGTTGACAAGTTTTCAACATTTTATCTCAAACTAGTAATTAGTTAGATCTCTTTTATATTTGCAGAAGTTTCTTTCTGTGTGATGTCACCTGGGCTAGACACTATATACAATACACAAAGCTTGAGGTGGTATCAAGCTGAGATACACAACATATACATGTATATAATTAGGAGGTGTATAATAATGACTTGTGTGCTCTGCTTATCACACTTTTTGATCTTATCAGTGTGATGTATTAGTAGACACCAGAGTCAGTAGTTCAACACAGCCATGGGAGCTGTTAGCCTGTCTGTGTTGATTTCTGCATTATTCTTTCCTGATTAAATGAGAAAAAACTCTCAATTTAGATCATTTGATTAAATCTATACATGCTGCCTCTTCCATGGTAAAGATGGAATCTGTGTACTTGCATGGTCAGTAAAAACAAACATTACATATTCAACTTTTACAATTAAATGTTATCAATCATATACTTACCTGCTTCTTTGCATGCATCTTGCCAAGCTTGGAAGGTTTAGTGAAATACTCCACGTGTCTCAGTTCAATGTGTGCTGGGAACTTGATGTGTCGGAGTCTTTCATTGGCCAGCTTAATTTTCTCCTTGCTTATACTCCAGGGAGCTGGTGGGAGGATGGCTGCAGTACTTTCTTTCTTTGTTTTTTTGTTAGTTGTGGTACTTGTCTTGGATCTTTTGTTGGGTTGGTTTGGCACTGGAAGCCATGAGCTTTCAAACCGTCTCACTTCTTCTTCTGCATCGCGAACTTTGCTATTGTCTGTTTCACCCACTAGCAACTTAAGAATATTGTCAAGAACATCTACTACAGTGTGCATGGGATCTGCTGACATTTGATTGACTCTATCATGGCCAGGCATTTGCAGGAGACAAAGTGTACCTTTAACACCTGTCACTTTTTGCAGGTTCGATTTGGGATTGTTATTTGGCTGCAGTGCATACTGTTCCCTGTCTGCTTTCTCTTTGACAATGTCACGGTTTGTAGGTTTACTTCTCAATTCTACAGATTTCAGTGGAAAAAGACTTTTATCTTGTCGTAAAATAAGATCACTTGGGAGGAATGTTCTGCTGAAATTATGTACAGCCTTTGTCAGACATTTATTGCATTGTGCCACATCAGTACAGGTATAGCATCTCTTCTGTGCTGCTTGTCCAGGAAGTTTGAGCAATTTTCCATATGCTGGGAAGTCGCACAAAAAATATAGAATACTCAATTTCACAGTCATTGGTGCCCTGTGGTATACATTGTACCATGAATAATTACTGAGCTCCAAACACTCATCCACAAGAATGTTCACATAGGGGTCAAGGTTGGCTGGTTCCTTACTCCCATTTCCTGGTACAATTGCAACTAGCATAAGGGGTCCCAAACACATGCGGTAGTCTTGTGGTAATGTCATCCAGGGAACCAGTATTGGCCACATTGGTCTCTGCAGATGGGCATTGCTATTGGGATTTAGACCATCTGTAAACAGACCGAGGCTGATGCCCCCATCACCAGTCTTTGCAAATACTCCACCATCCCCATACCAGCCAAGTCAGTCAGTGTGTCTTTAATTTCTACTGCCTTTGTTTGAGCCAGTTTTGCTAAATTGTCTTCTTTAAACCACCTTTTCAATCTGGGTCCTACTGGCATGTATGTGTATGTTTTTCCGGCAGTGTTTGTCTCTGGAAGATACCTCGAGGATTTTCATTCTGGGCATTCATTATTATTTTGTAAGCCTCCACGGAAAAGTACACAATCATTTACACAACAATGAAACTTCTGCAATGAGTACCAAATATGGATTAATAATTCTCAGGGCTTCTTGGTAGCTTTTCGGCATAAGGTTGTGATCTGGCAGTGTTTCATTTGCTGTATACAGTGCATCTGACATAGCTTTTTTGGACATCCCGTTATTCCCAACAAATGTGGTGAATTGTCTACACACAGCTTGTAAAACTGTTTGGTTACTTCCTTGATACAGCTTTTGGTGTGCTAGGACTGATGTTGTTATATCCTTTTGTGGTACTTGAGGGTACTGAGTTTCATTTGCTGTAGATATGAGCCTCTGGTGATCTTGCTTCACATGACGTGACCATGTATTTCTATTCACTCTCATTCCATCGCATCCATGAGTTTGGCAGAAACACACTTTTGTAGCTAAAATAAAGAAAATACAACATTTCAATGCAAATTTAATATTGTGACATGGGTGATTTAAAAAAATGGCTAATCATCAATTTTCTCCCTTTTTGTGTCAAAAAGACTTTTTTTCTGAACTGTGCTGTTTTACGCAGGGGAATTGTTAGTTCTGTGGGACCCTATAATTAGTATGTGAACCTGCACTGAAGGAAAATGCAACCTGATTATGACTGCTTTTATGTCAGGAGTGTAACACTTTCAGGGTGACATAAATTCTTATTACCTATTGTTTTAAGATTCAAACACATGTAGAGAATATTATTGTTTGCATCATAAAAACACTTGTCTGGTTTTCAATTTTAGTGTGATGGCTTTCATCTACTGAATGATGGTTTTCACATTTCTTGTACTTTAAATAGAGTCTAGACATTTCCTTGTACAAGATGGAAAATCACTCATTAATTTCAACATTTGGAATGAAAACTATGAAATAGACATGAAATATGTTTTAATCATTCACTTTTATTTCTGCACTTCTGTATATCCTAGACATTATAACTTTCTCTGGTCATATGTAACTTTGGTGAAGAACTGAGGTGAAACTTGCTTATTTATACTGATGTCAAGCAAACTAATTTTTTTACCCTGGTGTTACACTTTCTATCCATTTTTTTTCCTTAAATCACCCACATTTTGTTTTATACCACATACTTCAACAGAAGCACCTCCAAGTTACTCAATTGGTTCTACATGCCACAGACAGTCTGTCAACCACTATAACGTTGAGTCCTGTATTATGAATTCATAGAGTAAATGCGTAGCTTGTACGATAGCTAGCTTAGGACTTAAGTATCCTTCAACATGCACCCAAGGAGGTTATACACAGTGGCAAACTTTGCCCTTTGTGTAATTTACTTGGCTGCTGCACAGATCATTATCAATCAGGCTTTACCTTTTCTCCACCCTGCTTGTGCAGTAGAGATTTTTACCCCTCCCTCTACTTTGATTGTTTCTCAGAATATTACTTTTTTTTAGATGATTCCTAAGTCCCATGCAAGGTACTTTATAATTCCATTTGAAAAAAAAGGCTTGCTTGTATTGCAGATTATGTAGTTTTTAATAAGAATGAACAGGGTGCCAATAAAGGGGGGGGGGGGGTTCAGTCTGTGGAATTAAGACTTTGGTTCCAGGAGTACATGTACCCCGGCCAGATATAAGGACTTATTTAATCACAAGCACATATATACTGACTGAGGTCACAATTAGCAGCTTTATGTGTATTAACATGAATATACATTCCAATACACAAACAATCTTGTGGCCTAGAGGTATGTATTCCCATGAGATTCTTATTCATGAATCATTAATTACCCCATGATTACCAAAATGCAAAGTAATGGGAATACACAATCCTAGTCCTCTGTGATTGTATACATATAAATCCCTCTTGAAACTTTCCTTACTTTCAACACTACATCAGTCCATAGGCCTGCAGGAGAGGCAACATGAAATACAAGACAAGAGTAACAAAAGAGCAATACTTACATTTACTTCCATCATCAGTATTTCCTGCTGATACACTTGACAGAAATGGCCCAAGCTGGGTGGTGAAGAAAAGTGCACTCCCATATTGGATGACTTTCTGAAAGTTCTGTACATAGTGATGGATCCTCACGTTGAGAGTGGACAATGTACCAGATCTAATCACACATATATTTACATCACCTGAAGTGTAAGTTCATAGAGTATATGACTCGATCAGGCAGCTCATGTTAACTGTACCCAAATAAGCAGTTCCATCACATTGATAATATATGACACAAAAGCTTGTAGATTAATAATGACTTAAATGTGTAAAGCATGCCAGGTGCAAATTAAATCAAGTACAAGTACTTTGATACAGGTACGTACACTGTAACATTCCCTAGCACGCCACACATGCAGGGTAATTTTCCAGCTGATACAGTTCTCCAGTACAGCACACTTGTACCTTGTGCATGCACCAATGTACATACATGAACACCAAGTTACAAAAGTTACATGATGTGCATCTCAACAGAGTCTCATAGTCAATCAGTCATATTAACTTTCTCATTGTCTTCTTTCAATGAAATGTGCTAAGATTTCAACTTGACAGTCAAGATACATCTAACTTCCTGTGCCTGCCTTAACAGTCACACTGCATGTTCTAGCAGATCCAGTTTCTGTAATGCTTGCACCCACATTAAGGGGGGAGGGGGGGTCCTGGTATGCCAGGTAGCACTGGTAACAAGTTTGTTCCAGTACACACACAAAAAAGACATTAATGTCAGTACTGTACATGTGTGTGGAAAATAGAATCAGTCTCGGAGTATGCCCGTGCAAAAAATAAAAATTTCCAAGTATGATGTGTATTAAAACACCCATTACCCCCTCACTCACTATTAACATGTTAAAATGCTGTTGCAGTTTGCACAACATACCAGGTATTTGTTTTAAGTACTGTATTTGGCAAGTTGGTATTGTCACAATTTCACACCTGGACAGACACCTTACTGGTCACAAGAGGATTAGACTGATAAACCAGATTAAGACAATAACTGAGTACCTGTAATGACCAGCAACCCACTGGGCTTGCACAATTGGTGTCATAACTCTTCCTTGTTCAAAGGGATTAGTTGTGTCCTAACTGGAAGGTGAAAAGTGGAAAACAAAAGCTTATCCTGACATTATTGTTCTTGTACTCCAGTTAAGTTAAAGGTACTCCCATGATGCACATATTCTCACTGCTACACTCAGTAGCTCATTTAGCCAGACACAGCTGTACATGCAAGGTCTCCTCAATTACAATTTCTCAACTTCGCGAAGTACATATTAGCTGGTCCTCGCATTTATAAGTTACAGACATCAAACTTGCGAGATATTGTTTCAACATTCAGCTGCATCATTATGATGAGTGAAAGTAGTTTTGATGCCATGCTGCCAGAAGTTCTGGCAGGGGGCCTGGACTTTGCATCACGAACTGGACACTACCCTCATCAAGTTTACACCTCATCACCATATCATGAAGCACCACAACCACAGGAATGTTATTGCTGCAAATTACAGAAAACTGGTCAAGGTTGCTGTTGCTACAAAGAGAAGGTGACAATAAGTAGCCAAACAGAGGTATCATACCTTGCTGACAGCTATGTTGCCCGCTTTACAGAGGCCGAATTTTCAAGAGGGGCACCACAGCACATTCACTGCTGACAGTAAGTATAATAATTGTACATAAAGCAACTCTATTTATAATGTCAATTATGACACAATATACATATCTAAGTCCATACCTTTCCCGAGTTTTCAGTATTATTTATTAGTTCTCATCGTTGAGACAGTGACAGCTTCCCACCTCCCTGTTCTCATACTCTACACAGGAATAGAACCAGTGTTGACTTAATCTAATGCTCAATTCTACTGATGTTGGCCTATTTCATTATGAACAGGCTGCTTTAAATTCATATGTTGATAAAAATGTTCATCCAGTCATACACTTTTAATACAATTCGACTTAAAGCTTCTCGCTCTTTTTTCAGGCTGAAATTAAGAGACAGATTGAAAGGCACAACCTTATGAAGGTGGATACTAGAACACAAAAGACAGGCATATGTCAAACAACAGAAGAGGTAAAAGGTTTTGTTTTTACATGACTATGATGTAAAATATTCTTGGTACAAGTAGGCCTATAGTCGACATTGCAGGGCAAACTATATAGGAAAAGTTCTGGTGGGCTTCTTTTAGAAGGCAGTCTATTACTTGCAGGCCTTGCAAGGTTTTGTATTACCATGTATGTATAACCTTATTCAGACTCGGCAGTCACACTTAGTCATAGACTAGTTTACAGGTGAGCCAAGTTTCGTGTGCCAATCACACACACTGCACAAAATGATAAAGTTTACTAAGGATAGGTGTCTGTATTAAACTGAATGTGCAACTCGACACAAAATGTTTGTGTTGAGTTATATATTCAGTTGAATACACACACCTACAGTTACATTTTAATGCATAGATGTATACTCATAATGACTATATCTGAGACTAAGACTTCGGAGTCTTAGTCTAAGTCTGTATGATCATGCATTCCAAATTATGTGGGACCCCAAAGTATAAGCCCACAAGAGCGACTAATATAGGGCTTTGCCCTGTTTCCCAATTGTTTTGTAGTAAAATATGTTTAAACCAAAGTATAAACCCAAATTCTTGTATCAGTGCAATAAAAAAAGCCTGACATCTACATGTACTGAGGAACATGATCAATGTTTTCGTTGTTTAAATACATATATATGTTTCTGCGTGCATCATGCCAAAATTTGTCTTTTATTGGCATATTTATGACATGTTCCTTGATCTTCCAAGAAGTCGGGAAACTACAGGCATGTTGGAGAAGCGCCTGAGAAAAATGGCAGCAGACCAAAAACGACGACAAAGCACTATGTAAGTTAAAATGATTAAGTTCTGACTTTGACTTTATATGATTGTCATGTATGGATTATGATGAAATTATCTGAAATGTTAAATTTGGCACATAGGTGTCCAAACTGTAAATTATGCAATGCATATATTAATATAAACACACATTATTGTTGGTTGCAACATGTTCGTCCCACTGATTACTGTGCCTAAACAATACTCAATGCAGGTGCCTAGTGATTGTTCTGTATCATATTCTATTTCATATATGTAAAAAAAAAAAAATAAAAATAAAAACAACTTTTCAAAACTACCAAACTAGAAAAGGGATTTGCTTAACTGCAAATCTATCTGAGTTTTCAATTAAAACTTTGAATTATGGTAAAACTTCAATATTGTTGCATATTAATGCATATTAACATTATCCTGAAGTTGAATGCATGTCTATGTGAAGTAATTTAGAAATATTCAAGGTTTCAATTTTGGGATTAGCCTAATTTGCATACATTGAAATGTTTTAACTTTGGATATTGGTTCTCTAACTGTGCCTGTTTTCACAAACCTATTGAATTGAAGCTGAAATGGCATGACAGTGGTCCCTGTCTTGAGAGATCTCTCCCATGAGAGGCCACTAGTGGCTTGAAAGGCCACTTTTGGCAGGTCCCCAATGCTATCTTTTCCATGTTATGGTACCTCTCATGAGAGGCCACCGGTCTTGAGAGGCCACTATTTGGCCTCCCAGAAGGATGGAATCTCAAGACTGGGACCACTGTACGGTCAAGGCATTATAAAGATTTGCATTTTTTGCAATTATCTAATTTGCATACATTCAAATGCTATAACTTTGTAAATGTTTTATTGGATGTGCTTACAGCAGAAAACTATTAATTGGAAGTTGGAATAGCACCAATATCTAAATTAGTTTTGCATATAATCTAAATTAGTTTTGCATATAATCTAAATTCGAATTCTGTTGTCATATAATTTGCATATGTATGTCAATGCAAAAGTCCACATGCTGTGCTGACTTAGACTTTGATCCAAAATGTATTTGTACCGTTCAATAGCTTTTCTCCTACCAATGCAAAAAACAACACTGAACAGTCAAGTCAATCCGCCACTGTTGACAATGCCACCATGGATACAACCATAGAATCTTCCATCACTGATATGGCAGACAGCTGCAGCCCACCAAAACGTTAAAGGTAGGCTGCACTTAACCCTTTAGAGTAGTTAGCTACTAGTAGATTCAATAAAAGGGAAAATTGTCATTATAATGAGTCCTGACAGTTTTTAACACTTTGCAGTCTGAGTCTTCATATATACAGACTCACACAATTGAGATAATCTCAATATAACAATTTCATATTTAAATTCCTCATGAAAAGATGTTTCTAAAGGAATTCCAACATGTCATATCTACTATAGCAGTTAGTCAACAACTTGTAGATTTGACCCACGTCCATTATAATGTCAAATAAAGGAAAAGTCACCATGCATGGGTATTTCACCTCTTGGAGATGTTGAACATTAGTTGGAAATATACAAGAATGACTCCACTTTTTACAGATAATCCACAAAAGAAAAAGACAATATCCAGATGGACAAGTTGGTTTCAAAATAAGAACCGACTTTGTCATGTTCTTGAGTAACTTTTCTCATTATTTTCATTAGGATAAAATACTTTGACATAGTGAAACAGATAACATAAATTATAACTACAACTGCATTATGTTGTTTTGTAATTTTATTGTCTCTAAAGTGGATAAAATATATTGATAAAATTGACCTACACAGGAAAGTTTCAAGTGGATGCAAATGCCAAATAATGACAAATTATGTTTTCCAATCTAGCTTTTTGGCTTCGGCGGACTTTTAAGTTCATAAAGCACAGATCCCAGTGTATCTAGCAAATTTATCAATACTACGAATGCAACTTGCTATACAGAAAATTAGATTAATTATATATGGACAGCTGAGCCTCCTATACAGTCATCCGAACTACATTGCATATGTCTTTTTGACAAGTGCATGACTGTAGAAATTAATCTATACTCTGGAACATACAGTAATTCACTGAATTTTGCTGTATTTTTATGCAGAGCTACTTATTTAATGGCACAATACCATGAAAATAGCAAAGGCAGTTAAATAGAATTTAAACAAAGGTTAATTAGGCATCAAGCCAAAATAGTGAAATCATAACTTCAGAAAAATGCCCAAAAATGAAATAGTGAAAATTTATACCTATGAAAATACTACTACGGTGAAACCTCATTATAACGACACTCAGATATCCGACACATTCAAGATAATGACACAAATTTTCATTGGAAAAAGTTTATTTTCTTTGTTATTTGATTCATTTATCTGACATATTTTGTTATCTGACACATTTTTTAGAACAGATGGTGTCATTATAATGAGTTTTCACTGTAGTTTATAATTATAGATGTAAAAAATGAATGACAACACCACCCATGTGTTGAATGAATCCCATATATTGATAGAATTTCCCTACATAACCAGTGAATAGCTAGGATACAGGTAGATGTGGTTGCATGTGTACAGAGTCCACAATTGTTGTGCTGAATTAGACTTTGATCCAAAATGCATTTTTACCTTTCAATAACTTTTCTCCTGCCAACGCAAAAGACAACAGACAAGCAATTACATTGAAAGAGTTTACAGAAGCAAATGTATGAAATATTTCAAAAGTCTATAATGCATTGTCTGTTTAGGATCAAAATAAAATGAGTTATTTGGTTGCATGTGTGTGGAATAGGAAAACCAAGAGTGCATATCAGGAGACAGAGACACTTCAAGCTGATCCTGTGAAGGACCAGAGCTCAGATCCTGAAAGGTGAGTTACTAAGAAAAGGAAAAAAAATATAAACAGTTAGGAGTCTGTATATTCAGCTTATTACATAACCTCAGGTCCTTTTTATGGCTACAACTGTCTATATTCCCAATTCTGCAAGTTAGTGAACAGGGGTGGGTAAACTTTAATAAATTTGACACTCCCCCCAAAAAGGACACAAATGCCAAACTTGTGAGTTGTAGAACATTTTTGGACAAAGTTACCATTTGGGACAAAGTTACTGCCGTCAGTATTTTTTTTTTGATATACAGTACAGTAGTCCCTCCTTTGAAAGACCACTCCTGTGGGAGACCACCTCCTTTGAGAGACCACGGGCTTCTCTGTAGTACTTTTCATATTATGTATACCTCCGTTCAGAGACCACCTGCTTTATGTGACCACTTTTTGGGTGGCATTAGGGGCAGTCTCTCAAAGGAGGGATTAATGTAATGTCAACAGAGTGGACAGACAGACAGAGATTGCAATACCCTCCAGTGCTATATGTGATGGGGTAAAAGGCAAGAATAGATCACATAATCTCAATGCAAATATAAATACAGAGAAATCTTTCATGTCATGATAAGCTATATGCAGGATGAACTGTGAGAAGACAACCCTCACTGATTTGTATAACAGTGGTACCTGCTATAAAGATCAATCACAGCATGCCACAGTTTTGAATATAGCTTTATTATCCACTTGGAATCCATGCAACTGCCAGCATTGGACCTTGAGCAGGTTGTAAACTGCATTTACTTAATCTCATGCACCTAGCATTATGTGCAAGATTTCAAGTTTAAAGGCCCTTGTACAGGGAGGATTTTCTACCAGGTAGAACAGGCTGTTGTTACAACTGAATGAACTGAAGCAAGTCCTGAGTATACATGTATTGTTTAAACTTCTGAGTTCACACCATTGCTGGCTACTGCTTAGCTGGGACAGAACCATACAGCACCCAAACTGTGGGCAGTAATTGGGTCACACATCTACTGCATAATTAAGTGCCTGCCTGCATGTGAGCATGACAGCTAGTAAATATTTGGGGTTTGACATGTATAAAGACAAATCAAATTTGTGTTTATACTATATACTTTTGGATCATACATGTATATGAAAGCATAATATGAATGTCACTAGATGAGACACATGTACTTGAATAGGTACTCTCATGTATCAATTACTGCCCACATGTAAAATTTTAAAAATAAATAAATCTTGGCAATTAGGATTATGGCCATATGTCTCCCCTTTTCTTTTTCTAGGACCGAGTATGCCACAAGCACAGAGCCTCCTGTGAGATTTTGTGTGGGGGATGTAGTTGCTTTGGGGCTGGGGAAAAGGAAATTTGACCTGGCGGTGGTGAAGGAACAAGCAGGGGAATCAAAATTTAAGGTTGGCTATGTAACGCGGCAAAGAGGAAGTGAAGAACTGCACCAGCTTCCAAAACCAGGAGGAGGAGAACAACAGGAGGATGTGATCCAGAAAAACTGCATTGTATACCGGCCAATTGTGATAAACAACAGAATTCATCAAGTGGAAATTAATAAGATTAAAGATTTGCTGCGTGAGATATTTTAAAGGGATAGTACATCACACACATGTAATTCATTTTTTGTAATATAACATACAAAGTTACTTAATGATGTGTTTACATGATGATTTGTAATGTTGTGATGCATCTCTGAATACCTCTGTATATCTCTTTCTCTGCACATAATGTATATACACTTTATACTCAATAAATACATGATATGTGAAAACAGAATTGTTTGCCTCTTATGTCAACATGTAAATGCAATATTCATGTGAATGCAAGTGAACTGTCAGGCATGAGCAAATGAAAATAAAACTTATTGATGTGTACATGCATATAGGTGAATGAACCGATCAGTATGACTCAATGAAGCAGCTGAAGTATTATGAGCCATAAATGAATGGGTACACATGGTTTCCTTTCCTTCCTATTCACTTGGATTCATATTTTACACTTAATATAATGCAGTTGTGAGGACAGAGCGGTAGCCAGCGGCATATATCGGTGGTTGGCGTTATACAGTGGCGTACAGCGGCGAAAGGCTCTCTGCCGCTGGCCAACGCCATGTGCCGCTGTCCGCCGCTGTCTGCCGCCGATTCCCAGAAGTCTCAATTGGGTTTCAGCGGCAGACAGCGGCGATCGTCGGGCCTGCCGCTGACCGCCGCTGTCTGCCGCTGGCTACCGCTGTCTGCCACTGGCCACCACTCTCTGCCGCTGTGTACCGCTGTCTGCCGCCGAAATGCAGCATACGCCGCCGAAAAAATTTACTAGTGACTGAACCAACAATGGTAAGTAGAAGCAAGTACTTTCACTTCTATTAGAATGTACTGAGTGAGTACAAGTAAGAACTTTTCAGACATAATGAGAGCTTGCCTGGGGCCCGTTGTGTCTGCCTATACAAATCTAGAACAAGTTAGAACAACCAGATATAATTCAAAGGCTGGGCTCACAGCAGGGCTCTTATAATTGACAGGGAGCCTCAAAAATATCCTGTCCTGCAGTAAGAACGTATTTAGCAGCTAATGGGGAGAAATCAGCACAAAACAAGAACATGCAATTTACTTGTGTAAAAACTGGTTTTCTTTCTTTCTTTCTTTCTTTCTTTCTTTCTTTCTTTCTTTCTTTCTTTCTTTCTTTCTTTCTTTCTTTCTTTCTTTCTTTCTTTCTTTCATTCGTACTTCCTTCCTTGATTGATTGATTACCAAACACTCGGACAACACATAAGAAAAGTCATTATAGGTCTAAGCACCTGAAACCCCTACATTCTCTACGTGCCCCCCTCCCCCCAAACATGCACACACATATATCATAGTGTACATAAATAAAAGCTAAACGATGAAATTATACATGTAAATGTAACTGCGTTTATCTTATTTAAGCTTGATGGTACACGTACTTGCACCGTTTTTAATTTGTCCTTGAACTTTGAAACTGTCAAATGACTACACTGCAAGGAAACTTTGCCTGTGGCTATGGCGCCATTTTTGATCAGCTTAGCGTTACAGATCATCACAATGTGTGTTGATTTTCATATGTTTGACTGGATCTGTGTGGTGGCACTTGCAAGATGAAAGCAGAGAGATACACAAAGACACTATCACAACAGGCAGTGGTGACTGTGGCAGGCATGTTGGAATATGCTACGACTGTAAACTAAGAGTAGGAAGGTGGGAGTTGAAGCCAAGTGTCAATCAACTATAGTCTTTCAATCACTATCCTTGTTACTAATAACCCTTGTGATATAGTGTTTAGAATTGCTGTTTGCCGCTTTTTTTTGTAAATATCCTTTCCCTGTCTTATAAAATATTCATATATTAATTTACAGGTAATGCCCCAACTTTTGATGTTGATCTGCCATTCATTTTTATATGAAGAACATTTCCATATTTCATTTCATGCAATAGGACATGAGCTCTAGATGGATAGATGTATTAATTTGACCTGGATAAACTTATGAACTGATATATAGATTGAATTCACTTTGATGGAAGTAAAAAAGAACTTGTATGGAAGTTTTGGATGTTCGGATGGTAATTGGGACATTAATCCCCAAAAATGGATGAACATAACATGGATTGGACAGGCTTCTAGTATTACAACTATGTGACTTCAGACTAGATAAAGCTGAACGTTTGACCCAAAATGTTGCTATTGTTTGCTTGCAGAACTGGACAAAGATGGAAAGTGACATCATCATGCCTGCAGTCAAACAAGTGGATATACAACTAGATATGCCAGGTCAAGTAGGAAAGAAATGAATGATGTCAGATGGCAGTCATGCTTGCCTGACAAGATTGGTGCTCCAGAGTCGATAAATGAAGGAGAGGGACTGAAGGAGAATCCACCAGTGGTACAACAGAAGGTTCCAGAGTAATGGACCAGGACGAGGCAAATTAAGGAAGAGGATGAATAGCAAAATGCAACTTGTCCTCGCCCATACCAATCCGCTTTTTAAAACACCGAACATTCTCAAAGTCGAAGAAATCACCCATATCAAGCCAGAAACAAAGAATCCATGCAATTACTTGTCCAAAAAAGGATGGAACCCCAAAAAGGAATCAGATTTTTAATTACTTCACTCCTTAAAAATACATCTCCTTGCATTAAAGACAAATTCCATACACATTCTCTATTTGTTTTTTCAAAATACGCTAAAATTAATTTCATTAGTAAATCCCTTATAACATGTACCATTCCAGACTGTTTTTTGTGCAATGACTAAACCGCCTTGTCTTTTTGTTTTCATTTAACTGCTATTCCATTATGATCAATCTACTGCAGAAATAAATTGTTTTATGTTTATTCATACCCTAGGTGGCTGCCTTGATAGCGGACATCATGTCCTTAACTGGGGTCATTCTGACACAACCTCTTTTTTATATCATGTACCCTTATTCCCCAATGGAACTGTTATGTATGCGTATTTGTACCTCACCTGTATGTATTTCTGTCAAATTAACCACTTCTGAGTTCTGAGTCCTGAGTTCTGAGAGTTCCTCTACAATGTTCCTGCACAGGAGTGAAACCCAGCAACTGCAGCAACACAATGTGATGGCTCACCACACACTTAGGGTATTCTGCCCTGTTGTGATGAAGAATGAAGATACTTAGTTCTCATGTCCCAGAAACAGAAAACATGCTGAATCTTCTCATCCAGAAGGGGACATGACCCTTGTCAATAAGTATGTGGTGGGCCTCTATGCTCTAAATGATTCCCTGGAAGGTCTCAAGTTCAAGGAAAAGGCTTCAGAGTTTCTGGAGGCATCACTGCTGGCTGATGAATGGTGCCATCTCACACGAAACAGTGCAAGATCCAAAGAAGAAACGGGCAAAGCTGTGGATATGGAAAGCTATCAACGGTCACTGCTTCTGGAGAATTGTTGTTACTTGTGCCACCTTGGCCAAGGTCCACACCTGAGACTAAAATGGATGCCACTTCTGTTGTCACATCTGTCCCAGAACTCGACATATTTCCTAAAGGTTTGCAAACGAATGACAAAGCTGCAACAGCAAATCAAGATGAACAGGCAGAGATAGCCTTAAGGATGCAATGCACTGGAACATTTGAAGAAGGAGAGATAGCAGAAGAGGAGAGTCAAGGAGCAGTGATTGTGGATCAAAGTCAGCAATTAAATCTTTGGATGTCTTAAAATGTGTTCTGGAAGAAGACGATGACTTGAACGAAGATCTACCAGAAAGAAAGAGAACAGATGAACTGAATAGAAGAAAAACATCACAAAAACTATTTGTCAGTCTCCCCAGGATGACAAGCCATAAACAAATGACAAAACAGAAGTTACAAGTTTGTAACCAGATGTCAGATGCATCCAAACAGAAGACAGAAATTCCAAGCAGAGAAACAGAAATCAGAGGTCTCTTTGCAGACATCAGAAGAGTCCAAGAAGAAATTTAAAGTTCTAAGGCTCAAATCAGAAGTGACCAAAGTGAAAAAAGGTCAGCCCTCATTCAGGGGAAAGGTTTGGAAACACAGAAATGGAGAAAGACATGTTGGATGCGACACAGCACCAAGCACAAATGTTGAAATGGGAAAGACAAGAAGAGATACACAAAAAGGCACAGAGCTAAGACACATTACAGAGTGCGTCAATATCAGGACGATGGGTGGACAGGTATGGAGTTTGACATGGAAAGTAAATGGAGAAGAGCCCTTCTGGCTGAGAGCAAGAATGGAAGTCACACAACAATACATCAGAAGAAAGCTAAACAAACAGGAGATGATTATGGGATACAATAACATACTTTTTTCACATCTTGCCTTGTTTTGACGTTAACTTAAAAGAGTTTGATTTGACCCAGGCAGCCTTGGCCATGATGTTTCGTGTATAGCCAAGTGCATCTTTTAAGTAGCTTGGCAAGGGTATGCTGTACAAAAGACCCATATGGACAACTACACCAGAGTTCATAAAATTCCTCATCATGTCCCTGCCGGTGACTCCATTAAAGAACTTACAGCAGGCAAGTGTACCAGTAGAATCACCAGCCTCACTGCAAATACAGTCCCGAAGATTAAGTAGAAAGCTTAAGATGACAGAAGTGAATGAGAAGAGTGAGGATGAGGTTGGTAAGGAGAAGCCATTGTTCTCAGAAAAGAGGATCATAGTAAGATCTGACATGGAACATACCTCAGAATCAGGATCATTCAGATGAAGCAGTGTAAACCACTACTACTTGGAACTGCAGCAAAGAAGATCCTTACTGATGGAGCATGCCCAGAGGCCCCCCCTCCCAAGAAGAAATGGAGGGATTGCAATAGAATTGTCCTGCCAAAGCTAGCATCATTTCCTTGGACACCACGCAATTGGAGGGAACTGTCCCCAGATGGTTTGTTGTGGTCATGAAGAGTGGCCTTCGGGTATTGCATGATGGTTGCAGGACCCAAAGAAACTTCAGGGAGGCAAATTGTCGACAATAGTTCGATCATAACAATTTTTAGCAGTGCCAGGGACTTTCAACAGGGCTGTTGTGTCACCATTTGAAGAAACTGCCATGGAAGCTTGATGACACAACCGCATGACTGCTTTGCAAGATCTGGACTCACTGTCCATACATTCTACAATTCCAGTGCTTCAAAGATGTTGGAGCAGACTTCCTTGAAAGGAAGAATGCTGGAAAGATATTGACCCCAAGTTGGTTGAACAGTTGGGACACATCCCCCTGGACTTGGTAAAGCCAGAGAACAAGCTACAATCTGCTGCCATCCCAAAGCAACACCAGAATCCAATGTGGAATGAGGACTGGAAGCAGCTGTCCCATAGCATGTACATATATCTGTGTGAAGCATCGGTGAAGTATTGTAGATATATCTCTTTAAAGTACTAAAGTATTGTAGGTAGATCACTGTAAAGGTAAAAGTAGAAATAGTTCTAGAATGACTGAAGAATAAGGCAGAAATATGTATGTGGAAATGGACCAAAGTTAATTAAAAACCAGTACTGTAAATATATTTCAATAGTCACATCTGCAAGTGTCATTTCTAATGCCTGTATAAAAGCTAAATTACATGTAAAAAGCACTGTGAATATAAAATATGATGGTACATGTAATGTAAATGTAGGGGCATCTATTGTGTGTGTGGGGGGCGGGGGAGTGTAACATACACAGCTGTTACTTGAATGATTATTTTGTAAAGCCAGAATTTATATCTGGCTTTATCAATCATCTTTTATGTAACTCCAAAGTCGTGCCAGAATAATGAATCATGTCTGAAGTGATTGTAAGGCGTTTTTCACGTCATTCAAACATTAATTTTCACAAGTTTATTTTCATATTGCAAGTAAAGATTGTATTATATTACCGTCTTATGGTCTTTGTAATTCATTAATGTAAATATAAGCAAGGACATGGATAGTTCTGTTCTGTAATCATGAACAGAAACACTTCCTCATCTCGTTATTTAGCGTAGAAATCTGGTTGCGATGGCACCATGTTTTTTGTCATTGTTTACAAGTCAAAACGAAGCTTGCTGCACTCAGGACAGGTTCTATAGACACTTTGATAAAGTCATCAGATTTCATCACTTTTTAGTGACAAAGTTATTGGGAAGAAAGTAGTAAAGCTATATTACATCTGTGAGAAATTTGAAACCCAAAGATTAAGTATTTGCGGAGAAAAACACAATTTTACATTTTGCAGGAGATGGAATGATTTTTAAGGAATAGAACCGATTCTTTTAGGCTTGCAGGAGGTTATTTAAGGGCACTACATTAGGTGCTGGCATTCTTGGTTATGGCGAGCCTTTATGTAAGCATTGTTTTCTCTCTTCCTAAATTTGATAATTTATTTTTGTTTAGAAATATAACCTTGCCAGGTCATTTGGATCGAAATTTTGTACTAATATGACACTTTTTTAATAATTTATCTTTGATTTAATTTCTCGAAGCTACATGTTTACAACAACTTTTGACAAAGTCATTCCTTGACACCATCTCTTATAAATCGTTTCTGGCATTTTGTACTAGAACAGTTTGTGGGATTAATTTAGTTTGCATAACTTGGACACCGTCATCATGTACAAAGGTTATCTTCTATCTCATATTTAATAAACGGAGTTTTTGGTAATGTTGCTTTGAATTTACATCGCTACAGTCCTCATCACTGGATTATTGAAAATAAAACCTCAGAATGACGTGCCTTTGGAGTGGCTGGATCTGGTTTAGTCCTATCGTAAATGAGAGACATGCGAAAATGGCCAAAATACAAGGAAAGATCAATAAATATATTTTAGTGAATATTTATTCAGCAAAATACAGAAGTAAAGCATGGGATGTCACACTACCTATACTAGCATTCCGAATGCATGAACAGTGTGTTGAGCTGAGTATGGAACATTGAATGAGAAGTTGAAAGGTGAAATGGAAACAGCGTGAGTGACCAGTGTGCATGGTTGATCCTTGGGTCCATTCCCTCTATGATAAATCCATAATTATAAATATTGCTTCAGATACCACTCAATACTAACATCAGAGAATGGTCAAATAACATTCCATCTGAAACACGAGAAGTTGCATCATTATGTCTCCCCATGCAATGGGGGGGGGGGGGACATATTGTTTTGTGTCCGTTTCTTCTGCTTCTTCTTCCTGTTCTTCTTTAACACATTGTTGCGTGCGTTGCGGACGCAATAACTCAAGGATTTTTTCGCTTGGGAAGTTGAAATTTTTTGTGAAGATGTTCCTATTTAAACCTTACTTGGGATTTCAGATGGGTGACCTTGACATGTTTTTCAAGGTTACATGGGCATGTCATCTAAAATTGATGTGGATGCAACAACTCTGCAAAAATTTGACTTAAGAGGTTGACATTTTGCATGATTATGTACCATAATATGAACTAGGTAGAGATTGATGATGGATGACCTTGACCTATTTTTAAGGTCACGTGGCCCCTTTAAAAAAATCAATGCATATGCACTCGAGAAAGATTTGACTCAAAGAGGTTGACATTTTGTGAGATAATGTTTCTATGAGAGACTTGTAAGGCCTTGCTTATGACTGCAGATG
The DNA here is from genome assembly GCA_964020975.1 of Hermodice carunculata. Taxonomy (NCBI): domain Eukaryota; kingdom Metazoa; phylum Annelida; class Polychaeta; order Eunicida; family Amphinomidae; genus Hermodice; species Hermodice carunculata. The sequence continues at coordinate 67,498,530 of OZ026620.1, read as the reverse complement.
TTTGACCTTGGCCTGTTTTTTAAGGTCACAAGTGCATTTCATCTAAAAATCCATACAGACATGATAACTCCACAAGGATTTGACTAAGGAGGCGGAAATTCTGCATGATTATGTACCATAATACGAACTAGGTTGGGAGTATAGATGGTCATACTTTTCATGCAACAAATACAAAGAAGGCCTTTTTCTTAATACTGAGAAAAAGATCTGTCATGAAGACGATATATTAGGTATTCAGCAAGTTTCACAATGGAAATGTGTTCATTTTCAATTGTCAGTGACCTCTTTAGGTTGGACTGGATGCGACTCACACTGCTCCTCATAACAGTGTCGACCTTTCACTGACCACAACTGAAGCATAGGTTGCTTTAAGCACCTGATGTTTGTTCGGGAACTCACTCCATTGATAATTAGTACATACTCAGCACGGTACAAAGAAACCACTCACATTTCTAGTCAATAGACTCCACTACAAAACTTACGATGATGATATGATCAGTTTCACTAATCACTGGTTTGTTAGTTTTCATTTTATTAGAGACTATTAGAGACAGTGTGCTTCAGACTGTCCATTATAGGATTGTTGGTATTTTTATTGTTAGTTGTTTGTCACAAACAATTGCTAATTATTACAGTATACAAATGGTGCCCTTGGCCGAGGGGGACAGGAAGAATTGTGAACCTGAGGGATGGTCTGTCCACCCGACGCGAAGCGTACAAGGTCAGATTAGCACAGGACTCTAACAATCCCCGTGTTTTCTTTTTTCTTGTGGTGTGACAGACAAACACTAAGGAAACAGGTATGTGCATGTTATATGAAAAAATCGGTTCTGTATTCTACTGGGTACCAAGTATCGCATCAGTTATGTAGTTGCTTCAGTTCATATCATGCATGAAAGTTTTAGCCTCTACCAAGTGTGTGCATTAAATTGTTATATCTAGCATTTTTGTCCGCACAGGTGTAAGAATCCCTCAAATGAGTCCACAAAACTGTTAAATAATTTATGAATTTCGTCCACAAAATTGTTATATAGTTTGGCAATTTAATCACAAGGACAAAAAAAAAAAAAAAAAGGAAAAAAAAAAATCCCCTCCCCCAAAAAACAAAAATACCCACCCACCCCAAATAGAAATGTGACATGGTGAGCACTAGAATTTGAGGAAAAACGTCACAAAATCATGACGAAATTGATATTATCAAATTGATAGTTGCACTATTCACCATTGGATGGCTTGTTAAGCGTGTTTCCGTTTGATGGTCACGTGTTGTCAAAACATAAAATCCAACATGGTGAAGCTAGATGCATCACTCTGGAGAGGCTTGTTCTTGTCCATCCTGGTTTTCTGTTGGTTAAACTGTGCAGTGCTGCAGCCTCTCTGCTGTGTTTTGGCAACTTGCCAAAACAGCCAAGAACTCCAACATTTGCTCCGTTATTGGCTGGTTCTGCATGATGTTTTTTTAAATTGATTACCAAGGACAGCATGAGATTTGTTGACTCTTGATCATTTATTCAGGGGTTTCCGACCATCTCTGACAGCTCAAAATCATGAGGCAAGTTACACTTGACATGAAAAGTGCTACACTTTTTACAGTTAATGCAATTTCGTGGACAAAATTGAAAAACCTAGAATTTCATGGGCAGAATTGTTAAGTAAAAATAATTTTGGGGACACAGGTGACAATCATAAGATTTCTTTGCCAAAACTCTTACATTTTGAATATATTGGACAAAATTCCGCGTCTATAGGGTTTGAGGACTTAAACAAGTATGCAATACGATCCCGTGAACAACAGCCATAATTTTGCGAGATTATGGCCACAAATCTGTAAGGAATCGTACGATTTCTGGGCAGATTATTCTCTGTGAACATTTCGGCCACAAAATTGGTAGCATAATTCTGTGATTTTGTTCTAATCCACAGAATTGTAAAGGTGTTTTAACTGAGTGTTTTGACATCATATATGTGATATAAATTTCAAAGCGTTTTGTATAGGAAGAATATTTGCCAACATGTGAAACAACTGAGTGACGCCAGGCCTTCTTTATTATATTACCATGAGCTTGATGGGAAGACAGAGAACCCAGCATCTCATAGAGCTAAACCCCAGGTTATAACAGTCCTCAGTGGATATTTGTACTTAAGTTTGTTAAAGCAAGCATTATTTTCATGGTGAATTGGATCTGAAACTGAAATGTAATAATGGTTGTATTAAGAAGCATCCATTTTGCTCACTTCTGATCTGAAAATATGTACTTTTTTAGCCTGTTAAAATGTTCATTGGTACTAATTTTTATCCATGGACTTATAACAAATGGAGATGCAAGAGCTGTAACTCCTAAAAAGCTGGTAAGTCTTTGCTGCTCTACATGATTTACCAGGTAAACAAGTACACATGTCAAGCAAAATACTAATGTGCGAGAAAATATAAGGAGACAAATATTACGCGAAGGTGCTCGATTACTTCCATTACCAGTTTTCGAGACCCTTGCCCCACTTTTGTGGATCTCTGCCATGATGGAAATATGAGAGAAACTATCGAAGATGAAACTACATGTTTGGAACAGTAGGAAACCATACAGAAAAACTAATGTGTCATGGCTTACAGTAACGAATATAGTTGGAATGCAAAGGGCTGATTCTGGTACCAGTATTTCAAAGCCACCTCTGTCATGGCGACCTAGGCTAGAAAGAACTCCAAACACACATACAATTATAAAACTGAAACATACAAAAAAGACGATGGTACCAGGTGACAAGTGTTTCATTTTAAATGGAAGTAATATACTTATCATACGCATCAGAGAAATCATTGAAAGAGTTGTGATACCACACATGTGAACAACAATGGACAAGATCGATATTAATGGACAAATTATTGATACACGCCACTGTACATCATATATAATATATTCGGTACCATAAGATTCGTCGGCAATAATTATGATCAGTAGGTATAACAAAAACAACGCACAGAAACAATAGAGTAAATTGTGCAATATACTATTCGTTGAGTAACGTGAGCTGCGTACCTCAATAAGTAGGAAAAGAAGCAGCAGAATTATAAAATTTGAAGCTAGGATCCACAAAAATATCTGTTGTACTTTAGAAGGCAACAAGCGAAAACATGGAGATGGGTCCTTTGATGAAACAGAGCAGAAGTTGATGTGCGTTGCAAGGCAGCAAAGTTGAAAGAAATCACTATGTAACACGTTAAGTCTTGGGATGTTTTTAATCCATTTCCAGCGAAAATTTATCAATAGATTATGACTTATATCGAGTACATGTAGTCTGTTTAAACGCGCAAAGGCAAAGTCATGTATATTTTCTATTTTATTTCTAGACAGATTTAGTTGCTGTAAGATTTCAAATCCAGAAAATGCCATCTTAGATATGTGTTTTAAAGACAAATTGTCAAGATACATGTTCTCCAAACTAACCAAAGACACAAACGCATTTGGCATAATACACTCGACAGGATTACCGTGCAATGCTAAATGATGCAAGTTGTACAGGTGGGAAAATGTAAGACTGCTTATCATGGTGATCATGTTATCGCTTAAAAGCAAAATACGCAGGGACCTGAAGGACGTGAAAGAATCCTGGCGCAAAATTGATATATTGTTTGATGAAACATCCAAAGTATACATGAAGTAAAAATATTGGTCATATGTTTTCGGTATATCAAGTAGACTGTACTTAATAGTAACAGAACGCACCCTTGCCGATACGCTGGTCATAATGAAATCAGTAACTCCTGTACAGAAAATGGAGTGGCCTTTATAAACGCACCCTGCTGGCCTATGGGAAATGTCACACAGTGATTCGTCATCAAACGATTTTATACATTGAACTTCGTTATCACAAACCTGGTGTGAATGAATACAGCCACCAAACTTACAGTGCAAGAAGTAGGGACATGTATATTGTTCACACATTTCTTCATCTAATCCTGAGACACAATTCCATTTACCGTCACACAGCAGTCTTATTGGCACACAATATGAATTTGGGCATTTTAACATCCCAGAACATTCATAATCAAAGCAGCCTGACAAATGTTCGCCACTTAGGCAGTGTTTTAGATTTCCTTGACTAGTTTGGTCATATATACAGGTATACGATCTAAAATAGCACTCACCCCCTGGCACTTGACTGTCACAGGGCACCATATTTGGATCTGCACACACAGCATATCCGTTCCCCAGATAACCTTTGGAGTACCTCACCTGAATACTGAATGGACTTGATTGCTGTGACGGTTTGGAAATTGAGGGAGACCAATTCTCATCACTACCGTCCGCACAATCATACACCTTGTTCCACACTCTTGAGAAAGGTACACATCCACCACTGGAACATTGAAAATACAGAGGGGAACAGATACAAGTCCTTTTATTGCACTTTGCAAAGCACTGTGTTTCAGGAAGCACTTGTTCACCCAAATTGAAGCAAACGTTATCGCAGTCAGCCTCATCAGTACTATTTGAACAATCAACTTCACCATCACAAACATAATGCTCCAATATGCATTCCTTGTTTCCACATTCATATTCAAAAAGCTTGCAAGCATTGATAGGCTCAGATAGTTTTTTTTCACACAAGACCCCATGCTGTGTATTGTTAGGCAAGCTTGTTAAATTGTCTCGGACTGTTTTAAAGATTGGCCATAACTTATTACATTTACAACACATGAGGAATATCATTTCTTTATAAATTGACCATGGTGAAACATTTATCAGTCCACTTTTCAGCAAGTTATTAGACACCAAATTAACAATAAATGATAAATTTCTCTGGAATAGTTGCCAATTTTTTAATTGCTTTAATGGCAAAACCCCATTTGTTTGGCATTCTTGGCAATTGTGCAGCTGAACAGACCTGTAGCATTTGTTAAACTTGAAAACATGTGCTGCTTGTAGTTGTAAAATCCATCCGTGATGTAGAAAACACACTTTTCTAAAGCCGTCGTATTGCAAAGAACTATCTGGACCTACAAAGGGCAAGATACATTGACGGCCAGAAAGCAACCAAAAACTGGAACAGAAGGGTGAACCAAGCATATTCATTTTAACTATAGATTTGTGTTGCTGATTCCTTGGCTTTATTTCACAAATAAGCCCAGCTCTTCCAATAGTTTCAGCGCAAGGTATCATAATCCATTTGGCCTCCTGCCCAGGGGTCAAATATACCATGCCAACACACCTGTTTGTGGGTGTCACTTGTGGTTGTTGTACTGCCAGTGCTTCTGTAATGTAATGAACTTTAAGCTTGTCGACCTTTTTACCCTTGTGCAAAATGCTAAAAGTTTTCGGAGAGGGTATTTTAGTTGGAGAGTTCCAGTTTGCATATGTTAAGGTGTCCCCATTTATCCATCGAAACCCATAAAGCTGCATGACACAAGAACAAATGTATAATTGAGGGCCTGAGTGAAATGTAGAATATGTCATCTGAAGTTTCACTGACAGTGAAAAGGCTAAACCTGCAGACTCATTTTAACTTAATATAACTGATGCTATTATCACAAATTTTCTTCATATAAAACAGAGCCAATAAAAATTAAGAAGAGGAATCTAACAACAGTCTTGTGTGATCACATACAGTCCCTTGCCCGACTAGTTTCATCTCGAAAGCCTTCATCACAGAAACTTGGGGGGGGGACTAACTTTTATTGCCAAATTTGTGCCTTTAGGTATAAGGTAAAAGGAGCTATATAGCTTCAGTTGATCCTTATAAGTAACGTCATTTATGGTGAGACCGGGTGTGATCTAAAACTATTGACCTTTAACAATTAGATAGTATGTCATACTATTAAAAAAAAAAAAAGAACAAAAAACAAAAACAAAAAAACAAGAGCACTGTGACAGCCCTGTGCTCAGCTGACTAAGTCGCCCCATGACCTTGGAAATGAGGTCAAATTCACTGACATATTCTGAATCTAACTTTGAAAGAGGGCCATCCCCATGTGCAAGATCAAAGTCACAGTATAAATAGTTCTCAGGTTATCACGCAACCCGTAAAGTTCATGTTAGTAGTCCTGTGACCTTGAGCATGGAGTCAAAGGTCGCTTATGTACGGTCTCAATCTTTCCTAAAAAGAGGACCACCAACAAATTCAACATCAAAGTCCTATGTTCCACAGTGCTCAAGTAACAATGCGAAAAGTAAAATTCACGTAAGTGTCTGGGTCCCAATGACCTTGGGATTGAGGTTAAGGTCATCCATGTACTTTCGAAGTCTGGCCTTTGCTCAGGATGACCATCATGTTCAACATGAAGGTCCAACCTCAAAAAGCTTTCAAGTTGTCAGCTGAACAGTAGATTTGACTAAGTGGCCCTATGACCTTGGGAATGAGGTCAAGGTCACTCATCTACTGTCGAAGTCTAGCCCTTGTTAAGGACAACTAGCATGTGCAATATGAATGTCCTAGCCTTAATAGTTCTCAAATTACCATATGACCAGTGAATTTCATGTGCCTCACTGTATGACCTTGGGAATGAGGTCAAGGTCACTTACTTACTGTAAATGTATCACCCGTAGATCCAGAAGTATCCCTGTGTAATTTCAAAGCAATTGGCTGAGTATAAACAAGGATAAAGACTTTTGAAGATTTGGCCAAAAAATAACGAAAACAAAAAAAAACAAAAAAAGAAAAAAAACAAAAGAAAACAAAAACAAAAAAACAAAAAAAAAAAAAAAAAAAAACAAAAAAAAAAAAAAAAAAAAAACAAAAAAAGAAAGAAAGAAAAAAAAATCATTGGAGTGTGGCCATCTAAACAAACTTGGTAGATACCCATCCAAAGAACACCCCAACCAAGTTTGAAGTGATTTTAGTTGATGGTTTCGCAAAAGAAGTAAAAAGTTGCCAATTAGCATTGCAAACCCTAATGACTTTGCAATCCCCATTGACTTGCATAGTAATCAATAGACATGTAAAATCAACAAGAATAATTCCTAAAAGACCTCAAAATCACTGGACCATGACCATTTTGAATACACTTGGTAGAACCCCCCCCGACACATCGCCACTAAGTTTGAAGTGAAGCTGGCTAACGGTTTTTAGATGAGGTCGAAAATTTATACAACCATTGCAATTCCCATTAAGATACATAGTAAACAATATAAATGTATGCATTGACCAACAAGTATCCAATTGAAAAATTCGTTAAAAATTAAGGATCCACAGCAACGCCAGCTGGTGAATAACTTTGTGTGACCCTTCCACAACGAACATATCCACCACGTTTCAGCACAGACTGAGAGATGGTTTTGGGAGGAGAAGTCGAAAATAGCAAAAACGCACAAAAATTTATGAAAAAATAGAAAAACATATCAAAACGCCACTTGTTGACCAACTTAAGGTCTGGATGTCCCCAGAAGTGTCCCTATACACTTTCAAAGTAATTGGCTGAGTGGTTTCAGAGAAGAGGATTTTTTAAGATTTCCCCCAAAAATGAAAAAAAAAAAAAAAAAAAAAAAAAATTACTGGACCATAACCATTTGAATGTATTTGGTAGAGACTCACCCAAGACATATTCCAACTAAGTTTGAAGTGAATCTGGCTAACGGTTTTGGGGATAAGGTCAAAAATGTGAATTCCAAATGCAGTTCCCATTGACTTACATGGAAAACAATGCGAATGCATACATTGACCAACAAGTACCCAAATTGAAAAATTAGCTAAAAATGAGGGATCCACAGCAACGTTACCTGGTGAACAACCTTGTGTTACCCTTATACAGAGAACATATCCACCAAGTTTCAGCACAAGCTGAGAGTCGGTTTTGGAGAAGAAGTCGAAAATAACAAAATTACACACAAAAATTCATGGAAAAAAAAATCGCAGCACCACCTGTTGAACAACTTCAGGTATGGGGGTCCCCAGAGGTGTCCCTATACAATTTCAAAGTAATTGGCTGAGTGGTTTCGGAGAAGAGGATTTTTTAAGATTTCCCCCAAAAAGGAAAAAAAAATTACTGGACCGTAACCATTTGAATTTATTTGGTAGGGACTCACCCAAGACACATCCCCACTAAGTTTGAAGCGAATCTGGCTAACGGTTTTGGGGATAAGGTCAAAAATGTGAATTCCCAATGCAGTTCCCATTGACTTACATGGAAAACAATGGGAATGCATACGTGTCCCTATACAATTTCAAAGTAATTGGTCAAGATTTTTTATGATATCCCCCAAAAATGCCCCCCAGTCATTAAAAGTCCAAAAGTCACTGGACTGCAACCATTTGAACAAACTCGGTAGAGACCCACCCAAGGCACATCCCCACTAAGTTTGAAGTAGATCTTGCTAGTGGTTAAGAAGAAGTCGAAAATGTGAATTGTGGATGGACGATGGAAGACGGACAATGGATGGACAACAGATGTACGACGGATGCTTCGCACTCCTAAAAGCTAAGCTGAAATATCAGCTGGGCTAATAAGTTCTACACTACTGTCTGAGTGCTGAGTTATTTATCGACCAAGAAGTTTGTTGCCGCCAAATCAATGATCGTTATTCAAAGGTTTGAAGAATAAAGTCCGAGTATCCAAAAAATCAGTGCAAATATCATCGTACACGTAGTCATACATATGTATTATTATGTGTGATAGACAAACAAATTATTGGAAGACGACTTCCATATGTATTAACATATATTAGTATAATATTTCTGCAAGAAAAGTAAGGTCCAGACAGAGAGATTGAGAGACAGACAGACAGCCAGACAGACAGACACAAACAGAGAGAGAGAGAGAGAGAGGGAGACAGAGAGAGAAAAGAGAGAGAGAGTGCGTTAAGTGATTATATCTGTAATTATCTGTCCCATTAAATAGTCTGGCACAGAGTTGTATGTCTTTGTTGTGGTCTTAGGTTAGCTCTCTTATCTCCATCTGGGTTGTTCATTCCACAGATTTCTACTATGAAAAATTCTGCCTTCATTGATGATGTTAACGTCCAGGAAGTGTATTTTCCGATTGGAAATATTCGACTTGAATTAAATTGTGGGATCAATATTGTTGAATTCTGTAATTAATTCTGTTAGTAATGGTCCAAAGCTACAAGATCAGGCCTCCCTATGAAGATTTTATCACATACTCGACAACCAAACTCACATGTCCAATTATATCCAGACCAATAGTTCAATTTATAGAGAAAGAGAGAAAGAATCAAGAGTGGATGAAGGAGCTAGGACTAAAATTAAGCGACTCAAATCTACCAACAAATCTACCCCCTGCACAAGTGAAGTTGACATTACGCCGAAAAGTATTTAAATGCATGAACCAACTATATGTAAAAAGTTCATTAAACAATGATATCAGAGAGGTAAATCATTGTTTCAAAACTTCGTATAACTGGGCAAAAAGCAGTGGAAAGAACGACCCAGATGGATATAACAGAGCCGACCAACTTAAACTAACAGGTAAAAATTGGCAAATAGAAGTTAGCCCTCCCTAAGTTCCCCTGAAGAAGGTTACCAAGCCCAAACAAGTCGCAAATGGGGCCCAAAATATATTTCAGGTGCTGGTTTTATTTTTCAATGACGGTCGACCTGTTGGGTGTACAAGCAATATATAGTTCCCATCTGGTAAGTATATAAAATGACAAATATGGCAATAATTTAATTCAAAGAGAAAGTGGGTGACATGTTTAACAGTTGAGATATACTGGCAATTTGCAACAGGCGTACTTGTAAATAGACAGGTAAAGCTCATGGGAGTAAATCTATTTTTTTGGGGAGGAAGAATAATCCAACAGATAACACACTTTTATTTATGTTTTTGAGTGCAAAAGGTTTGACAGTTGTTTCTAGATTCAAATTTTGTGTAGTTTTAAAAAATGCAATTCTTAAAAAAATCTACCCAGACATATTCCTGCAAATTAGCCTCAGTTGAAATACCCTCAAATTGATTTTTTCCACAAAAAATGGCTAAAATGAACACATATAGGTATGGGAATCATTTTATGATGAGCTATTTTTGCGCAAAATTGCTGATTTTGGATTGAGAATCAATAGAGTGGTATCTATGAAAGGTTCAGAAAAATTCAAAATTCAAGGTGACTGACCAAATATTCAAGATGGCCGCCAAACCAATGCCTGATGGCTGTTACAATTACAAGTGAGAAATAATTTTCCAAAAAGTCTTTCTCAATACTTAAAATGAATTGTTCCTGTTTTAGAGTATAAATAATTTTAAAGTAGTTCCTAAATTGAAATTTTGTGTAAAATTCAAAAATGTTATTTTTATACAAATTTTCGTAGTTTTCTTGTAAACTGGCCTGAAGTAAAGAAACTTTGCATGGCTTTTTTCTTCGAAAATGCAACGTCAGAGGCCATTGAGCATGAATACTTTGCAGTCAGCTCTTTGAGGACAATTTGTTCATTTGCAGGTAAAGAAAACCACAAAATATTCTTTAAGAATATTTGTGTGGATTAAAAATTCAAGATGGTGGAACAAATATTAAAAAAATGGCGGCCTCTACGTCCAAAGTAGATGCTACACTGATAAGTGCAACCTGGCATAATTGAAAGGCCATGACGAGCAATGTTAATGATACTCATTATGTCCCTTTTCAACATAATTATGCCACAAAGAGGAATGGTAATCCCTTGAAAAGGATAAAAGGAGTAAATCCTTCTGCCATGCTACCCTGTAAAGCAGTTTTAAAGAACAAGGTCAAAAGGGCCAATCGTGTGCCAATTTTGTGGAAAAATGCATGTCTGCCACAACCCTGCACTATACCACCAATAGGTAAGAGGTAGATTCAAGTTGGTGAATTGTATCAGATTCAGTGGTTTCAGGGTGACTAGGTCCCACAAAGTGTATGCAATGGCATGAACATTGATTCATAATGTGTTACAGAGAAAGAAATTGAAGAAGAAATTTATGGACAAACATTGTATGCTGCAGATGATGATAATGATGCTGATGATGATGATGACTGAATGTAAATCAAACCTTGTGAACATTCTCTTGTCTTAAAAAAAGCAACACAATTTTAATTGTCAGGGAAATCAAACTTTCCATTCTGTAATCCAGTTGTACTTTATCTAAATGTGAAACTGAAAAGTCAGGTCAGGAAAACTAAAAATTAATAGGGCTACCGGGTCTCTTTATTTTTGTAGAAGTATTACAATTTGGGTTTTGAGTGGCTAGGCTTATACCTTTTGCAAACACTATAGTCTGCAGTTAATGAAGAACATTTCAAAGGCTGAAAACCACCAGTTGCCTTTTATGGGGACTGCCTGTCTCAACTCAGGAGTGAAATTTGTTTCTTCACATTGGTATTGGAAGATGAATGTTGATGCTTTGGTAACTCAGGAATCTCATTGCTGTCATTGTTGGGTTTGAAATTTAGGAATATGAGTCATGTTTTTCTGTACTATTTGATAACAACTTTGTTAGTTATGTTGTGCTGTGGGCTGTGTTCTCCGACTCATGGTTATAATGGAGGTAGAGTGTGTTCATAATGTTCGAGATTCATAAATATCACAAAAACGATGTGGGTTTACTTTCTTATTTTGCTGTACACACAGCTGACTGACAAGTCAGGAGAACTAAAAGTTAATAGGCCTACCAGGTCTTCTTTTATTTTTGGCAGAACTAATACAATTTGAGTTTTGAGTGGTTAGGTCGATACATTTTGGAAACGTTATAGTCTATAGTTAATGAAGAATATTTCGAAGGTTGAGAGGACCGGTTTAAAGCCACAAGTTGCATTTTATGGGTGACTGCCTGTCTTAAGGCAGGAGTGAAATTTATTTCTTCACATTGGTATTGGAACATGAATGTTGATGGTTTGGTAACTCTGGAATATCTTTGCTGTCATTGTTGGGTTTGAGATTTATGAATAGGGCTCATGTTTTTCTGTACTATTTGAAGAGCCATTTCAAGTACATATACTGACATCTTTGTCTTAAGGATACTGGTATGTATAAAATGGCATCTTATGAAAAAAGATGTTTTAGTTTTGTGAAATACTAGGAGAGACAACTGTACACAAATATATCGATTGTAAAATATTCACTATCTGAATTATATGCAAGATGTCCCAAAAATCCATTTTATTGCTTTTATCATGACAATGATTGAAGAAAGTAGATATAATACTGCAAGTCAAGGTACGAAATAATTAATTCTGAGCTGTACATTTGTTTGTAAATTTCATCAGAAGTAATAACAAGAAACCAGTCTTAAACTTAAAAATTCATGCGTTTCATTTTATATGAACACTTTAAAAAGTGCCTTTTTTGTCAAGCTAACCTTTTGTTTTCCTAAATTGTGCTTTGCTTTCGTCAGCTGAGTACATTTTAATGATTTTGTTTTCCTGAATCAGGCCATAGGCAAATGAACACTGATATATGATTTTGAAATGCAAATTTATACAACGTGTTGTAGCATCGGTTATTATGGCTGCTATGTTGAACTTATAGGCAACCAATATGAATAATTAAGTAGCACTTTTAATCTTTAACATTGTGTGTTGGTTTTTCATTCTTCAAATACAAAAACTTAGGAATTCAAAGCCAGACGTAGTGCAGCAGGATAGGAACCACGAATAAGTTCTTTGCTTACTGACTAATTTTTGCAAAAATGCGGAAAAGCAAAATTCGGGGGTTACTTCAGTGTTGCCCAATTAATTTAACAGAAGCCATCCATGTAGTTTTTTTAGAGAATAGCATGCAATTTTGAATTCCTGACAAAATATCCCTTTAGCAACAAGCTCCCAGTCTTTTGCACAAAAAAACAAGAGTAAAACGTGTTATATTCTGGTCTTTCGATTGCACTAATAAGTGAAGCATCTACTTTAGACGTGGAGGCCGCCATTTTATAATACTTTGTTCCGCCATCTTGAATTTGTAATCCGCATAAATATTCTTAAAAAATGTTCTGTGGATTCTATACCTGCAAATGAACAAATTATCCTCAAAGAACTGACTGCAAAGTGTTCATGCTCAATGGCCTCTGACGTTGCATTTTCGAAGTAAAAAAGTCACGCAAAGTTTCTTTACTTCAGGCCAGTTTACAAGAAAACTACGAAGATTTTTATAAAAATAACATTTTTGAATTTTACACAAAATTTCAATTTAGGAACATTAAAATTATGTACACTCTCAAATAGGAACAATTCATTTAAAGCATTGAGAAAGACTTTTTGGAAAATTATTTCTCTCGTGTTATTGAAAAAAATAAGTTGAAGTTACTTCACTTAAAGTTTATTTCCAGGAAAACGTCAAGAAGGATTTTTTTAAGATTTGCAATTTTAGAAAGTACACAAATTTTGAATCTAGAAACAACTTTCAAACCTTTTGCACTCAAAAACATAAATAAAAGTGTTTTATCTCTTGGACTATAAGAGGTGCAAACTTGTACAATGGAATAAGCAGCTACACCCTATATGTAGAACACATTGCCACTTTTTCTGGTGGTGGTCTCTTTTACACACACAAAAACATATTTTTATTGGCAAGGTATATTGTTCTCTGCGCATGTGATTTGATACTAGATGGTGAATATGAAAAATTAAGTCACTTGTTTCTTGGCTTAGGTACACCACATACTGTGTTATCAAATAGGATCTTTGCCTTACTGGGTCCCATGTTTGCCTAAGTGTACTTAATGTTAATTTTCTGACATACGAAAATGCACATTTACTCAATATTAAAAAATTACTCAAAATTGACAGTATTTTCTCAAATGTCACAAACATTACGTTGATACATTGACTCAGGGTTGGCAGTGAAATAGAGCTTAATTGTTTGAAGAGTAGATGCCATCATGAAGTCTGTTTCACATCTCTGGTGCAGAATGTACATTATTGCAGTCCATGTTACGATTTCCCTTGATAGGGTAATGACTATTAGCAAGTGGTTTTGGACAAAAAGACACAAATACAATGAGGGCATTGTTGTTAGTGTCGATACAATACACAACATACCTTGTCAAACAACAGACCAATATAGATAACAAATGACAGGTAGAGACCATAATAGTTATCTGGTAGTGGAGCAAAATGGAAATAGTCTGATTCGAATCTATAGTTGACCACAAGTAAGTACGCATCAAGATACTTTTGGCACCAATGCTTTGCCTGGGCCCAGCTCTGTGTGCACATCAATGTGCCATAGAATTCACATTCATCTGAAACAGTATATGAGGATCCCAAAGGCAGAGGAAGATTACTGTAGAGGGAAGACAACAGAATAGGATGGTCCTGTGCCACAAAGTCAAGCTGGTCTAACGTGTATGTATTCTCATAATCTGGTTCTTCAGTGTTCAGACGAAGTTTTAAATCAAGAATACGTTGGTGAAAAATGCTTTCTAAATGCAATGTTATATTTGGTTTTACGTGAGAATTAGTCAGTTTGTTACAGGTGAGCTCTATATAGGTAAACAAGCAAAAGCCCTGATGATACTTGAAAGGCACATAAAACATATATTCAAAATATTTCATCAACGTTATTATCCAGATCTCTTCATAATGTACCACTTTAGGTTTTTTTATGGATGCTTTCACCGTATCAGCAGGGAAATTAATTAGCTCTCCTCCAATAATTTTAAGCTGACATTTACTATAATGTACATTTGTTATTCGCATGTATATAGCGTTAAAGACATGCGGTTTATACCTTTCTGGGTGCAGAAATATTCCGACAATCAAAGGAGCTGCTGAAAGAATACAACATTTCCTTACAAAAGCATCAACTGCAAAGGAAAAATTGGTCGACATTGTTTTTTGGCATTTCATTGTTTGATGATGTCGATCAATCTGAATATAGAATGGTGCAACCACTGCATATAGTTTTACACTGAAATTGGACACAAGCCCTATATTCTGGCTGAAATAAATATGTGTTGTAAGGGATTGGGTTTTCATACAAAGTACGATAGGCCTGAAACACTTAAATATTTTATACTGCGTTTCATCAATTACAAAATGAATGTCATATTTTTCATGTTGAGGGAAAGAAATGAATAACCTTCTATTTATATTGCGAAATTTATGATGCGCATCATGAGAAAGGTGTTCTTGTGTCGCTTGATGAGAAATAATGAGACACTTGAATTGCGAAAGAAACACATGTGAAAGCAGATCTCCAGACTTCCCCTTTCTTTGTTTTAAATAGACATTTTCTCCATAACTAGTTTTGTCATTCCATGCAAAAAAAATATCAGGAATTCCACCACACAAAGTGGATTTAACGTTCATTTTTATGGAAAGAGTTACTTTAAGGATATAAGAATAGAAAACAACAAGTATATGGGGTATTATGCTCACGTAAGGAATAGTATGGGTCATATTGTAAAAAGGACCATACCTACCGCATAGTGGCCCAGCTTTTGTGCTGATACTACCCGCATTCGATATATAAACAAGTATACCCCCATGTTTACACATATCCACTATAAGACCATCCCAATATATATGTTGAATAACAAATTTTAACTTAAAACCAACTACTGTCTTCAATATAAGCCCATGCATTATAAACCTATTTGCTCTAATGCCCCAAATGTTGAGAAAGAGTACATGCTGCATATCAGGCTGAAGCCACGATTGTCTCAGGACAATATTGTCAGAGGAGGTTGCTTTAACACTGAATGTAATATTCCCTTGTCGATAAGCAATATCGCTATAAAGTAATATACTAAAAAGAAAACCACATGACACAAAAAATAATTCTCCATTTGATGATATGTTTGCTTCAATTTTTTTCGTTCCAACATATAATCCAATGCCATGAGGTCCATCAAAAAGATCAATTTTGATATCTCCAAGTCCATCAATGTGTAAACGTAATAGAATAATATATCTAAATACATGCCTTGTCGATAAAAGCCAAATGTACCGTTGACGGGACATTTGGTGTAATGTATGTGGGGTGGGGCCATTATACTTTTGTGTATGGAACGCATAGGATTTTTTGGATACTGTCCTTCTATATTCTTCCAGGATTATCATACTTTGGTCAACAAATTGATATACAAATGTTAAATAAAACGGCAAGCTGAACTTTTGGTCGTTGGTGTAGGACAAAACTATTCTATTGGAAAGGGACAATAGATCTTCGAATGAATAGTTGCCTTGCAGATAGAAATGTTTCAAGATAGTTGTCTGGATTTTTCCCAAGTCAATAATATGAAGGCAATGGCAGTAAGGGAAAGTATAAGAATAAAAATGGTTATGAAAATTGAGAGTAGGATGTTCAAAAAATGGTTGGCTAACAAGATTTACCTGAACATGCATTAAACAGATATGAAATTTTCTAGGAGCAAATATATACCATGCAACAAACGGCGTTACTGCCCTGTTGGCAGCAGCAAGAATGTGGAGAACACTCATTCCACAGTCATTGAGGTGTAAATATATGTTGTTTATCCCTGGTGATTCTGCTTTCGAATTCAGTTTACTTGGAGGATGTTTGGCACAAATGAGAAAAATCAGTAGAGTACACTTATATATGCTCTTCTTTTTATATTGTAAACAATTCATTGGCGTATCCCACAAGCATTTGTGTATTGAAGACAGAGCTCTATAAATTCCATGCGAATCAGGCCGGATGTATACCTGATGATGGTGAATTAACACATTATTTCTTCTCCATTTTAATGTACATATATCCACACATACTTTACCATGAAACGAAAAGAAAGTGATGTCTTTTTTTGTGGGTATGTGGTAGTTGTAGTGCAAAATACTATGAACTTCATCACAATGAAAAGCTCTCACTTTAGTTGTATCCCAAACCCCAATTTCTTGCACTGAAATAGTTACATTCCATTCAAGTTTCTTTAATGCTACATACATGAATTTGTAGGTGACTGGTGCATTGACCTTATAGAATAGCAATGAAGACGGAGTGACTAAATTTTTAAAGATATAAACTGTTCTATCGGTTGGCTTTATCATCATTGGCCTAAAACATATGTAAAGAGACCAACTTCTTATTTCTTTCCACCTCACGTCAACGTCATAGAAGCAAATCTGTTTACTCAGACAATCAAAAACAATTGCATGTAAGTATATGTGAACTATGTTACAGATTTCCATTCTGACGTGGAAAGATTGTCTATTTATCTTGTGGAGGTTGTAAATTCACCGGAATGTGAATATCGGGACGAATTTTGTAAATGTATTTTTGACACTTACAAAAAACAACCATTTGTTCATGTATTTATCATTTATCTATGCCGAGATTATATGTAATTAAATTGGCAACATGTTTAGTTGTGGCCCCCAGCATATCTGACACAATTGTCTTGCATTGACCTGTAAGTCTTTACCTAATGTTTACATGTTTGCCTATGAAATCATAACGGAATCCTTGCAGTTTCATTGCAAGAAACCTCTTTTTCCTTAAAAACATATTTCACGTTCATTATTTTGGATTGATTGCTACCTGATAGTGTGATGTCACCACTCTCCATGAACCAGCGATGGACGAGTGAAAACAGTTGATCGTGAGATCTGTCAAAAAAATGGACTCATATACACTCAGCAAAATCAATCAGTGTCAGCCAGTATGATTTCCCTGTGGCTAATGGCACTTACTACTCCTTTATACATGACAGACGCCTAAATATTTCTTCACTATTCTGAGGCAGTGTTGATTATGACAATAATGATAGACAAGAGCGTCCAATTGAACATTCAAACAGACTATCTAACACTGATTCTAATCACTTGGGATGGTTCAAAAGGGAGGGCATGTGCTTCTTGCATATAAATGGTTGGTTTTCGCCACCAAACATCTCTCAACTGCGACATATAACCTGGATACACACTCATTCGATAGGACAGAGACTGTCAGGAAGGAGTAACAGGTACATAGGTAAAGTATGATCTGGCTCACAGCCAAAGAGTAGATCTGGATCATGAAAAATTGGAGGCTGTATGGTTTGTAATTTTTCTTCCCAAAACAGACAATTCTAAGGGGTACCAAAACAAAACTAACTTTTTATAATGTTCCAGATTCATAAATATGACCAAAACGATGTAGGCGTACTTTACTCTTTTGCTGTAAACTTAGCTGACTGACAAGTCGGGAGAACTAAAAGCTGATAGGCCTTTTTATTTTTGGCAGAAGAAGGGAAATTTGTGTTTTGGGTGGTTAGGCCTATACATTTTAGAAAAGAACTAGTGTCTGCAGTTAATGACGAATATTTCTAAGGTTGAGAAGAACGGTTTAAAACACCTGTTGCCTTTTATGGGTGACTGCCTGTCTCAAGTCAGGAGTGAAATTTGTTTCTTCACATTGGTATTGGAAGAGAAATGTTGATGCTTTGGCAAGTCTGAAATCTCTTTGCTGTCATTGTTGGGTTTGGAATTAATGAATATGGATCATGTTTTTCTCTACTATATGAAAATTACTTCATTGGCTATGTTGTGCGGCGGGCTTTGTTCTCCAACTCAAAGTTATAGTGGAGGTATAGTGTGTTGATAATGTTCCAGATTCATAAATATGACCAAAACGATGTAGGCCTACTTTACTCTTTTGCTGTAAACTTAGCTGACTGACAAGTCGGGAGAACTAAAAGCTGATAGGCCTAACAGGTATCTTTTTATGTTTGGCAGAAGTAATGAAATTTGTGTTTTGGGTGGTGAGGCCTATACATTTTAGAGAAGAACTAGTGTCTGCAGTTAATGATGGATATTTCTAAGGTTGAGAGGACCGGTTAAAACCACCAGTTGCCTTTTATGGGTGACTGCCTGTCTCAAGTCAGGAGTGAAATTTGATTCTTCACATTGGTATTGGAAGAGAAATGTTGATGCTTTGGCAAGTCTGGAATCTCTTTGCTGTCACTGTTGGGTTTGGAATTAAATTTGATTTGATTTGATCACGTCTCAGAAAATAAGAAGAGACGTTGTGTTAGTCATTTTCGGTGATGTAAATATTTGTTCCCTTCATATGGACTTGCGGATGTATAAGAACTATAAGAGAATTACACAGCAATTTAATCACAAACAATCCATCCGCATTCCAACTCGTATTGGTAAATACTTCATCTGGCTTTGATCACACATAGTTTAACAAAAGTGAAACATATGTCAATCTGGTGTACTTTCGGTGGGTCTTAATGAATTTTTTTTATATATTGGACTAGAAAATGTGTAAGGGGTCAGATAAACACTAATAAGACAATACAATTACATTCTGTGAAAATTATGGCAAGTTCCCCTTATTTGCCCGCTGTCTTAGGTCATGTGGTCGTTTGTACACTTTGGGATGATCTAGTCATTGCATAGATTTAATTCCATCAAGGCAGTAAGGATAAAAGCCGAGTCAGAACCCTGGATGACCATCAAAATATTGAACCTCACAAAGCTCAGACATACTGCTACTTATACAAATGCTGAAAGCTTGGAAGGGAGGAAGACCACAAAAACTATAGGGCTCCCAGGAACAAAATACTAAGATTGATAGGAAATGCCAAAAGTTAATATATGTTAAACAAAGTCGAAGAACAGAGAAAGAGCACACAGATGCTATTGCAATATCTCAGATCTGTAGGTTACTCCCGCAAGCAATTTAGCTGATTATGTAACGATTTTCCTCACAAATATCACAAGCAATGTGGTGAATAACTTGCCATTGGCGAACAAGCTATAAAGTGCAGGTTCAACACATTTGAAAAAACACTATTAATATGTTTTCGTGTCTCTAGTACTGTCAAGTTAAGCGAAGTAAGCATAAACTTTGTGACAATGAAATTTTGTCAACTCACCCCAGTCAAATGTACAGGTCCATATGGTTTACCAGCAAGGCTTTGCAAGGATGCATCATCTATCACTAGTTAGCCAATGACATCAATATGTCGACCAAAACAGAAAGTGTGCCTAATGCGAAAAGAATGTCCAGAATACCCCTCCACAGAAAAAAGACAATATGTTAGATGTGAATAACCATAGACCCATCCCCGTATTAACGGTGGTCTCCAAAATTATTGAAAGAGCCATTTTTCATCAACTAAATGATTACATCTTTGACCATAACCTACAATATCAATATCAGTCAGACTTTCGTGGAAATCATTGCACAGATACTGGTTCATTTTCAGGGCCACGAGGCTAGAAATTTGAAAAGGAAATTTTGTAGGAATAGTTCTTCTGGATATGAAGAAGGATTTTTAATGCGTTTTCCATGCTATACTGCATCAAAAGTTTTCTGTAGTAGGTGTTACATCCAGTGAATGATTTTAATCCTACTTATATTGTAGGGTGCAAACAGTGTCCCCCAAGTCACCATACTGGGGTCGCTGTTATTCCTTGAATACCTAAATGACATGCCCGCTAGTCTTCAATGTAAACTTAGTCAGTAAAAGGACCACAACACCCTCTTAGTTTCTGGACAAGATCCCAAAATTCTGTCTAAAATACTTAATGCAACTTGAAATAATGTTACCACTGGGTCATTGGAAATTACCTGTTATTGCTGCACAGGCAGGGATAAAACGGAACTGAGCGTTTTGTGCACCAAACGCAAATTAGAAAGTGTTAGGAATTCACAATTCACACATAGAGGAGTCACCAGTCAAGGTTCCCCTCACATCAAACATTTTGAAATTCAACTAGACCAACATCTATGGGGCAATAAGGTTACAATAACGACATCAGCAAAGCCAATTCCCGCCTAACATTTTCATGTCAGCAAGCAGAAAATTAAAATGAACATTAAAAAAAGATATCATGTTCTTCCCTAATTAGCTGTCATTTTGACTACTCAGTTTTATCTTGTTACCATAGTCTGGTGGAAGCCTACAAAGCAGCTTCAGATGATGGAACACAGTATATTGCTCTTCATATAGGATGGGGGTCTATGGTGCATGTTCTCTCTTCAAAACTTGCATCAGAAGAATGGTAAAGTGTTGGCAGTAGGGCAATGCAACATGGGCTAACTTACATGCACCAGGTTTACAATAACAAATGTCCCATATATTTTAATAAATTATATACCACGTTATTGCAGGTACACACACATAACACCCATCAAAGTCAGAGAAACCTTTTCATCCATCAGGTAACTCTCTCCATCCAGTTTCATTTTATTATGTCAGAGCAAATAATGACATTCTCTCCCTTCGGAAATTAAGAAAATCCTGTGGTCCATTCTAAGCACAGGGTCAAAACGTACCTATTACGATATAGTGTAAGAGTTGAATCCCCCCATTACCTTTGTAAGTGCTTTGTGCTACCAGTTCGAGCTCATAAATCCAATCTATCGGCATCCAAATAAATACAGCATGCTATAGCATTATCATCTACCTGACAAGTCATCCATATCATTGGTATTTTACCGTACAGTGTATTATATCATGTTATACATTTTTACTTAATTTACCTATTCGTACAATGTAGTTGTATGTAATGTTATGTGTTGTGCATACTTATATTTACATATTTGTGTAAATATTGTGTAGTATTTTATTTTATATGGTGAGATTGCCCATTTAGCTGTTGAGGGCAGATGTTCTGGGGGCCCTCAGGAGTTAACCGCTAGGTTTTAAGAGCTGCCCTTCAAAATAACTCTGGATTTTATGCGTATGTGCACTGTTTTATATATTTATAACATTGATTGTGCAAAATGAATCGAATCAAATACAAAAATCGGATGCCTACATCAATCTGTATTGAAGGGATGATGTGATTTCTTCTCCCTGTATTTCATACAAAATAGAAAGACAAAAATAATGTCTATGTTGACTTGATTTAAATACATGTAGATGCCGAATCGCTTTATTGTCATGCTGATAACTACTATGTTAGGAAAAGAGATATTTTCAGGAAATCAACCTCAATTTGTGAATCAAAATGAACACATTCGAAATCCTTATGTATTATGTTAAAGAGTGTAAATATCATTTTAAAATCATTGAACATGTGATCAGCATGTACATTTTGCCCAGAAAAATCATCAACTCTAATATGTTGTTCTGTAATTTAGCAATATTATCAAGTTGACTGCATGAAAGCCGGGGACTAATAACAGTAAGCAAATTGCAGATAATTGTGGATACATATGCTTTAAAGAGAGTGAAGTTTTGTCTTGTACATTGATGCATGGTTTACCATTTGTGATGCAATGGCTTTGCCTGTTTTAAACTCTGCATATTTGTGTCTGCGTGGTAAAGACAATCTACTTAAATCTGAGGCATGGGAGAAACGTTCAGCTGGATAACCTAAAATTGAGGCCAGACAATTAACATTTTATAAATGTCTCGATAGTTTGGGCATCTCCCACATTGTAGTGCCATTTCACCACAGCCTGCTGGTTCCATCTTAGCTGATATTATAAAGCAGTACAGGAGAATTGAGGGATTCTTATGCATTTGTGCTTAGGAAGTAGCGATGAGGACACCACGTTAATATGTGAAATACGTGTATAGTATATTTCAGGACAGTTGTTTCAGTCCAATGGTTCAGCCCAAATATAGTGTTCGCTTGGATAAATTTCTTCAAGAGACCAGAATTGTGTACAACAGCACAAACACATTTACATGTATATACAAAGTAGAGTACGAGAGAAATTGTACCTCCGCAAAGAAAATATTCATCTGATGATACAGACCAAAGGAAGGCAAGGCTAAGTGAAAAGCACGCAAAATATACCAGAAACTGGGAATTTTAACCAGGAAAGTAAAGACAATAATAGGGAATCTGTGCCAAAAACGGTGACTATATTTCAAATGTTACAGCATGGTCTGGACTTTTACATCAACAGTAACAGTCAACCGTATACCTACCACAACAGTACAAAGGGAGAAAGCCTAGCAGAACACTGAAGCACATGAATGTGCCAAATATCAGGTAATAAAACAAAATCTCATCGCAGCGAAGAATGAGTTTTTGGAGCAGATTCTCCCTTACAGAATTTTGCTGACAACATCCATCATCATGCAACCTTTGCCTACATCTAGTGGTTGTGTCTTAACACAACAGGATGCAGCATATTGTGCTGGCAATGGCAAATTGGGTGGATGGCCATAGATTAACGTGGACTCCATCTTCTCATCCTGAAAGTGGCAAATTATTTTATAAACCTGCGGATGGGACAAGTTTTCCTTGCTTCAGGTATATTTCTCAACCATCTTACCTGACTGTGTGACGTTGCTAGCCGGGGTCGGCTGCGTAATGCATGTATAGAAATGGTAACAACAGATTTTGCATATCATACATTAGTACAGGGTTTAGCAGACCAATCAGTGGCTAATGCCCTTCTGGGGGTAGCAGCACGAGACGTTATAGTACCAATAAATGGAATAAACGTGCTGACTGATGCTAGGCACTGCTGGCGTAAAAGTGCCAGATACAGTGATATCGTCTCCTCAGGAAATTTGACCCCCCATGTACTGCAAGTTGAAAAAGCAATCAAGAAGACAAAGCGTGTGTTTTTAATGTTTTTTATATTGTATGCTCTTGTCTGCTCTTATGATTTTTCTGACACTCGTGACCCTTTTTTCATTTATTTTTCTGATTTTCTTAGGCAGTCTAACAACCAGAGGATCGTGAAAACAATTCAAGTAGCCCATCAACTTCTTCAGATTCAGGTTTTAGACTGAGTCAACATGCAGCATTCGTGAGAAATTTTCTGGTTTACTGCATTCTGCAACACATTTCCAAACCTGCTATGGAAAAGAGTCGAAGGATAACCCTCTCCCCAATTTAAAGGACTATGATGTGCTATATATATTCTAACTCTGATTCCTATACATGGCTTTATCTACTTGTTCCTAGCTTAGTTCTGGTGCTTATTAACTGTAACAGCCGTGATATTGGCTGTTAACGGCAAATTCAATAGGAAAACAAAACTTCGTAAATGTAATGCAGGCCAGGATTGTCACATTTACTTTGATATAGCACAGCATCAAGGTAGGCTTGGCATTCTAGGTCATGTTGCCCACTAGACACACCCTCTAAAAATCAAAGTGAAGCCATAGGAGATGAACTGTTCATATTTGCGTACAGCTAGTACAATTTACGTCTTATGTATGGCAGCGGTGTGGCCAGTACGTTAGAGCTGGATTTTGACACTTGTTGCGTAAAAGCAACATTCATCACGAGGGGAACAGATTTGAGGCAGTATCTCGTTGACTTTGATCAGAATGGGCTCATATTGAAGGATTTGGCCATGTTGAGAAGATTTAAATGTGGTTCCTTGAGGTGCGTTTAAACTGTGGATCACTCTTTCTTTGACAAATTTGATGATCGTCCTTCAAAACGTCAAGTTCATTTGTTCAGGAAACCGCGTGAATGACTAAACATTTACTGATATCCACAAACTGTCATATCATCCAACAGCTAAAATATGCCACAAACTGTCCCATACTAAAGAGTTTGTCCATTTGCCACAGTAGCGTTGCAATGAATCAACAAGACTTGCACATAAGTTATTGTCATCGCCACCTAAAATCGCAAAGGGAAAAAGGATGAATGGTAACAACTAAAATCTAGTGGAATATCACCATTTTAGGACTGTTTAGCACAAGATTTACATGCAAACCATCAAATATTATATCGCAAATGTTGGCACTGTTGCGTCCTCACATTTAACGGCTTTATGCAATGTTACTGTGCGTTTTTTTCATTATGTTTTCACGGAGGGGTAGATATCAAATGATGCATTTCAGAACCATATATTCAGGATTTCGTTGTATAGATATCTGTTAATAACGCATGGGCAGTGTTGTAGGCCAGTATTGCGCATATGCACGGATATTCTCCATTATTGTGAGAATAAGCAGATTGTGTAAACAACAAATTGATAATGGTTCACCCCTAATACTGACCAGAGCAACATGTAAAATAACATACGTAGTTTTACATGCCAAGCAGGAAGACCTCCATAATATAAATAGCCAAAATATGTTATGATATTGATAATTTCCCATTTTATCAGGACTTATTGAAATCTATTTGTGCAACTCTATGTTTTGTCTGATGGAAATGGTTTTGTTCTTATAGCCACAGTCTCGCTTTGTATATAAACACACACACACACACACACACACACATACACACACACACACACACATATATATATATATATACATATATATAACAGAGAGAGAGAGAGAGAGAGAGAGAGAGAGAGAGAGATTCGTATATCCATTCTGAACTATTTTAGCCTTCTTCTGTGTAGAAGTCTGAGCACAGTGCAAAGTCAAAGTCAAAGCAAGCTTTATTTTACATCGGTGCATGGTTAAAACATTCAAACATTAGCGGAAACTGATAGTCACCGATAAGACAAGTAAAATGTATATAAACTAACTAAAAATAATAATTTATACCTTAAGATGTACATATAATGGCCATAACAAGGGGATGTAACACTTGGAAACTATAGGTTACAAAGGGCACACTAACACTTTACCCCTTGCCATGTACTAATCATTTTTTAAAAGTTATTGAGGCTGACTGCTTTACGGCAATCTGGAGCCAGGTCATTCCAGATTCTGGGTGCCAGGGAGCGTAAGGAATGTTTGGCGAAAAAATGAGTGTGTATTGTGGGGGTATTCTAATGGTATGTGCTTCACCGGATTGGAATGAATACATCCACAGTCCATGAAATCATGATTTTATGAATTTCACGAAAACGAACACCTTGAACTGATATACCCGTACTGCTAATATCAAATTCACTGCAACGTTTGAACGTGCTACAGATTGATACACTGTTATTCCGGTGAAGGTACGGTGGTATTTGCTGCTTAAGACCACTGTTGCTTGCCAAGAAGGTTGATACTCTTATTCAGGTACTTTAAAATCCAGGCAATTTAAACAAAAGAAAAAAATTATAGGTATAAAAAGAGGTGTTTGGCAAAAGGTGCCCTGAACTGACACGTTCCAAAAATGCTTGAAATATTTAAACAAATCCTTTAACCAATTCAACATGATGTGGAGCAACATCCATGTTCAGGAGAGTTGCTCACCACGCTCAAGTATCAAATGATAAAATGCTGAGAAACAAACTATGCTGGAGTAGCATTTTCATACCTGAGAACAGACTGCAAGATGCAAGATAGGACAACCTACATGTTAAACAGGTATCCTAAAAAAAACGGAGAATCTTTGCCCAGAAATACAAAATATTGCCAGGGTATCAGTTTTGGAGACCCGAATGAGCACTCCAACTAACAGGGTAGGGCACCCTTAATGTTACCAGAGAATACTGCCTTCTGCTCATTTGGTGCATGTGTTCTAATATTTATTTGAGGTCAACTCTTTTTAGGCCGTTCACATTTCTGTACAAGGTAAATTTTATGTTTTCTTACCTGGTACGACCAGATAACACGGTGTAATATTACATAGAATGGAATCTTAAACACTTTCACAAATACATATCATCATTAGTAGTGTCACTAGGGAGGAATCAGATAATTCAGATGTAGAAATCATAAACTACTTTCGATATGCATGGTTTCTGCCACAGAATCATCAGGTTCAACTCACAAATAGCTGCAAATGAGAACCACAGGAAGCTAATGCAGCTGTTATTTAGACATTAAATGATCAAAATGTTGTGGTTTTATATTGCAAAATGACTGGAGGGGAATTAGTGTATTTCGACATTGTCGCTTAAACGTGACGTAATTAGACTTGTAACTGTAAGTTTCACGATATAAACACAGAAATTGATTGCACGGCTGTACCTTAATGTCACGTTCCCTTTTCACTATTAATAATAATAATAATAATAATAATAATAATAATAATAATAATAATAATAATAATAATAATAATAATAATAACAATAACAATAATAATAATAATAATAATAATAATAATAATAATAATAATAATAATAATAATAATAATAATAATAATAATAATAATAATATTAATAATAAAAAAATAATAGTAATAATAATGATGATGATAATAATAATAATGATAATAATGTATATATATGTTCACATGGCTAAATGGATATTTAGTATCCTGGTGCATATACTGGTACCATATTAATTGACGTTTAAAGCCATCTACCGACTTTTAAATATTACGACTGTGTTGTACTCACAAACTATTTTCATTGTGTGTATATATGATATGTTTATCATAATCTGTCAAGTAAAGTGTACATTTTGTTGACTTCCATGTAAGATTATCATGTTTATTCACCAGCTGTTGTTGTTTTCGCTTCTGTTTTGCATAATAACACTTTTGCTGCAAAGTGAGCTAACACAACCATAGTTATAAGTCGCCTGGTTATGACATGAGGCCTCTGGTATTTTGTCGACAGGTTAGAATTTGGGCCGAGTCGACGCGAATGGCTGCTATGTTTAAATTTGATTTAATTGCACTTAATTACTTCCAGTTTGAATACATGCGAATTTTTCTGACCAAGGCCATTCTATACATACATGCATACATACATACATACATACATACATACATACATACATACATACATACATACAAGTGCTTTTCTGATATGTACATGGATGGTTATTAGCCAATAGTACAAATACGATTTCATCTTTGTGCACTAAACGTGATGAAAAGAGTGCCACTGTGGCGTCACATACATTAAATCGGAATCACTTAATTATTTTTGAATCGGTTATGTAACATGAGGCGGTCACATGCAATGATATTATTGAGAACTTTATCCTATCACATCGCATTACAGTGGTTCCAAACACAAAAAATGATGGATAATCAGAAAAACGTATCTGTTTCTCTCGTGTTATAATTGGTGTTGCACCACTATTATTACATGTTTTTAAATGTTAGAGGACGGTGAATGTAGAATGTGTCCACTAAGTGGAATGGCTGGCAGGACTAATGTTCATGTTGTTCTTAGTATTGCTGGAAATGACAGGAAAGTTCGAGAAATAAGCTATGTTCTCCTAGACGCCTGGGGAATGAACAGCATGGACTCTCCTTATTGGTCAGCTGTGGATAACAGAAAAAGATGTATCATGAAAATATATTTTATCAGCCAGCGCTGCCACCTATGGCCACGCCGTGAACTGCTAGTAAGTACATACGGTATAATGTGACATGATGCGACATGTTACATTGCTTTCATTCATTTCAGTTACAACCCTAAATGATTTGACATGGTCTATTGCAGTATTGGCTAAAAACAATATCAATTGTATAAACACAGTATATGTATATCACAATTGGAATGGCAGTGAATTGTAGATAGAAGACAACAGAGTAGGATAGTCTTCTGGCACAACTTCACGCTGGCCTAATTTGCATGTATACTCATAATCTGTTTGTTTAGTGTTCAGACGGTGTCTTTTAAACAAAACTTTGTTGAAAAAATGCTTTCAAAATGGAGTAACATATATTTCGGTTGACATGAGTATCAGTCATTTTGTTACTCTTTCTGTTCGAGATCTGAATGTTCAAAGTCTGAACTCTACGTTTGACTTCATATGTTACTCCATGATCTATCAAAGAATGAATTTTAATTTGACGCTCTATTGTATTTGTGTCTTTTTGTCCAAAACCGCTTCCTCGTGGTCATTACCCTATTCTCTTTACTCTCCATAAGCTAACCTGTCACTGTCTAACTTATATACATAAAAGTAGTATTGTTCATATTGCACAAGTTCCTCTGTAAAATTTTGACATATGCTGTATTAGCCCAAATAAATTAAAGGGTCTTCAGCGGGTAACTACTCAACATGTTTCGGAGCCTTTTACCCGTATATCTCTCTCTGAGTAGCGGCTCCTTGTCTAAGCTAAATATTCAGCAAAGACAACCCACATAATAATGAATAAATACGAACGTGGCAATTGATGAATTAGCTAAATACGTGAAGTTTTGCTTATAAATGCGGAGGTTCATATCAAAGAAGAATACCTGTCAAACAAACCATAATTACCAAATTTGCATAGTACAGGTAGAGATAAGAACAATTTGACTTACCCCTGAACCAATATGTACCCTTTCTAGCTGGACAGCTTATCCTAGTTAACACAGGAAACCTGGATGGAGATCAATCCATCGACTGCATCACTTTTCAATCTTGACCATTATGTAATGATTTCTATAGGAGCCACCTGTAGCTCCCACGGTGCCTTACATATATATTTACATAAAAGGTTCAAGTATACCATGCGACAGTTGTATACGCCGAACAGAATCTGGGAAGGGAAATTTATTGATATATCTATGGATGTTGCTGATAAACAATTATTTGTGTAATATCTATCGACCGCCCAGAGACAGAAACAGTGACATAGAATTGTTTATAAAAGACATCAGCCGTATAATCAAAACCTTGTCACTTGAATCATCCAACAAAATTATTCTTGGAAATTTCTGTTTGAATCGGCTCAAAATGAACACCAAACAGAAATATAATGAATATTTAGATAAAATGTAATGATATGGTTTTTATCCCAAAGTAACGTTGCCCACTAGGCTAACAGACAGAACAGCTACCCTGATGATCAAATCTTTTGTAAAAATTTCAAATTCAAATACACAGTGCTTTTCTGGTATCACACTTTCTGATCTGTCGGATCACTTGTCTATTTCTACCTGTGTCCATTTAAAACCAAAAGTCCAAGGCCCTCCAAAATATGTCCAAATTAAGACTAGTAATCCCAATGCCTAACAAAAATTTTGTGATGAAATAAATCAGACTGGTATTATGCATGCTCTGAAATCCGACATTCAGTGTGATTCAAATGAAAATTACAATTAGCTGGAAAAATTTTTAGCTTTCACTAACATTGGACCCAGACTTGCAGCTAAAATTAACATAACTGACAAACCTCCTTTCACATCATATCTTTTAATCCCTATAGAAAATTCCTTTTCCTTTTCATTAGTTGATACGACTGGCATCAATGATGTCATGAATAATTTTAAATTAAAGGCCAGCAGAGGGCATGACAGCCTATCTATAAAAGCTCTCAAAGGCCTGTCATCTATTTTGGAACCATTTAAATTCTGCCTGCCATATCAATTTTTTTTATAAAGTGGTTTATGAACAGTAAAATGAGTATTTCATTTCAAAATCATTATTTTACAAACGTCAGCATGGGTTTAAAAAACTTCGTTCAACCAAAACGGCGTCCTTGGAATTTACAGACAGAATCGCAAATTTACTTGATAGAGGTGAAGTTCCCATACCAATATATTTAGATCTGTCTAAGGCTTTTGACACTCTGGATCACCAAATTCTCTTGCATAAACTTGAATATTATGGCACAAGAGGAAGCACTTTGAATTGGTTCCAAAATTACCTTCCAAATAGGAAACAATATGTTCGTTTTCTGATGTTTGTTCTGATATTTTGCCTACCAGGGGTCCCCCAAGGATATATCCTTGGCCCGCTTCTATTTATAATATACACAAATGTATAATTTAAATTCAAATTTAGCCTCAACTTAATTTGATTCATTACTTAAGGGTGATGACACCACTTTGATAAATTCCCTGTGCTACTTTGACTCGGTATCTGATGTTAATTTCAGTGTATCAGACTCTATAAATATGGAATTGAGCAATGCTTATAATTGGTTAGCAGCTAATAGATTATCACTGAATATAGCCAAAACTACGTACATGTTATTTCAATATCCATAGAGAAAGAAAAATTTACTTCAGATTTGAAAATTGATGGTATCTATATTTTAAAACACATAAATTTGATTTCCTTGGCTTATGCATTTGAGAAAATTTGAATTGGAATGTCATGTACTCAAAATTGGTAATAAACATTCTTAAGTGGTTAGAATTTTCAAAAGGCTGAGTAAATATATTCCAACAAGGACTTTAGTCATAATATTTGATTAACTTTTCCTGTCACATTTAAATTATTGTATCCTTGCCTGGGGCTTCTCCCATTATCGTATCGTCATCTTACAGAACAAAGCAGTACGTCTTTGTTTCATGCAAATTATAACGCACACACAGATCCACTGTTCAAGAAACTGAATATATTAAAAATTCATGACATACTTCAGTTAAAGGCACTCAAATTTTCTTACAGATATACTAAAAATGATATCGCCAATTATTTTCACAACATGTTTGAAAATCCTACTGTAACGCATTTATACTTTATTCATTTTACAAGAAATCCTATTCTTCCAATTCCCACCAAAATCAAATAAAATTATTGTGTCCGTTATTACATTCCTCGACTATTGCAAAACACCCCGCCATGTCTTAAAGACAATATAAACATATTTATACCTTGGTTTTTTCAAATAACATTAAGTTGTTTTTTGTCAAGAAATATGAAGATAGGTGTACCATACACAATCGCTTTGTATGTTACAATTTTATTTTTAACACAGCACTGTCTTGTAACTTGATTTTGTTGATGTAATTTTCCAGCAAACTGCCAATTTTGACCATTTTAAAACGAATGTTTTCTTCCCTTAGGTGGCTCCAGCGGAAGCAGATATCAAGTGCTTAGGTGGAGTCATCCTGACATACATTTTGTTGTAAATGATATTTTTTTTTCAAAGTCACACTTTAGTTGTCACATATGATGTGCATTTACTGATCAATGATATGTCAAATAAAGATGTTCTGAGTTCTGAGTTACAGATGAGCTCTACATAAGTAAACAAGCAAAATCCTTCATAACAGTGAAAAGGCACATAAAACATAAATTCAAAATGTTTCATCAACATTATTGTCCAGTCCTTATACTGTACTACTCTCCGCTTTTTATGGATGCCTTCACCGTATAAACAGAGAAATAAATTACTTCTCCTCCAATAATCATTAGCTGACATTTACTGTTTTGTACAGCGAAATTTACTGACCAAGCCTATTCTATGAATACACAGACACACACAGACACACACACACACACACACACACACATATATATATAGCGTTAAAGACATGCGGTTTGTACCTTTCTGGGTGAGAAAATATTCCAAATGAACTGCTGAAAGAAAACATTTCCGTAAGAAAGCATCAGCTGTAAAAGCGAAATTGGTCGACATAATTTTGACGTATTTCAATATTTGATGATGTCTGTCCATCTGAATATTAAATGGTGCTACCACAACATGAGCTAATACACTCCCATTGGACACAAGCCCTATATTATGGCTGAAAAACGTACGTGTTGCAAGGGATTTAGTTTTCGGAAATAAATGAATAACCTATTGATATTGCGAAATTTATTATGTGCATCTGACAGGCCTTAAACACTTTTTTATTTTAAATGGCGTTTCACTAATAAAAAAATGAATGTCCTATCTTTCATTTTGAGGGAAAGATGTGAATAACCTTCGATTTATATTGCGAAATATTAAGTGCATCAAGAAAAATGTTTTCTTGTGTTGCTTGATGAGAAATGGGACACTTGAATTGTGACGGAATCAGATGCGAAAGCAGATATCCAGACATGCCCTTTCTTTGTTTGAAAAAACACTTAGTCCCTAACTGGATTTCTCATCCCATGTTAAAAGATATTAGGATTCTATTACATAAACTAGGTATAACGTTTAGTTTTATTTTTTAGGATATCAGAATAGAATACGATAAGTAAATGGGGCAATGTGCTCATGTAAGGAATTGTATGGGTTATATTATAAAAAAGATCCATACCTACCACATAGTGTCCCAGTTTCTGTCCTGATACCACCCGCATTCAATATATAAAGGAGTATACCCGTTGAATAACATATTGTAACTAAAATTCAACTGCTGTCTTCAATATAAGCCCATGCCTCATAAATTTATTTGCTCTAATGCCCCATATGTTGAGAAAGAGTGCATGCTGCACAACAGGCTGAGGCCACGATTCTGTCAGTACAATTTTGTCATAGGAGCGTGCTCTAACACTGAATGCGATATTTCCTTGTCGATAAGCGCCTTCATATAATATCCTAGAAGAAAAATCGCATGACCCCCCGCCAAAAAAATGTCCATTTGGTGATACATTTGCTACTTTTTTTCTTTCCAACTCATAATCCAATGCCGTGAGGTCCATCAAGATGATCAATTTTTATATCCCAAGGTCCACGACGTAAAGAGGTAATATAATAACGTATCATAACGCATGTCCTATCAATAAAACAAAAGAAAAATCCTTTACAGAAATATTGGTGAAATGTATGTGGGGTTGGCCATTATACTTTAGTGTGCAGTACGCATAAGTATTTTTGGCTACTGTCTTTCTATATTCTTGCATAATTATCATACTGGCGTTGACATGTACGTCTTTACCTAATGTTTATATGTTTGCCTGTGTGATCATTATGGAATCCTTGCAGTTATTTTTGTAGAAAACTCCTTTTTTTGTTGAAAAACCTACCGCATATTTCACGTCCATTTTGTTGGATTGATTGCTGCTTGATACTGTAATGTCACACTCCCCATGAACCAACGCTGGACGAGTGAAAATAGTTGATCGTGATCTCTTTAAAAAACTGCACTCACATACATGTACACTCTCAAAATCAATCAATACCAGCCAGTATGATTCCCGTGTGGCCAATGGCACTTACATCTCGTTTACATGTCAGAGATGCCTCTATATCTCTGCACTGTTAAAAGGCAGTGTTAATTATGACAATGATGATATAGACGAGCGTCCTATAGAACATTCAAACAGACTGTCTAACACAGATCCTACTCACTTTGAATGTTTTAAAAGGAATGTCATGCACTTCTTACAAATAAACGGTTGATCGTCGCCGCCAAACATGTCTGAACTGCGACATCTAGAACAAGAAAGAAAATACACCAAGATATATACTCATTAGATAGAACATCATGGAGGAGGAACATGAACATACGGAAGAGCTGATTTGGTTCACAAACAAAGATTAGATCTGGATAATGAAAACTCGGAGGCTGTATGGTTTGCAATTTTTCTTCCCGAAACAGACAATTGTAGTGGGATCTATTTACCGGCCATCCAAACAAACTAAACTTCTGGAGCAGTTGGACATCACATGTCAGAAAATAAGAACAGACTCTCAGTTAGTCGTTTTCGGTGATATAAATATTTCTTCTCTTCATATGGACTCTCGGATGTATAAGAACTGCAAGAGAATTACACAGTAATTTTATCACGAGCAACCCATTCACAATCCAACTCGTATTGGTAATACCTTATCTGGCCTTGCTCACATAGTGTGTAACAAAAGTGAACAATTTGTCAATCTGGTGTAATTTCGGAGGGTCTTAGCGATAACTTTCTTATCTCTTCCACTAGAAAACGTGTAAGGGTTCAGATAAATACTAATAACACAATACAGTTACGTTCTGTGAAACTTGCTGCAAGATCACATTCATTGGTCTGCTGTCTAAGGTCACGTGATTGTATATTCTTCCAATGGTGAAGTCATTGCATGGATTCTATTCAACCTGCTTTTTTACCAAAACGATGGGCCTTGTTGCCCTC
The DNA here is from genome assembly GCA_964020975.1 of Hermodice carunculata. Classification (NCBI taxonomy): domain Eukaryota; kingdom Metazoa; phylum Annelida; class Polychaeta; order Eunicida; family Amphinomidae; genus Hermodice; species Hermodice carunculata. The sequence continues at coordinate 67,464,185 of OZ026620.1, read as the reverse complement.
ATTAAGACAATAAGGATAAAAACTAAGTAAGAACCCAGCATGACAATCCAAGTATTCGACCTTATAAGGTAAGCATACCCCTGGTCATACAAGTGCAGAGAGCAGGGAGGAAGACCACAAAACTATAGGGCTCTCATGAAAAAAATACATAGATTTATGAGAAATGCCAAAAGTTAATATATGTTATACAGAATCTAAGAGCAGAAAAACATCGCAAAACGTTATGGCAATATCTCAGATCTGTAAACTCTCGCAAACAAAAAGAGCGCAGCAAACATTGTATTTGGTAACTTGGGAGAAGCTGATTATGTGAATTTTTTTTCAGGTGATTTTGGGGGCCCTGAGAAACAAAACAACTAGGTTTGAAGGACAACCCCTGCAAAATAAATCTGGCTTTTATGCATATGCACACTTGTTTTATATGTTTTATCTTTGATTGTGCGATATAAATCAAATCAAAGACAAAAAGCCGACATCAATTTAATGGTCGTATATTGTTAAAAAAGACATGTTAAACCAATACATTGACAATGTACAAACTAATTTATAAGCAGAAACCAATATAGGGTAATTATCAGGAAAGGCAATGAAACTACAACGGCTTCATCTCCCAGTGAACCCTTCCTGCTTGAAAAAATGTTTATGATACACAACTGTGTCATATAGTCAATATTTTCTTGTAGTTGGTAAGGAGACGTATTATACCATGCTTTAGGTTTCAAAAATTTTACCAATCTTTCTATGGATGAGGCATACGGCTGTTCTCTATTGTGCAGTTCCTTCCTGAATTGCAATTCAACCCCGAAATTGCTAAAATACCTATAGGCTGCCCGAAGTATCCGGCAAAAATTAGTATATCTAAGTTGTAAAATACCAAAACTTTTAAGGGAACTTGGATCTAAATCATTAATATCTTTGCAGAGTGCTTGATTTTTTTCATTTCTACGGGGTCGGACCTTTGACCTAGTAGAGTGGGCAAAAGTTATTTTTGTGATGTGTTTATTTGATTTGTTTTGTCTTGTTTTTGATGTTGCTGGCTCTTTTCTGCTTTTACTATTTTTCTGTCACTCATGATGCATCGTTTTCATTTATTTCTCGGATTTCTGAATCAGTCAAACAATCAGAGAATCGTGACAGCAAGTCAATTAGAGTATTAACTTCAAGTTTTAGACTGAGTCGACATGTGGCATTCCAAAGAAAAGTTTTGGTTGACTGCTTCTTGCAACATATTTCCAAAAGCGCTATGGAAATAAGTCAACCAAGATAACCCCTTCCCCGATTTAAAGGAATACAATGTGCCTCACATAGCCTAGCTGTGATTCCGATACATGGCTTTGTTCACTTGTTCCTAGCTCAGTATGGGTGCTAATGTATTGACACAGTCGTGATATTGGCTGCTAAGCCAAAGTCTATAAGACCACAAACTATTTAAATGTTATGCCGGCCAGAATTGTTGTATTTACTTTGATACAGCACAGCATAATAATAAGCGTGGCATTGTAAGTCATGTTGCCCATTATGCACACCCTCTGACAAATTAATGTGAAGCCATAGGAGATGAAGACCCATGTTTAGTGACACTAGTACAAGTTATTTCGTATGTATGGCTGTGGTGCTAGCAGGGTATTAGAGCTGAAATTTATATTTGTTGGGTAAAAGCAACATTCATCACGAGTGGAACACAATTGAGGCAGTGCAGCATTGACTTTGATCGGAGTGCGTTCATCTTGCAGGATTTGGCAATGTTGAGTTAAGTTAAATGTGGCTCCTTGAGGTGTGTTTACATTCTTGGATCGCTCTTTCTTTGAAAAGTGATATGATCTTTCTTCACAACTTTAGGTTCATATGTCCAGAAAAGCGTGTGAATGAACCGACATTTACTGATATCCGTGATCTGTCTTATCTTCCAACAGCTAAAATATGCTACAAAATGCCCCATAATGAAGAGTGTGTCCCTTTGCCCCAGTAGCGTTGCAATGAATCAACAAGGTTGCTTACCACAAGATTGACAGATGGGGGCGTGTTTTTGAGATTTAAATGGTCTAATATTATATCGAGTATGTTTGCATCGTTGGTTTTACATATTTGACAACCTTGTGCAATGCTACAGAACGTTTTCTTCATTAAGTTTTTTCGGAGAGGTTATAGTCAACTGATGCATTCTAAAACCGTTTAGTAAGAATTTGGTTGTATAGATATCTGTTCATAACGCATGGGCGGTGTTGTAGATCAGTATTAAGCATATGTACGGATATTCTTCTGTATTCGGAGAATTAGCACATTGTGAAAATCATAATTATTCCTAACACCTACCACTCATCAGAGCAACTTGCAAATTACCAACGGTATTTACACGTTACAAACAGAAAGACCGCCATAATGTAAATGACCAAAATAGGTAATAACATTGAAAATATCTCATTTTATCTGGCCTTAGACGAATTTATTTCTGCAACTGTATGTATCATGTAAACAGTTTTGCTCTGATAGCGACAGTCTCTCTCACTCTCTCTCTCGTCGATATATATATATATATATATATATATATATATATATATATATATAAATTTATAATTTTACCAGAGTCAAATTAACATGTGGCAATCAAATATTGTATAGAGGATTAACAAGTTGTGGGTCTCATGATCAACAACAGATCAAAATTAAATATGTAAATGTATTTGAAAGACACTGTAGCTATGTATTACATCTGACTTGCACTTTAACGTGAAGCGCATTTTTTTTACATATGGATTTTTTTCCTGGATACAATTTCATTTTCCTAACATGCAGTTTTATACGTTAAATTCCAACCATGAGACACTTTTTTTGGAAGACCTTTTCCATTTACAACACTAGATCACAGTACATGGAAGGAGGGATCATAAGGTAGCTGGACAAATTCCTAAAATAAACCTTTGCAACATTCTCTATGTAGGTTTTATCTTGTGGGGTAGCATTGTCATTCTCTACATGTAGGGAGCGCACTGTACTGTATAAAGTCGTTGCCACAATCACAACACAAACATACCACGTACACGAGAAAGTAATTACATGTAATACTAAGCTGTGTGTCAGAGGATGTGGTATTATGTTTACAGTGAAATGGCCAATACCTTACATACCGGTATGTTCATATACGAATGTATGACATACATGCATACATAGGTTACAAAGATTAAAACCCTTAAATAGACCCTGCAAATTACATTAATCGTAATTCACAACTTTATAATCTTAATCCTGTATTTAGAAAAAAAAGACAAATACTGTCAGACAGGCGTGCTACTGCGGGTCGAAGTGTCTGCTTTGCCTGCAAATACATGTGTACTGAGATTTCAGTTCAGTTGACCCAGTGGAGTGGTTGAGACCAAACAGTGTTCCTTTGGGTAAATTTCTACGAGAGACCAAATTTTTGTGTAAAATGTACAACAAATAATTTGGATCTGTATGTAATGCGGAGTTAGAGAGAAATTGTACGTCCCAAAGGAAAGTATCTGGCTGATGATGCAAACCAAAGGAAAGTAAGGCTGACCTAGTGGAAGCAGGCATAAAAAAAAAAAGGGGGGGGGGGCTGGAATTTTTGCTATACAGATGATGAAAAGGGGGAACTCTATGAAAAGTCAAGACAGTGAAGACAGTAATAGTGGCATCTGTGCGAAGAAGGGTGACCACATTTTAAATATTGCAGCGTGTTCTGGACATTCATATCATCAGTAATGGTGGAGCAAAACCGTTCTCAACAGTACAAAAGGAAAAGGTCCAGGAGAATACTGAAGCACATGCATGTTCTGAATATCAGCTAATTGAACAAAATTTCGCGCCAGACGAAGAATTTTTTGCTGGAACAGTTTTCTTCCTGCAGAATTTTGCTGACAAAGTTAATCATCATGCAACATTATGTTGCCGCCAACCAAGTGGTTCAGTCTAAACAGGATATTGCATGTTGTGCAGGCAAGGGCAACTTGTGTGGATGGCCATAGATTAACTTGGACTGCACCTTTTCATAGTAATGGTAGCAAATCTATGGTGAACATGCGGATAACACATGT